>OZ020526.1:7191510-7686357 GCA_963971425.1 Bryoerythrophyllum caledonicum | reverse complement strand
GATCCACGCGGAATTGCACAACAATCACGATTGTGACATAAAGGTCATCCTGAAACAAATGTTAATCAAAAGTCACAAAAGAAATTCCAATGAACATAAAAAAGGATACAATAGCATGTAACGGATATTTAACAAAATGTGGACAAAATGATCAATTGTGGACCAAATTAGATACTTGCAACGATCAAATACACCTACTAGATTGTCCAAAAATATACAAGTATGGGTGAAGGATATTCAGAATTTGCAGAGGAATGTTAAAATTAGAACTGTAGGTTTAGGGTTTAGGATTTAGGGTTATCCATGCATTAGATAGGAGAAGGTGGTTTGTAAGCATAAGGAAGCTGGATATGATTAGAAATGAGCTGGATACAAAACAATGAAGCCACTGGCTGACAACACTTTGTCAAACATAAACATATGCATATATGAGAAATAGTCGAAACACAATCCTTAAGGGATGGGTAACCATGGTTACCAATCCGACGTCGTTGGGGGTCTGGGAGCGTCTTGAGACGTCGTCCAGACGAAGACGTCCGGACGTCTAGTTGGACACATCGTCCAGGGGATAAAAACCATTTACGCAAGCCTCTGGTAAGTTTTCTGAACCGTTGGATTCGCTCAAGCTCCACGCCGCCACATCGCAGCCGTCAAATACCAATTGGCCGTCCGATCTGTCATTGCCGTCCGGAGGATCGGACGGTCGGCGGACCGATCCGACGGCCGCGATCCGATCACGCGGGCGCGACAGCGGTCCGATCGGTTGAATGGCCCGCCCGCTGTCCGAGCGGCCGTTTGATTGGCCGTCCGATTGGGCGGACGGTCCGTGCACGGCCGTGGTGGCGGCCGGCCTCATGGCCGTCCGCCAACCTGTAGAAGGCCGTCCGCCCTCCTTTCTTTCCCACTTTTTTTCTCCCATCTCTATTTTAGAGTGGATGCGAAGTGGCCTTGGCTGGACAAAATCGATCCATTGACTCCTCATCTTTGGGAGAAAAGAAGTGATGTTATTTGGGGGGGAAGCTTTTTCATTTTTTTGAAGTTTTTTTAAAAACTTTGAGGAATTTCCAACCATTCTTTACGCAGTTTTTTTTAAATCTTTGAGGAATATCTTCACCTAACTTGAAGAAATTTTTCTAAAAACTTCTAGCAAGTTTACCAACAATCTTGAAGTTGTTCTTTTAAGAACTTCCAGTGATTCTATCAAGATGCTGAAGGACAAGAAGAAGCAGAAGGTCACAAAGGGTGCTATGCCGAAGTTGCATGCCGTTCATGATATTCCATTGGAGAGTTGCAAGAATTTTCTCATTGAATTTATTGTAAAATTCTATGAGGATAATACTCTTCGGGCTTTGGAGAGCAAGTATGTCCGATACCGTGACGAGGGCCCGGTTAAGTTCAAGATAGAGATGACACAATGGATGATGGATCTTCTTCATGCTCCATAGTGGTATGCGGAGACCGGGAAGAAGGGTTATTTAAAGTTCTTAGATGCCAGAGTGCACGATGCACTATGGAATGCCAAGAACTTGTTGGCATAAGATTACTCTGCCCACGCCATCATCTCGTGAGTTAGCAGCAGATTGTCAAGGATGAACCTGAGTGGTAAGAATGCAAACTGCTCCGTGCTAACTATCTCCATTAAGATGGGTTGTAACCGCAGCTGCAATGCTTTTGCGTAAATTTTATACGCAGTGTTAAGCAACGAGATCTGCCGCCAATTCGTAAGAGCCGTGCATGCTCCTCCTTTGTGCAGCAGTGCGAGCATCCCATTCGTAACTCACTGTAGGAGTTTGCCGCGGCTAAGGCTGTCTTGAATCATCCTGGTATAATATCCACCTATCAACTTCCAATATATTCGATAGAAGTCCAACAAAACCCCGTCCGGTCCAGGTGATTTGCCAAAACTCATGTCCAACATTGTTCTCTTCATCTCCGATTCTGAGAGAGGTGTTTGCAGGTTCGCCTTCATTTGTGGATTGAGCTTGTTCGATAGATATTGAAGGACTTATTCCTCTGCCCCTACTGAGGCGGCTGTGTAGGGGCACGTTGTGTACAATTTCTGGTAGTATTGTTGGTATGTGGCTTCAAGTCCACTCTGTGTCGTCTGTGACCGACCTTTGTCATCCTCCAGCAGTGTCATTTGGGATGCAGAAGATCTGGCGTTGTGCATGCTGAAGAAAGCCTTTGAACATTTGTCACCTGCCTCCATCCACTTGATGCGGTTGCGGAGCTGTTGTCCCACTAGCTTCTTCCGTTCCAGGTCCTGCATTTTATCTGTGAGCTGGGCATAAGTCTCTTTGCTTCCTCGCACTCTGGAGCGGCCTGTAAAACCGCTAGCGCTGCTTCTATTGCTCGCCTAAGCTGTGTCTCTTTCTGCTTGTTTTTACCCGCACGCCAAATGCATAGATCTTTGTAGGCTTTGACAGCTCTTCTCATCCTCCCAAAGAAGGGCAGGTTTGCATGCCGCTCTCACGCCGCTTTAATTCTGAGGAGAATCTGATCCTGTTATTTCTCGGGAAACAGTCTTCTACGTCCAACGTTGACTTCAATTCTTGAAAGAGGTGTCGTTCTTCTTCAATCCTATAAGATTCACAAAAATTAGATTTGTCTGTCCTCGAATCTACAAAGTTCCAATCACCTGTTAGCAACCATCGGCTGTCGTGCGGGAGTATTTTAAGTAGTTCTCGCCATAGTAAACTTCGTTTTGTCGGTGTATGTGGACAATATATATTGAGTACCGCTAAATCACCACCTGGAGTTCGTGTAAGCCTCATCCATTGAGCACTTCCATCTCTCGAGTGACCTTGATCCCCTAGCAGATGTGATAGTTTTGGCGACAGCCACATTCCTATGCCCCCACTTCCTGCTATGTCTTCATTTTCTTCATTATTGTATACTACCTTTGCCTCTTGCCCTATGAAGCGTGCACCTGACCAAAATAGACCCTCAAGATCTTTGAACTTGTTAACTCTGAGTTTTGTCTCTTGCAAGCAAATAATGTCAGTTCTTCCCATTAGTCTACGATAGTACTCTTGGACCACTCCCCTCTTCACCATGTCATTCATACCTCTAACATTTTGTGAAATGATGTTTACTCTCATAAGCAAAATGGGGGGGTGGCGG
This sequence comes from Bryoerythrophyllum caledonicum, assembly GCA_963971425.1. Taxonomy (NCBI): domain Eukaryota; kingdom Viridiplantae; phylum Streptophyta; class Bryopsida; order Pottiales; family Pottiaceae; genus Bryoerythrophyllum; species Bryoerythrophyllum caledonicum. Next base: position 7,683,234 of record OZ020526.1, on the reverse strand, counting down.
GGGAAGTGACTGCTCAACTATGTTAGCGATGGCTCATCTTGCTCGAATGCTTGCACCTATTGGTTGGATAAACCTCACACTCTTGTTGCGACGCGGAGAGTGTATGGCTACCGAATACTCGTAAATTCCCAGGCCTTCTTGTCGGGATTTGAGCTGTGGTTGTCGCAGCCGCTTTGGTTGCCGAGGGTCGTTATTCCGAGAAAGTGTGAGATTTCGCTGGCGAGCTTGGCAGATGCACATTTTCTATACCTTGGTCACGCAGCCAGTCTTGAAGAATGAGAACTAGGTGTGCTGGGAGCCGTCTTCTCTGTTCTTTCGATCTCTGTGCACCAGAGTAGGGCTCTTCCTCATTATCCATCCCCAAGCTCAAGTCATCCGTTTTGCACGTCCTTCTTGTGAGCTGAGGATGATCGCCCCTATTCAAATCAGGTACCTGTTCACCGAACCGGCTTGGGATTACTAGTTGATGCTCTGCATCCGCCATAGCTATGTCGTCATTTTCGGTAGGGTCCCCGCCCTGTTTGCTGCCATTTCCTAGCGCCGAGAATCTTCTGATTGTAAGCGCTGCCGCGGTAGTAGTTGAGTGGCTAGGTGTCGTTGCCGCTTCTCCCAATGTAGCTGAAGAGGCACTGTTTAGAGTCTCTTCCTGTGGAGAGAGGCTTAGTCTTCTTACGTGTGAGAATCGGTGGTCCTCTTAATTGCTGCACACCGCACCCCGGAGGTTGATTACTTGTGCCGTGTCTGCCACATTTTGGTCGCTTGCCGCCATTTGCATGTGCATGTCAAGACTACGTCTCAACTCTCTTGCCTAGACCCTCCCTCCATCCTCTGTAGTCCCTATTTTTTGTCTTGGTGGCTGTCTCTGATCTTGCCAGTCCTTGCGCGCTAAGTTGAGTTCATAATTTTCAGAGAATTCTGAGGTGTTGGGGGATGAATCGTACCCGCAGTTTTGTTCTTTTGCCTCCACGATTCCCACTTAAGACCATGTTGCCATGTGCGTGTTGATGGACCTACCTCCACGGTCCTGTGTTGTTGTGCGTAGTTCACCGTCTTGGGGGAGAGCCGAAGATCTGATGGTGGAACTACAGTAGTCTCCCTGTCGTCGTTTTGTTGCCTCTGCTTCCCTTTTATGGGCGTCCTCCCTTGCCTCCACTCTGAATGTTACTTGGATCCATACCCGCCCTTTCGCCTCCTTCAGCTTGAGCTCCCTCGCTCCTTCGCTGTTTTGTAGCCGTTTGATGTCCTTATTTTTTACGATGCCGTCGCGGATTCTGCCACACTTTGCAATCCTTTATCAGATGCGATGTTGCCATGCAAAAGCGACATCTAATAGGGAGATTATTATAGTCCACTTCAACTACAATGACTTCCTCTATAATGGGATTTGTTACGTCCACTGCAACCACGAAAGGGTCGCTTGTTGATACTGTTATGCAGAATCTTTGGTCCACCGCATGCGTATTCGCTCTGTGCCGCCCCACCACTCGTCCAAGACATTGTGCTATGTCCTGAGCACTACTTCTCAGCTCATCAGGAATAGCCTTAAGCGTAATCCACACGGGCATCTGTGTTTTTGTTGGCTTGCTCGAGTTGAAACCTGCTATCCATGGCTGCATGATGCATGTGCCCCATCTTGACAAGTGCGGCGTGAGCATCAGCAGCTTCTAAGTTGTGGCTTCATCTTTGGAGAGGATTTGGAAAAAGCTGTTACCGAGGTCGCGCCCTATCTTGCACTCTGCCTGGATCTCCTTGCATACTTCTGCTAGCCATGCTTGAAGGGGCTCCTACTTTTGTTTGCCAATTACATAGTTCTTTGACATTATATCTAATTATATATTACTTATAACCATATTTCACACTTTTAAAGCAATGTATGTTACATGTTCTTTTTTTTATAAAATTTATCCTAAGTGAATATATTTGCCCCTATTTCTTTATCGTACGTAGTTTCTACAATTTTTGCCAGTGGCCCCGTCGAGATTACTTTTTTTTCCCAACTTCCCCAAAAAGTGTAAACGTACTTTACTTGGGTTAAAATGTATTTTTACAACAAAGAAAATACTTTGTTTTTGGAATCTTAGAAGAAAGTAATACTCTATATATATAAGTATTCTACAATTGAATCCAATGTTAAGAAGGGGCATGGAAAGATAAACAAAAAAGTTAAGAAACATATAAATAGTTTGTACGTGTTAGAGGAAATGTAATAGTTTCCATTTGAACGTAAAGAAATTGACATTCCCAATTTATAAATACGGCATATACATATATTACAAAACAACGTCAAAATCATATTTATTTAGGAGAAGAATTTCATACAAACCATACAAAGTTCTATCGTTATTGTATATAGACATGAGTTCAAGAAAGAAGTTAATAGTTATGTTCTATATTGCTAGAAATTTTACTAGAGCTTCTATTGACATTTATATTTTTTGTACATCTATATGTATACTAAAAAACATTTGGTCGTGTGTCTCTCCCCTACATCCATAGCTTTTACAATAGACATGTTTAATGTGATCTTTTAAAGGTGTCACCCTTAGAAGCAAAGCCTTTTGGAGTTTCATCTAATCTTTGCAAGGTTTAATCAATTTAAAGTTAAATTGACACCATTTGGTAAGAAGTGTTGTGAAAGAACCACCTTGACTTTGGATCATTGTGGCCTTTAGAGAATGCTTTTATATGCATCATCTTTCTTTATGATTGAATTAGGTGATAAATAATCATAACCCCAACAATTTAAAGATATGTATTTCATCGACCCTACGATTATGAAGAGTAATTCGTGGATTGTTCCAAAGGGGTTGTTACACAAGGGATATATGGACATTGGATGATTCGACATTATGCTTCATAAATTTGAATATGACCTTAAGATGAGTCATTTAAGAACACATCTTTACATTAAAACTACATTGCTCAATGGTATTTGTCCGTCGATAATAAAGGAGGTTTCACATGTGCAAAGAATATTACCTTATTTTAAAATGTCAAAAAGAATTTGTTGTTTATAGCATAATACAACATTCTAATTCAAGTACCACCACAGTCCACCCAATTATGGTGGGAGGTCTCACGGCCTTGTTGTATGGGGACTCACAAAGCCCTTGGGGGAGATGACATGTCGGTTATCTTTAATGCAATTAGTGTAGGGAAGCACTTAGTGTAGAAAAGTGTTTACCCTCGAGAGAGGGAAGTAGTTCTTTATACACTAGCCTATGTCCCGTGGCCATATGATTAGTGAAGAGAATGAACAAACACTACATTCACGCCGGTCCCATTGGAAGACCGTAGTTCTACTTCTTCTCCTAATTCAAGTCCAATAGAATCATTTAGAGCAAAGAGCTGCTATATTTAGTTCCAACAAGATCTTTGCATTCCTCAATCATCACGGCAATCATGTCATTCCCTAGAAGTTGGAAGGAAAACTAAATTTACATTAAAAATATCGTTTCTCCAACGCATTGGAAGGAGGAAGGCCTTTGCCAAGGCGAGAATGGAGTTTGCCCAACTTTGTTTCTCTACAACCTTCAAAGGATTGAGTCCTTGCCCTCACGTCTCCGCCTCTAACGTCCCCGCCCCTTCCCCGCCTAAATTTGGAGTTAGAATGTTTGAATGGGCATAACTCACTCAAAAATAGTCCAAATCAAGTGTTTGAGGTGTGTTTGGACATCTAAATTTTTTGTAGATGTGGACTATTTTGAGTGAGATATGGCCATTCAAAGATCCTGATTCCAAAATTGGGCGGGGAGGGGCGGGGACGTCTCCGCCCCTACCACTTAGGGGCGCTGACGTCGCCGCCCCTAACGTCCCCGCCCCTTCCCCGCCTAAATAAAGAGTCAGAATGTTTGAATAGGAATAATTCACTCAAAAATAGTCCAAATCAAGCGTTTGAGATGTGTTTTGACATCTAAATTTTTCGTAGATGCCAAAAACCATATCACACGCTTGATTTGGACTATTTTTGAGTGAGATATGGCCATTCAAAGATTCTGATTCCAAAATTGGGCGGGGAGGGGCAGTGACATCTTTGCCCCTGCCATTCAGGGGCGGAGACGTTCCCGCCCTAGTGCCACGGTGGCGTGGCACGTCTGAATGTGACGTGGCCATCACAGTAAAAATTTATTACCTGCAAAAAACTATTGGGCGCACTTGAGGCAATATGTCTGAATTGTCCGTCCGTCCAGTTGTCCCGTCTGATGACCTCAACCCGTCCATTATGACAACCATGTCGTGAACTTACATTCAAGCGCAGGTATCTCCGTGTTGATGGTTAGTTGTGTTGTGAATTCCGTTCAAACAACCTAGAACAGTTAAACCCTAATATGAAAGCTCGTAAGAAAGAGAGAAAACGAAAGAAACCCTAATACTGTTCCACCGTTCGTCGTTCGATCGTGGTCGGGTTGACGCGGTGCGATCAACAACGACGTTGAATTGAACGGGGTGTGATATACAGGTGGCGATGTGCATTTGCGTCATCTTCGCAAGCTCGTGGCAACGCCGAAGGGACTCACGCGACCTCATCGCCCCCTTCGAGACGCTAGGAAGTGTTTTCAAAAGGTCCATGTGGAATGTTTCAATATGCACTTTGCTCACGGGCTATGTGCAAAGAGGAACTAAATTAAATTGCTGCAAAAGTTGGATTCTCCTTGGTGTATGCATAAGTGTTGGATAATCACTGATTGATAGGCAAGACAATGGAATCTGGTAGAGTCCTATCCTTGACACACTGCACCAGCCGGATTTTGCTTTAACCCCTAAATTACCAAGAGTCCCCTTAGGGGATTCTTGAAGGTTTGGGCATGTTCCTACTGTGTCAGTTTATAACATTAAAATTTGAAAGACAACATTGCGCACATGATGAAGCTTTCAACGATGTGTTGTTGAAAGTTGATTTGTTTGTTGTTGAGATGCGGCCGTTTGCCAAAAATAAGAATCGGCGTGGATCCGTGGGGTGGTGGAACTCGGAAGAAGAAAGACATGAAGACCACATACAAATGGCCCATTTGATTGCCATTCCATCGACGGCGAGGGTTATTACCGTTGACAATGACTCACGGAGAGGTGGATATGCCACCATTCATAGAGTTGGTATTGAAGGAGCTCCTCGCATTGAAGCATTTTGGGAGTTTGCTGCTAAATCGTCTAACCAATCGCAAGAGAAGCTGGATTTGGCAAAAGTGGAGCACCAAAATGAGTCAATGGTAGTGAGGATTCCACATTTGGGTGTCATTCGATTCCTAGCCATTCATGCCAATAAATACAAAGGCTATGCCTATTGGTGGAATGGGGGACTTTGCAAGAGATGTTGAACCGTGATCATGACTACGGTGACAATGTGTTCTTGCATCTTCACTACGAGAATTTTCCGGACAATGAGGTTATTTGAGCTCATCACCCAGTTTGTTTTCGCAGAAAACGGACCAAGCTCGCGTGGGCATTGTTGCGCATAATGAATCTATAGCAGCTTGCAGTGTCCCCCTCTCTAGCCTAAAACTCTGTTGATAGTACTAGAATGTCATGTTTGATAACAGGCAACTGTTGGGATCGAGATGGAGGAGATACGGCCCAGTAAACTCATGGCCTGCAAATGATTCAGCCTGACTGCACAGTAGGAGCACAAGGAATTCATGGCAGTATGAAATCAATACACTGATATCAAGGCGTTCATGTCGAGATGTCTGCATGAATCCTGTGTACGGAGGATCTAATTGTTCATGCGTGTGGTCCTTGAGCTATTAGGCAGTCCTTCCATGTCCTGTCGTCGTCGTCGTCGTTGTTGGTTTGCGCTGATTCGAGCTACAAGTCGTTAGGTTTCAAATCGTTCTAGCTACGCAACGGCTACAGAGATCCACTCAGCGTGATTGTGAGTTTGAGGCTTCGGAATCGGTCGTCTCACTCGCTCGCGATCAGTTGAGTCGCGCGACTATCAAAACATTTGCGGAGGTCACTGTAACTTTGGAACAAATCCGTAGATAATAAACGTGGCTATCACAAAGGCGTCGACGTTAGGTTCAGGACAGGAACTGTGAAGTCTAGTGAAAGTGGCATGATCCAGAAACTCAAGCCATACTAGGGAATACGAAGCGAAGCGCATCCAAGTCGACACTCACTAAACTTTCTTTCCGGCTTAAAATGAAACCGTTTAGTGAAAGTCCGAGGAATGTCGGCACAAGTACTACTTACACGACGACAATTGCATGAGGCATGGTCCTAATCGATTTACTTCCTGAGAAGAGTTTGCCAAGTACTGAATTAGATGAACTTATTAAATTTCACCGGAGAGCGGCGCCGCAACTCCAGTTCCTCACGCTTTAAAGCCAGCTTCGCCTCTTCAATTGACACGATGTGGACGCTCGGTCAAATCCAAACTCGTCCAAGAGGGATCCAGAGACATCGATCCAGTCAGGTTCCGTGGCATCCAACCTCTGATTATCTTCTTCCGTCAGTTCCAACAACGCAAGGCTCTCGTCATGGCTCCAAACTCTAACACCGAAGCCTATCTCTAACAACTAGAGTTAAATCCGCCTCTGGAGCATCACCTTTTGGTGCTTCATCTTCTTCAACGAATTAGGGTGGATTTCCACACATCCCAGTCTCTCCAATTTCAAATTGTCTCCCAGTTTCTTCTTCCCCACATTTGATTCCTGGATCAATCAGGTCATCGGCCAAGTCATCGACCAAGGCTGTAGAGATGAGCCTTTTGTGATTCTTATGTCCATGTTCTCTCCACTCTTCATGATCATCACACAGAGGCATGTGTAGAAATTATAAGTGAATAACATGAATCATTGTAAGTGTACGAAATTATTTTGTATCGAATATGTAATGAGGATTACATCATATTTCAACTAAGAGTCTCATGAGATCATCTGTAAAGACACGACTCTCTGTATCTGTGTATAGAGTTGTTATGTATCTGAAGATTGCAACTAGTGTACTACTTATGTACTGTGTATATCCAACACTCCCACTAGGACACTAGTCTCGGTGTATCATCCATCCATGTTTCATCCATTCTGCTACTGATCTTGTTAACGTTGCTTAGGGTTTTCAGAAGCTCTTTCTTCTTGCGGTGCTGTGTGTGTTCCTCTCGTGCGGCGGCAGCGACGTCCTGTCTTTGTGCACCTTGGTGCGCCGTGCAACTTGAAGTGCGTGTTTGTGTTTCGTTGCTCCGTAGTGTGAGAGACGATGTTGCAGATCTTAGGAGAGACTTGTTTTTCCTCCAGGTGGTGGATCATGGCGGCGGCCGTTAGCATGCGCACGAGACAACTTGAAGTGACGATGAGGAAACTGATAACCAGTTCCATGGTTTGCTTCCTCGCCCGTGACACCAGCTGCGTGATCGGTATGCTGTTGCTTTGCTTCTGCGACAACTGCCCATTGCTCTTTGAGATTGAGGTACCTGGTTAGTACACGCATTCTATATGTAGCTTCGTTAAGGTTTTGGTTGACACTTTGAATCAATTGAGTAACTTTTGTTTCTCTTGAGTTGTTTGCTGCAGGTGCTTTGTTGAAGCTGAGCGCCTAACATTTGATCATGTCAAGTCGAAGTAATGAAGTTTGACCTTTATGAAGATGCTTGTTGCGAGGTAAGTGTTGTCCACACATAACTTGCTTGTGCTTTCTTGGCTTAATGAATTTTCTACTTGATGGATATGAGCTTATAGAGTGTCTTTGATGTTGACTTGTTTGAAAATTTGCTTCTTTGTTATCATGTTTGTCCAGCAGACAAGACCTCTGTATATGTCCAGATTCTTTATAAAAGTGGCAAACTTTTGTCTTAGATAAGTGTTGCTGATGATTGCTTTTTGAATGATTGAAATCGTTTGAAATATGTTTATGCCAAGTTTGTTGACTGCAGTGAGGTTGTATACGTTGATTAGGTTTTGAAAACGTTGCACTTTGATTGGTCTTGGATAATGAACAATAAGGTTGTCTTGGATATCTCCCACTTCAAGACTTATCAAAATGTCTTGATTGATTGATTGTTGTGGCAAAAGAACTCAATATAGGATACAAAAATTGAGAGAGTAAAGCATCCGTCGTGGATAATGGATGTGATAGTCGTTTAGGGCAACAACCATATATACATGGTTGTGAGTAACTCCCACATAAGTCGGAAGAGTGTAAAGAAGAACCAAAATGTTTGGTATAAGTGGTCAAGGCTTGAATCTTTGAAGCTAGAATCAAACACATGCCTAAATTGGTCATACAATGCTGATGTTTATCTTTAGGTAAAGACTTGGTTAAAATATCAGCAGTCATGTCAGCTGTAGAAACATAACATAACTAAATTTCATCAGCAAGAACCTTTTCTCTTGTAAAATGATATTGGATGTCCACATGCTTGCTGCGGGAATGGTATTTGAGGTTTTCACTTAAGGCTATTGCACTTTGGTTGTCGCAATAAATAGTGGTAGGATTTGACTGTGGAAACCCTAATTCACATAATAATTTGCGTAGCCAGATGGCTTCAGTTGTGGCTTTAGCTAAGGCCATATATTTAGATTCAGTTGAGGATAAGGCAACACTTTGTTGCTTTTTGCTACCCCATGAAATAACCCCAGTAGCCAATAAAAATCAATAACTAGAAGTTGACCTACGAGTATCTTTATCTCCCGCCTAGTCAGCATCAGAAAAACCATGGAGAATGTCTCCATTAAGTGATTTTTGATATTTGATGCCAAAAGCAAGGGTTCCTTTGATGTAGCGCATTGTTCTTTTGAGAGTTTGAATATGTGTAGGACCAGGATTTGATAAATATTGGGTCAGACTATTAATAGTATAAGCACAATCTGGTCTTGAGTTAACTTGAGCATGCATGAGGCTACCCACCAATTGAGGATAAGAGCGCACAAGGTCTTTTTCTCCTACAGTAGAGGGAGAATCATCTTTACTTAAACGAATGCCACATTGCATAGGTGTACTTAAAGGATTACAATTTGACATATTATATTCTTCAAGTTTATCAAGTAAATATTTTTGTTGGTGTAAGATAGTCCAACCTTCTTGCCGATTTCGAACAATAGAATTGCCAAGTATGTAATGTATTTCGCCTTCATCCGTCATTTCAAACGTTGTGTGAAGTATTGCTTTAACTTTATGAATAAGTGAGATGTGATTACTAATAAGGATGCAGTCATCAACATAGACTGTCAAAATAGTAAATCCATCATCATTATCTTGTTGAATATAGATGTTGGAATCAGCTTCTAATCTTTTAAAGCCTTGTTGAATAAGATAAGTGTCAAAACGCATGTACCAAGCTCGTGATGATTGTTTAAGTCCATATAAGGATTTAATAAGTTTACACACGAGGTTTGAAGGGGCTGATAATCCTTCAGGGATAGACATGTATATGTCTTCGTTAATATACCCATGAAGAAAAGCGGTTTTTACATCTAATTGATGTATTTCTAAATTGTATTGAGTGGCTAGGGCTAATAAGACTTTTACAGAGTTAAGTTTTACAACAGGAGAAAATGTTTCCATATAGTCAATGCCTTGTACTTGTGTAAAACCATGTGCTACAAGTCTAGCCTTGTATTTATCAATAGTGCCATTAGCATGAGTTTTAATCTTAAAAACCCATTTAGAGCTGATTGGTTTTCTATCAGGTGGGAGGGGTGTTAGCTTCCAAGTTTTATTTTTCTCTAAAGATTGAAATTCAGCTGTAATAGCAGCTTGCCAATGATGGCTATCAGGGCTGGTTAAAGCTTCAGAAATGGTTTGAGGAGGTTCTAAAGAAAGATGTGTCGACTTAGCCATATTAGCTTGATGGCGAGACTTGTGATAAGGACAAGCTCGTTTAGGTGATGTTGTACTTTGAATTGATTCCAGTAATCGTGTGGTTGGTTTAATGGTTCTTTTAGGGCGAGAAGAACTTACTGGAGGAGGAGGATCTCTTACAGTAGAAGTAACTTCGTCATCATCATGAGGTAAATCAATTGTATTCTCATCTAGGGAAAGGTGTGAAAAATTCTCTATTATGTCATTGTGAGAAGGTGGATTGATGTCACTTTGTGGATAGTCCATGTTTAAAGACTGAGTTGATAATGGTTGAGTAGGTAGAGGCTGTACTTGTTGAGGTAATGTTTGTGGTTGTATTTGCTGAAGTAATGGTTGTGTCTTCCTTGGAGTGATAGATAGGTGTCTAAATAAACTAGGATCTATCAATTCTTCTTCATCGTCATTGATGTGAATACTTGCTCCAACATGGACATTTTCATTAAAAATAACATCTCGAGATATGACAATTTTCTTATTGTGTTTGTCCATAAGGTGATAAGCCTTCGATTCTTCACTGTATCCTAGAAAAATTGCCTCTATAGAATGGGAGTCCAATTTTCGTCTAGTCTCCTTCTGAACAAGGATATGAGCTATACTCCCAAAGATTTTCAAATATGACAAATTTGGTGGTCTACCAAACCACATTTCATAAGGTGTTTTGTTTGTTGTTATAGCTTTAGTGGGACTTCTGTTTTGCAAATAATTTGCTGTTTGAAGTGCTTCGCCCCAAAATATTTTGGGTAGTGTAGCATAAGATAACATAGCTAGGATTGAGCCCACTAAAGTTCGATTTTTCCTTTCAGATACACCATTTTGTTGCGGTGTGTAGGCTGTAGTGAATTCCTGTTTAATGCCTTGTGCTTTACAAAAACTATTAAATGAATCAGACATGTATTCACCGCCACGGTCAGACCGTAAAATTTTGATTTGGTAGTTAGTTTGCTTTTCTACAAAATTCTTGTAGAGGATGAATTTATCAAAAGCTTTAGATTTTTGTCTCATTAAGTAGATGTGACAATATCTAGATAAATCATCTATAAAGGTGATAAAATATTTACATCCAGAATGTGTACCTACTTGCATAGGGCCACAAATGTCAGAATGTATTAATCCTAAAAGTTCCGTAGCTCGTTGTCCTCCTCCTTTAGGAAATTTGCCTTTGTGTTGTTTGCCCTCAACACATGATTTGCAAAAAGTCATGTCATGTACATCAAAAGTATCAATGCCTTTGGACATTGATTGGATTTGTTTTAATCTGTATTGATTGATGTGGCCTAGTCTTAAATGCCATAAGTCAGCTTTACTCAAACTTTGTATTGTAGTTGGTATAGCTAATATTTTCTTATTTGGAATTACAGTTGTACCCAATTCGTATAAGTCACGGTTTAACTTGCACTTTGCAATTGTTTGGCCTGATTTATTCAATAATATTGAAATTCCAGATTTAATACGAATTTCACCTCCAGCTCTGTCTAATTGTTTGGCAGAAAATAAATTCTTCGCCAGCCCGAGTACATGTAAGACATTAGGTATGACTTTCTCCATACCATTTGAAAGTCTAACTGTAACATCACCGAGTCCTTCTATTTTATAAGATGTACTATCATCTCCTAAATATACAAATTGCTGCTCTTCATACTTTGTATAATTAGTGAAGGCATTTGGTTCATGACACATGTGTTGTGTCGCACCAGAGTCTACATACCATGTAGATGTAGATATTTCATTAGTTATGAGTGCAGCCACATAAAGTCTATTCGGTTTTATAACCATATTTGATTGTTTTCTCTTTTCAGCAGCTATTCTTGTTCTACAATCTTGTATTAGATGTCCAGATTTCTTACAATAGAAACATTTCTTATCAGCAGAATAATTCTTCTTCTTCTCAAAAGGTCGGGAAGAACTTTCATCTTTTGAATTTGAATTTAAGAATTTCTTGTAGTTTTTGTTATAATATTGTTTCTTATTATTATAAGATTGTTTTCTTCCAACATAAAGGGCTGATTTGTTATCCAAGTTTAAATTCATATCCTTCATTAAGGTTTCCTCTTGTATTAAGTCTATTATCAATGATTGTAGAGTAATGCCTGGCTGCCTTCTTAAAGAACTAATGAAAGATCGATAAGACGGTGGCAAACTCCTCATAAGAGTTAAGATTGCTTCATCATCTTGCGTTGGACATCCGGTTCCTGATAATTGCTCCAAGTGAGATCTAAAAACATGAATATGTTTAGTAATACTCTCATTTTCTTTCATTTTGAGAGTATGTAACTTATCTTTAAGATACATCTTAGTTACAACATCCTGCGATTCAAAGACGCTCTTTAATTCTTTCCATGCTTCATTTGATGTACTGCATGATTGAATGTGTGATACCACACTATTTTCAAGACAATTGTTGATTATGGTTAGAGATATTGTATCTCTTTCTTCCCAGTTGCTAATACTTCCTGCTCCTGTGGCAGGCAAAGCTGGGGCACCTGCAGCAATTTCTCCTGCATCAGGTGCTATAGGTAAGGGTTCACTACCACTTACCACAGACCATAATTTTTCACTTTTGAAGACTAATTTCAATCTATATTGCCAAATGTTAAAATAAGTGCCATCAAACTTAGTAATGTGGCTTATGTCTACTTTGTGAGTCATTTCTATTGCTTAATAAAATGAACTTCAAATTTTTTCATAAGATTAAAGATTCAGATTGAATCACTATAATTTCCATTTTACTTATGAATTTCAATTCTATTTTAGTAGGATTGAAATTGTTTCCAATGAAGTTGTAGACTGTATACTTTTCACTAGCCTCAATCTCCATGTAGGATTGTTGATTTATATTCATTTTCTTTTGGTATAAATTATAAGCAATTTTGCTTTTAACATTAGAAAATTGAATTCATCAAGATTCGCTCTGATACCATGTAGAAATTATAAGTGAATAACATGAATCATTGTAAGTGTACGAAATTATTTTGTATCGAATATGTAATGAGGATTACATCATATTTCAACTAAGAGTCTCATGAGATCATCTGTAAAGACACGACTCTCTGTATCTGTGTATAGAGTTGTTATGTATCTGAAGATTGCAACTAGTGTACTACTTATGTATTGTGTATATCCAACAGCATGATCAAAGGTTTTTTCTGCACTTCACAAGTGCCGGAGGTTATGTTCTTCGGTACATACTTTCGTATCAAGGCCGGGATGCACGTTAAGAATGTCTGCAAAACCTTATAAAGTCTGCAAAACTCGGCCTTTCGATCATCTTATAATAATTTTTCCTTTTTCAAAACAAAATTAAAAAACCGAAAAATTAAAAAACGAATTTTATTTTTATTTTTTCGAGATAAAATTTTATTTTTTCGAAATAAAAAATTATTTTTTCGAAATAAAAAAATATTTTTTCGAAATAAAAAAATATTTTTTCGAAATAAAAAAATATTTTTTCGAAATAAAAAAATACTTTTTCGAAATAATTTGTTTTTTTCGAAATAAAAAATTATTTTGTCAGAATAAAAAATAATAAATAAAATAATAAATTATTTTTTAATTAATTGACGGTAGGGATTTGAAGGATCCAACGGAGGAACCAAATCCGGCCCTAGATGGGACTTTGGGCCAACCCAAACCTCGTCCCGATTGCTCCCTTGGGGCCGGAAGGTTTGGGGCCAAAACCATGCCACCTAAGGCAACACGTAGGATGAAACGTAGTTCCGGTTGGCCCCAAGTATAAAGCTTTTGGGTTGGATTTTGAGAGATTGAGAGACCCTATTGGTTGAAACTTGGAGAGTTCGGGCCGGCCCTCAATCCGGCCCCAAGTATGAACCGGCCCTTACTAATAGAAAACGCTTGTTAAAGTTGAGATGGCGGCTCCTAATCTGCATAAGGAAACTCCTTGCACACCGTTTCAACGGCACACCTTTGGAAATGATCGTAGCTCCAAGTTTGCTGCTCGGTGTCTGAGAATCCTGGTCCAAGCAAGGAAAACTGTTCAATGTGTCCATCTCTAAATAAGAACGTATAACGGAACTTCAGCAGATAATTTGAAGCTCGCCAGAATGAGGTACCATGAACAAACCAGCAGGTTCAGATCAAACGGTAGGTCATGATGCAGTTTTCATTGACTTCTTCACCACTGAGAATAAATTCGGAAACCAAACTAATACCTGATGGAGTTCCAATCGTTTGAATGTGCAGGAGCTCACTAACAATCTCAAGTGTCGAACAGTGCATTCACCATGACTAGCGACCAGCAAATGCTTCTGGGAAACACTCTAAACTTGTTCTGTCTATGCACTATTTCACCCCGAAAAGGACGATGAATTAATGGAGATCTTTTCATCATTATGTGATAGTTTCATGCTTGTAAAATTGAGGTTCTGAGTTCAAAAAATGTTCTCATGTTTCGAGAGTCGATTTCCTGAACTGTCGAAGTTCAGGAGAAACTGCCATTACAGGGAATAAACACAAATCAGGTAATTTTCCACAAAACCTTTCTAGACATTCATCAACAGAAGAAAACTAGCAAGGTAAATGGGTACCAGACATGTGAAGGACAAGAGATTCTCCCTCACCAATGCTCCATTGAACGTCGTGAAAATCCCTTATGCTCCTCTCATATGTACCGTCCAATCAGACACACACAAGGAAGCTTAGAAGTTTGTGAAAACTGTTTCCTCCGCTACGGTGAGGTCCTCAGAAAAGTGAAACAGAGAAACTACAGAAGCAACTTAACAGGAAGTTGTCACAAGATGAAGTGAAGCAAAAAAAATGGACTTCGGAGGAACTGTCCGCCGAAAACCAAGTCTGAAACCTCGTCTTTGGTACGAAATTCAACAAAGCCGTCCCCTATCGGTTAAGGAGATTGTTCCTTTCAGCGCCATTAATTCGGAATTCCTATTGGTTGGTGATATGATTGTGCCAATGGATCGATTAAAATATTAATCTGGTAGCAATTGGAATCTCTCATAGCAAGAAAAAGCTGACATCGATAGTATAAACGGACACTTCACATACAGATCCTCGCGCTCCTAAATGCCCTAGTGTAGCTAGAATACTAGAGAAAATCTCTGTTAATTTGAGAGGTGAAGTCAATGGCTAGGGTTTTGGTGATTCGAGATCCTAGTGCAAGCAACTTGTGATGTGAAACTCCGCCGTTAGATGTGATGACAAGAAAGACAGACTGTCAATAGAATTCTCTCTTACATAACGTCATTCACAAAAAACATGTGTAACTGGTGAAAAGTGATGTTGCGCGATTGCTATCTGAACTTGGAAGATCATGTAAAGTTCCGACGCTGAATATTTGCATGGTGATTCCAGTTCAACAATCAAGTGTTCGACTCCGACATATCATCACCACTTGTCGGATGCGTCATTGGAGAATCAAGAATAGGAGGTGAAATTTTGAGCTAGACCTTCCATACTCGAATCGGACATACTCTTCTCTTCGCTTGGGATCCACCTCAAGAGGTTTCGCTTCGTCCTCTCACATGGTTCCTCACTGTCAGATCATCGATGTGCAACGTGAGCAGAAGGATTTCGACATGACAAATAGTGCTCAACAACCGCCTGTGAACCTGTTGAGCGGAGATGATGAGCTGTTTCTGAGGGTGGCTCCGTTTGTGCACAAGCAGATCGCGGGCAGGAAGCCGGAGTTTGTCTTCTTTTTGTTTTGCTTTGGCCCATGAACCTCAAATTACAGGACAAAGAAGAGAGATGTATTATCTTGCCCTTTACAAAACAAAGAGTTTACACACCTCAATCATAATTTCGTACAAACATACCGCATGGATGCTCAAAGGGGCATGTTTGAAGCCAGTTTCTGAACCAACTGTTGGTTTCCATCAAGAACCCCCTATCTCATCGTAAGGGCATCCAATAACTCAGCCACCAATCAAAATCCATATTATTTCCATCTAGCAACTATAACCAGCACTTGCTACAGTGCAAATTAGCTAAGTGTCTGCTTCTATCAATTTTGTTCGATGCTTAATTACCTTATCGACCGCCTCTGTCAAACCCCTGGAAATCTTACTGGGCTTCGAGTGGGACTTCAGTTGTTTAGACCACCTACTCCGGGAGGTGGATTTCGTAGATCCAGCATTGGGAGATATCTTTTGCAATAACTGAGCTAAACATAATACGCATACGAGAAGACCTACAGATACAGTGCAGTACATATTCATTCTATACTTTTCGATATGAGGAAGTATTGCGAAACCAAGTGTGGTGAACGTACCAACCACGAACACAATGGCCAGTGCTAACAACCATGATGCCCATTTCACCGCTCCCCGCACAGAAATCACAGCTTCCTTAACGTTCAATCCTTGCTGAGGTAACGCAGCATAAGCTCCGGCAATCACAGTTGCCAATGAGAAGAAAAACGACAAACTGTTGAAGATCCAAAACAAATGGATGATCCAATACTGCTTGATTGCAACAAACGCTTCATATGTGCTGGCTGGAGCAGTAACGTCTTGTAGCAGAAAGTCAGGAGAATAATATTCCTTGTAGCCAAGTGGTGGCTGCAACCACGCACCAAATGAAGCACTGGCTATGAGCGCAGCTCCCACGAGGATGGCGTTCGCTGCGTCCACATACACTTGCCTCTCCTTCTGCAAAGCCTCTGTCTCGCGGTACAAACCGGCCGGATCCTTGCAATCTATCGAGTAGATGATCTTTTCTAGAGGATCCTCGGCCTTCGATTTGGATGTTCCATCTGAAAGACATGAGGGAAACAGCTTTTGGAAACATTGACCAGCATCTTTTCCAGCTTGAGTAGAGTCTTCCAACAACCGCACTACAGCGAGTTCTCGTGGAGTGTATCCATCCTGGTTTCGTAAATTGACGTTGATACGATCAAACCCGAGGAGGAAGTCCACCAATGCTAGACTCTTGATGTGCACAGCATTATGAAGCGGCGTTTCTCGCTTTTCATTACTCGAATTCACAAAGTTTTGAAGCTGTGTTTCTCGTTTCAGCTCATTGCTAGAATTCCCAACAATATGTGAGGTTGACAGCAGAGGTTGACAGTAGAGGTTGACAGCAGAGGTTGACAGTAGAGGTTGACAGTAGAGGTCGATAGTAGAGGTATCAGTTGCTTGGGAGTCATACTATCATTCCATGTTACGCAGTGAAGAATCGTGTCTCCCTTCGAGGTTTTCACAAAAACCTCGTCGCCTGGCCACCTTTGCACCAACTTCGTCACAACTCGCGAATGAGCAAACCAGACTCCCAGATGTATGGGATATATTTCAATGTGGCTAAGATCATGATCATCTGCATATCTATAATCCCACAAGTTCCAACCAATGAAGTTGCTACTAGAAATCGTATTAGAGCAGTTCGGGACAGAGATTTGATAAAGCTCCTCAATCAACACTGCACAGTTCTTTGCAGCGTCCTCTTCTTTTTGTGTGTGGTACTTCTTGAACCACGGAGAGTACAATGAAAGTACAGCCAAGTGAAGAGGTGTGAATCCATACATGTCTCGCGCATCTTTGATTTTAGACCAGATCAACGGTCCTTCGTCGCTTTCGTTGACACTCATTATCAGGCTCGTTCCATCTGAAGGAACAATTCCCTTGCGGATTAAAGACACCATTTCCTTTTCACCATGGAATGCAGCCCAATGTAAGAGAGTTGCGCCGCGGTACTGCTTCAGGCCTTTCCACCAATGCTCCTTTTTTAACTTGGAAAGTTTTTTCTTGAACTCGTCCAAATCTCCTTCCTCGACTGCACAAAAGAGCGGCTGTAGTTTCTTATGCACAGCATCTGAGCAGGGCTTTGAGAACTCATCAGTAAGCTTCTTCAACTCTAAAGTGGCACTCAATTGCCTGACCTGCTCAAAACCATCCATGCCTTGACATAGCGTCTCTGTTAACTTCCAGTATTGATCTTTGTACACACCTGTCTTCAGCTCTAATTCAACATCCTCATCAAACATCCACAATGCTAGTATACGATGCCTTTTACTCCATTGGCTAATCTGAAGAATCTTCCTGTGACGCAGTATCCTTCCTTCCAAACCAAGTGATTCATGGTCATTGATCAAATCGAAGATTCGGGTCATCACAGCCTTCAAAGACTCTGCTTCTGATTGCATGTCATGTGCTTCATTGTATTCAACTTTCAACGTTGAAAAGCCAAATTTCATGCTATCATCTGAGTCTTTTCTTCCCAGACTCCACGCAAACACATTCCTCGCTAGGTTCGTTGGAGTACAGGAGTCCCTCAATGTTTGAGCAATATCTCGAGGTGTATATTCTCTCGTAACGCCCGTTCTCCTCTCAAGCCCGTTCATTTTAACGACCCTCACGCGGCAGAACATTGCAGCAGGCGGGCCTCACCAAAAAATTCCCTCACGGAAATATTCCCTCACTCACAAATTCCCGGGCAGATACAGTGAAGGCGCTTGAGAGGAGAGCGGGCGTTACGCCGGAAGAGGCCCGCTTGGTCGGGCCTCCCGATCTGGGAGATACCCTCCGCGTGGGGCCGGGCTGCCGCCCTTGCCCTCCGCGTCGGGTATCTCCCAGATCAGGAGGCCCTCCCAAGCGGGCCTCTTCCTATACATGTTTTTGGTACTAAACCTGGTATAGTGGCAGCTAACAAGAGCTGCCACACACTCATACTTTCCCTGGAACACGGCTATGCGGAGTGGCGTCTGCTTTTCACGGTTGCAAGAGTTTAATGCAGCTGGGGAAAGGTGAAGGTACCTCAAGAGAAGGGTCATCACTTTTCTATGTTGCTTGTATATGCCCGATGCTGCAAGGTGGAAAATCGTATCTCCATCGTCAGTCACCCCAAAAGCCTCTTTCATCAGTATTGACATCAACTTCTTCACAAGACATGGGTGAGGAAACCATACTGCGAGCTGTATGGGATGGATGGGATGGTTGAAGCTGCTGAGGTAATGCCTTGCGACAAAAAAGGCTCCGGAACTACCCGGTGCTTCTGCGAAAACCAAAAAATTCAAATGTGATCCGTGGCTGCTTCCACAGCTCCTACCACCCATGTCAAAGAGAGTGGCCGCTATTCGCGAACACCTCCTTGCGTCCTTGTCTGAAAGTCCTCGAGCGGTAAGACATGAGAAACTAGCCATGTGGAGGGGTGTGAAACCAAATTCATCACAAGAATTGACAGGGTTTAGTTCTTGTGACAACTTCGCACCAGCGGGCTTCCGATTTGATAATATCTCGTCTTTCATGAAAGACACCATTTCTTCCTGGCCATGAAGTACAGCCCAGTGCAAGGGAGTTGCACCCTTGTACTCCTCTGGCCTTACAAGTCCCCAGTGCTCCCACCCAATCTCAAGCATCATATCCTTGAAAGACTGCAACTCCCCTTCCTCCACTGCTTTGTAGATTTCCCACGGTTCAAAGCCCTTCCCATCAAACACGTGCAGCTTCTTGTCACTCCCTCTTACAACACTTAACTTTGCTGTTAAAATTGTTGTCAGTGCCTCCCAAGCCGTATTATCCAATGACTCCAGCGTCAGCTTGTGCAACGTTTCGATCTGTGACTCCCAGTCAGTCTGACTTCATCCATTCCCATACATTTCAGGAAATCCACACAGTCATATCTTTCACTTACATAAGTAATCCACACACTCATACCTTTCACTTACATGGAATCCTTAAGAGTCCACTAAATAGCCCAGACTGACTCAACGTATGGGCTAACCATAAAGTATGGGTTAACAATCGGCGTGGACAGGACGTCCCCCAAGCTCGGACTTACCCGAGGTGGGGCCCGTCTTAATTGCATGGGCTCATTTTTCTGGCCCTCCCATTTTGGGGGGGTGAGAGGCTTTTTTTGGCTTTTTCTTAATACAAAATTGGAGCCTACAGTCTGAATTTACTCTATAGGCAACTCTTTGGATAAATTTAGGGTTCCATTCAAAAACAAAATAGGGGCCTGGTTTTGGCCCCACCACCTTGTCCCCCACAAGGTAAGTCCGAGTGTGGGGGATGTCCTGTCAAATTGATTTTGTACTGTAGTAGAAAAAAGAAAATGTAAAAAATAAGATGGTTTGAAAGATTGTAGTCCCTAAACGTTGAGAAAATTGTTCTTTTCCTTCCTTGCATTGAGTGGATCAACAACCCTTGACTTCACTTGTTGTCAATTATTTTGCACTACACAAGGTCAATATACATTACCAACATGTTAATGTGATGTTCTTTCCTTGTACAACAGTTTTAGAGATAGAGAAGGGGTGTAGCGTATTCGAAACGAATGTGCATGGAGTGGCATTTCATAAAATTGCAAATTCACGTAATATTGTTTTGTGAACCAAATATATTTTAGAACGATAATCCGAATGGTCAATATAAAGGTTTTGACCACATCTTGTGGTAGAAAAAATAAAATGTAAGAACATGAAGATATCATACTTTTATGTGGAAAAGAAGAAGTGTTTATTGTACCTTGTTCGACGGAGTGTGACAATGTGTGAAAATGTTTGACTTAGATTATTATGCTATTTTCCACTTAACCCCTAGGGTACCGTGACAATTTCACATCTAAAACACTTCGAAATAGTTGGTTTCGAATGCAATGCATAAAGAAGGAAACAAAAACCTTGATTACTAGTTTTCATCGTAGGATCCTAAATACAACTTATTCAGTAACAAATTTTTTTAAATCATAATCTTCGACCGCATGGATTGAAAGATCTTTGTGTTTCAAGTCAAACAAATGGTTCATTTTCTTCCCTGCGTTCAGTGGATCAGCAGACTTTGACTGCACTTCGTGTTAAAAGTTTGCAATACAGAAGGTCAAAATCCATTACCATTGTGTTAAGCGCAATGTTAGTTTCCAACACACCAAATTTTAGAGGTAGAAGAGGGGTGTAGCATATTCTAAACAACTCTGCAAGGAGTGGAGGTTTAAAAACTGCCAATTTGCGATTGAATTTTTTGTGAGATCAATATGTTTTAGATTGATAATCCAAACGATCAATAAGAAGATTTACACTACATATTGTTGTCCTAAAAAGAAAGAAGTAAAGAATATGAAAATCTTTAAGCTCTATGTAAAAAAGAAGAAGTTTTTAGGTACCTTGCCCAACAATGTGCAAAAATGTTTGACTTGGGTTTGTATGCAATTCTTCATTGAAGACAAAACATTTTTTTTGACACCATGAATAGGAAAAAATATTACTTGCTAGTATTGAAAATTTCACATTCAATAGAGTGACCTAGCAAAAGTTTTTGGAGGTGCCCGACGTGCCCACTCTCCCCGTTTGATATTTAAAACCCAATAAATTTTTTCATAGAATGTCGAATTTAGGAAAAAAAAATGGACTCATAGAAAGCTTTATGCAATTTCCATCTACAGTAAAAATTTCAAATTGGAATGTTACAAATTGACACCACAGGAACTTGCTCAAACCTTCAAGACTCCAAGCCATGGACTATTGGTCCTTTAGAGGTTAAACATGTTTTTTTCAACAATACTAGCGGTTGGCGCTTGCTTTGCAAATTGCAACACATTAGTCCAACCATTCTATTGTAGTTTTAATATTATAATTTTTTTTCAAAATTTCATCTGCAGTCTAATTTTCATCCATTGTGAATATTTTCATCCCTTGCAAAAATTTCATCCATAGTCTGATTTTAATCCGCAGACTTATTTTTCATCCGCAGCCTATTTTTCATCCATTGTGATGTTTTTCATCCGCTGCAAAACTTTCATCCAGTGCGAGATTTTCTTTCCGCCGCACAAAATTTCAACCACAGTGGATTTAACTATTTTTTTTGGCAGAATTAACTTAACTGCGAGTTAATAACTTCCAAAATATTCATTTTTTTAATTCTGACTTCGGATTTGGGCTTTTTAGGTGTGTTTTCATCTAGGAGGAAAGCAAAAAAATTATTACAAAAGTTTTGAAAATTTGACATTTTTGAGTGTATTTAAAAAAAACATTCTAGGAACTAAACTTTGGAGGTAGATTATGGCTAGAGAATATGTTCACTACATTTGCTTTCATGCATGTTTTTTGTGTGTTAGATGTTGGTTGTGTTTTCCAATTTGTTATATATAGCAATATTCATTTACAAGACATGTATGATGTCTCATTTGAAATCTCATTTGAAACAATAACATGATGATGGACACCTAAAGAATACAATTGGATGGAAGGGGACGTCGCCAGAGCGTGCATGAACCCTAAACATGCAGAGTTTGAATCAGACTTTTAACTTTTCCATCCACTTGATTCAGGTGTAAATATTTAGAAGAATTTACATGACAATGTCATGAAAAAACCTCATGATAAACTATGTTTTTCACTGTTCCCAAGACTTCATTGTTGTCATTGGCAACCTTAATGTTTGCAGGATGTCTACCACAAGACAATGCCACATATAGTTGACCATGGCTAAATACTTCATTGTGAAGATAAATGCCAACTCGATCATATGATTGGCCCTGCAATTTGTTGATTGTCATGGCAAAAGCGCCAGTGATAGGAAATTGTCTCTGGCAAAGTGTGAATGGCAAGCGACTATCATTGCAATGATGTATGATTCTAGGAATTAATACCTCTTGGCTACGATAGCGTCCTTCTACAATTTCAAATAGCAATACACTTGAAGACACTCGCAAAAGACGCAAACGACTACCATTGCACAAACCTTTTGCCGGATTTAAGTTTCTTAGCAACATCAAATATTAGCCACATTTAAGACTCAATTGGTGAGGAAGCAAACCACTCTATTGTAAAGAATTTAAAAACTCTACAGGATAATGATGGACATGCTCATCATTCTCGTGGACAAAATCAACACTAAAACATTGATGCACATCACCATGTATGCGATTGGTGATTCTTCGGTTGATTTCTTGGGCATCATCATTTCCGACAGTCAAAGTAATGCGCTCTAAAAAATCAACCGGATCATCAAAAATATCATCAATAAGACCATCTAAAGAATTTCCGAGAGGAACTAATTCTAGCGGTAGATCTATCTTGGGACCGGTTTTGCCCTCACCAATATCTAACAAAAATCGTTGAAAGTCTGGTTGACTTTGCAAACGCATGTTAGTGGTCAAATAAAAATGTTGCATTAATAAAAATAGATATGAATGTCGCAAGCAAGCTTGGAGAGTTTACTTGGGACCTCCACGGACAACAAATGATGAAATGGGTCCCTTCTAATTTATACAATACACCATATAAAATATCAACAGCAAAGACGTTTTGGTACTGTCAAAAAAGCTATAAATATTAACCCATGAAAAGGCAAAGTCCAGAGGTCGGCTTCTGTAAAATTCCAGGGCACAATTTTAGAAAGTGGATTTTTAATTTGAAGTCTTCAAATTATGTGTGAAGATGCAAGTAGGTACGAGGTACGTGTAAAAAATGCAATCTAGTAAGAGTCATGTATGTTGGGCACAATGCAGAAACACATATAAACAATTCTTTTGTTTCCATAGAAAAAGTGGTGACTTTGACTTTATTCCCACTCTTATTTTTTCTACAACAAAAAGCAATCAAAACATTTTTTTTCACCGTTTGGATTTGCAAAAGCTAAGAAAATGAGTTTGTAAAAAATTACAATAGTTTTGGTTATTTCTTGAATCACTGCACCTTTCACAATCTTTTTGGAAATGAAGAATTCCCTACTTACTACAATGGAGTCCACCCTAGTTAATTTTAGACACTTAATAATATTTATAGTGTATTTTTTATTTTTTAAAGAGAGCTATAACAAAAAATAGGGGTTGTTGCCTCACAAGTGGGTGCCCGCTTGAAGGGCCCACTCATCTTCAATGCAAGGACTAGGTATATTTTTCGGGTCTAAGGCCTACTAATTTTGCATAAAACCTGCTTCACTCAATGTACAATAGGGTGACATTCAAATTGGCCGTTTAGTAGTTCCAGGGATAGTGTCCTACACTGCTGCCAACTTTGACACCCTCCCCAAAGCTGAGAAATTGTTATTTTACCATGAAAATTTGGGGACAACATCATCTTTATGTTGAAAACATGCATACCAAATTTCAAGTCCAGGAGACTTATAAAAAAAAACTTATGCAAGATCTACCAACATGGGATAGCTGTGAGAAAAGTGTCACAGCTGCCAACTTTGACACCCTCCCAAGAATTGAGGAAATTTTTTTGCCCATGAAATTTTTGGAGAAGAAACATTTTTATGTTGTTTGCATGTGTGGAAAATTTCAAGTCCAAAAGACCCATACAAAAAATAATATTCCAAATCTACCAACATGTGTAGTTTTGAGAAACAAAGGGGAAAACCATTTTACTACTTCCAACTTTGACGCCCTCCTTAGGATTGAGTTTTTGTTGATACATAGTGAAATTTTTGGCACAAGATCATCTCTACGCTGGTAACATGTGAGATAAATTTCAAAGCCAAAAGATGTACACAAAAAAGTTATTCCATATCTACCAACGTGTATGTCCTCCATTAGCATCAATCACTGCTAGTAACCTAGAGGGCATAGAATGACATAGTTGAAGGAGCTTTGTACCATTGACTAACTTCCACTCTCTTTCAAGAACTACCTTCAACACATCTAAGCTTCTAGGGCATTGTTTGCCATGTTGCACAACATCTTTTAGCATCCTCCAAACGTTCTCGATTGGATTGAGATCGGGAGAGTTTGCAGGCCAGTTGAGCTTTTCGATAAGGTGGCTTTGTCTCCATTCTTCACATATTTTGCTCCTATGGACGGGTGCCCCATCTTCCATAAGCACTCCCTGTGGAATTTGACCCATGAAATGAACCAATTTGGCATCGTAAACCACTTCTACAAAATCCTTAGCAGAACGTTGACCTTTAGGCATAAAGACAAGTTCTGACTTTTGTCCTCCGGCAAATGCGCCCCAAATCATTAAAGAAGTCCTTCCACTTTTAAAAGTAGGAGCTAGACAACTTGATGAATAACGCTCGTATGCACTTCTCCAAACATGAATTTGCCGAGAATTTTTTCCAATTTCAAAAGTAGATTCATCTGTCCAAACAACACGCTCCCACTGTTTTGCACTCCATCCACGGTACTTCTGAGCAAAAGCTAATCATTGAGACATATGATGAGGTGTCAAAAAAGGTTTTTTGACTGCAATTCGACTAAAAATGCCATTTTTATGTAAGACCCTTTGAATAGTACGTCTACACACTTGAGTAGGACATGCATTGGTAATCTCTGAGAGTGAAGAGCAACGATGAATTTTTGAGTAATGCACAATACTACGAACATCTCTATCACTAAGCTTTTTAGTGTGACTTCCACCGCAAGGTTTGCGCTTGTAGGTTCCATCTTCTCTAAATGTTTTTACTAACCTTGTAACTGTTCTAATAGGAACTCCAATAGTAGCTGCAATTTGAACTCCTGTAAATCCTCCCTCACTCAAACCTATGATGCGAGCACGAATTTCATCTGAAATTGCCATCATAAACTTATAGAGTGCGTGATGCTAGCTACAGCAGTAGAGTAGGGGTTAGAGTAGAGTAAGGGGGAGAGAAGGGGGCCAAGGGGCTAGAGCAGAGCAAAGGGGGTTGCAGGATTGACACGTGACAATTGGCAGAGGAAGGAGAACAGGGCTGGAGCAGAGCAAGGGGGAGAGAAGGGAGCCAAGGTGCTGGAACA
Source organism: Bryoerythrophyllum caledonicum (assembly GCA_963971425.1). Classification (NCBI taxonomy): domain Eukaryota; kingdom Viridiplantae; phylum Streptophyta; class Bryopsida; order Pottiales; family Pottiaceae; genus Bryoerythrophyllum; species Bryoerythrophyllum caledonicum. The sequence continues at coordinate 7,657,818 of OZ020526.1, read as the reverse complement.
GAGAGGAGAGAGAAGGGTCGCCAAAACACAAGCCCATATGCATACATGAAAAATCGTTTTGTTCTTAATCACTCATGATGTATGCCCGATGTGAATCAACACTCATGCATCCCACAATACAACACTCTCTGTTTTGAGGATTGTCTCAACATTCAGTCTATCACAAATCGCACACACCATTTCCTTTACATAGTGTTCAATAGATATTTAGAAGAAAAAATTTGTCATGTGTCTAATGCACACTTTATGGCCAAGTGGATTCTTCTGCATGGAACACCTCTTCACTTCTTCATTTGGATGTTATTGATCTTTTTGAGAAGCATTTATGTTTGGTGGCTTACTCACATGATTGAGTTCAATGAAAAAGCATGAGGTGTCAAAGATATTTTGACATTTTCAATATGACCTTCAAATTGTTTATCATAGTTACACATGTTGATAGATATGGAATAACTTTTTTTATGTATGTCTTTTGGCTTTGAAATTTATCCCACATGTTACCAGCGTAGAGATGATCTTGTGCCAAAAATTTCACTATGTATCAACAAAAACTCAATCCTAAGGAGGGCGTCAAAGTTGGAAGTAGTAAAATGGTTTTCCCCTTTGTTTCTCAAAACTACACATGTTGGTAGATTTGGAATATTATTTTTTGTATGGGTCTTTTGGACTTGAAATTTTCCACACATGCAAACAACATAAAAATGTTTTTGCTCCAAAAATTTCATGGGCAAAAAAATTTCCTCAATTCTTGGGAGGGTGTCAAAGTTGGCAGCTGTGACACTTTTCTCACAGCTATCCCATGTTGGTAGATCTTGCATAAGTTTTTTTTTATAAGTCTCCTGGACTTGAAATTTGGTATGCATGTTTTCAACATAAAGATGATGTTGTCCCCAAATTTTCATGGTAAAATAACAATTTCTCAGCTTTGGGGAGGGTGTCAAAGTTGGCAGCAGTGTAGGACACTATCCCTGGAACTACTAAACGGCCAATTTGAATGTCACCCTATTGTGCAGTCCCCTTCAATAAGGTTACGTACTTTTTGCATTCCTAGGGATAGTAACTTTCAGTGCCGCCAACTTTGACACCCTCTTGAGGTCTAGAAAATTGTTATTTTACCATGAAATTTTTGGCACAAGATCATTTCTATGTTGACAACATGTGTGCCAAATTTCAAGGCCAGAAGAAGAATATAGGAAAATATATTCCAAATTTACCAACATGTGTAGTTGTAAGCCATTCACAACTGCCAATTTTGACACCCTCCTGAGGGCTGAAAATTTGATATTTTACCATGAAATTTTTATCACAAGATCATCTCTATGCTGATAACATGTGTGTTAAATTTCAAAGCCATGTGATGAATTCAATAATAGATACACAAGATTGTTTCTCATAGTTTCACATGTTGGTAGATTTTGAATATGGGTTTTTTTATTCATCTTCTGGTCTTGAAATTTGGCACACATATTATAAACATGGAGGTGATCATGTATTAAAAATTTCATAGTAAAATTACAATCTTTCAAACCTAGGGAAGGTGCCAAAGTTGAAATGGTACTCGGTTGTTTCTCACAATTAGCACGTTGGTAGATTATGATTTTTTTCTTTTCTATCGTGGATATTTTAGACTTGAAATTAAGCACACATATAATCAACATAGAGATGGTCTCATTCCCAAAATCTCATGGGAAAAAATATAAAATTCAATCCATGGGAGGGTGTCAAATTTGGCAAGAGTAAAATGTTTCTCACAACTACACATGTTGGTAGATTTCAAAAATCTTTTGCTATGTAGGAATTTTGGCCTCAAAACTTGGTACACATGTATTCAATAGAGACATGGTTTCATGCCAAAAATTTCATCTGCAAAAACAAAAGATTAAATCCTTGGGAGTGTGTCAAAGTTGGCGAGGAGTGAAATGTTTCTTACAACTACACTCACAACTACACATGTTGCTAGATTTTAAATATGTTTCTTAGTGTGGATGTTTTGGACTTTAAACATGTAATAAACATAGAGAAGGTCCCATGCCAAAAATTACATGGGCAAAAACAAAAAATTCAATCCTTGGGAGGGTGTCAAAGTTCGTAGCTATGAAACTTTTCTTAGTGCTACCCATGTTGGTAGATCTTGAATATCTTTTTTTTTATTCGACTTCCGACCTTGAAATTTTACACACGTGTTGTCAATAAAGAAATGATCTTGTGCCAAAAATTTCATGGTAAAATAACAATTTCTCACCCTCGAGAGGGTGTCAAAGTTGGTAGCACTGAAAGTTACTATCCCTAGGAATGCAAAAAGTACGTAACCTTATTGAAGGGGACTATACATGAATTTTTTGGATTTATGGTTTGAATGTTAGTACCACACAAAGTTAGGAATGGGGACTCTGGTCACCTCCAAGATTTTGCCAGATGTCTCTATTGACATTGTGTTTTTCCATACATGGAGAGAATATTAAGTTTTTTGATGATGTCAATCTCCTTCTTGTCTTTAGTGTTTTTTTTACACTTTTTTTTACATTTCAAGCAAACCAAGAAAAAAACTTAATTTTTTAAACATAAACCTAGAGATCTATATATTTTTCACTTTTCATTCTTTCTACAACAGTATGTGGTGTAAACATTCTAATTGAACTTTTAGATTATCATTCTAAAATACCAAAAAAATTAAAAAATAATAATTCACTTTTTGACAATTTAAGAGCCTCCACTCCTTGCACAATTGTTTTGAATATGGTACATCCCTTCTCTACCTCACAAAATTGTTGTGCACAAAACTAACATGATGCTCACCACAATGCTAAAAGATTTAGACCTTTTATAGTACAACAATTTAATAGCAAGTGAAGTCAAAATCTGCTAATAATTCAAGGCCAGGAAGAAAATGAACCATTTTCTTAACCTCTAACTATATAATCCTTCAAGCCGTGCGGTCAAACTGTATGAAATTTTGTGAGTATGTTACTTAGTAAGTATTTATGGAGATCCTACGCTGAAAAAAAACAATACAAGGTTTTGTTTCCTTCCGTACTCATTGCACTGGAATCAACAATTTTGAAATGTTATTAGTGTGAATTGTTACGCGGTTTGAGGGATTAAAGAAATATAATTGAATAGAATAGAAAATACACACTTGCATAAAAATATCCAAAATAAAAGAAAAATAATATATATATATATAAATATATTTTTAATCTATCGTCCAAATTAGGAAAGTATGCAATACGTTTTGAACTAGTACTATACTTGTAGTCATTACTTATACTTCTACAATACTATTTTCAATCGTAGTGCTATAGCAGTACAGAGGTCTACATGCTACTAGTAATAGGTGGTCCAAAAATGCTTGCGTGGCGTGGGCTAGTTCCATGTGTCGGTGAAGCGTGTGATGATATGTGATAATCCTCCAGCGTTGTCCCTCCAAGTGGAACACAATCTATCCATGTACAAGTGAAAGGTATCCGCAAATTCTTGATTTTTGAATATTACAGAACTTCCGCCCTCCTATTGCAGTTTCTCGCACTATTTAGACATGGTCCTGCCATTGATCCGTTGAGCTATTTGAGCCGTTGCATACTCTTCCAAAGCCTCTGAGTACTTCACAATCATTTGAACATCAACATTGCGTCTGTGTAAGTATGCAACTGTAGGATCCACCCACCACCTTCTCCGCAAAGCCTCAGCCATTGACTCCGCATCGGTGAAAGTGTACAATGATTGCAATAATTCGCTTGATACGGTTGTCATGCCCCAATCACAAACTCCAATGTACACTCGCGATTCATCGTCTAGAAAATTAAAGATGATATTGTTCGGAGATAAGTCATTGTGAAGGTGGCCGCTCTTGTGTACTTCGATCATGATGTGCAGCAATGTCCATGCACGCTCAGTCCGTTTCTTGCAAAAGTGTACGAGTTGATGAGCACGAATAATCTCAACGTTTGAGTAATTCCCATACAATAGATGAATGTTCACGTCATGACCGTATTGGTAATCACGATTGAGCATCTCTCTTGCAATCAAATGCGCCATTCGATCTTATTCCTTCCGTCTTCCCTCCTCAGAACCCCACTAGCCCACAGATCCATGCCGGTTCCAATTTTTAGCAAACGGCTTCATTTGAGCGACAAACAAATCCGCCTTCAAAACCACCACGTTGAACGCTTCGTCACCTCCTCGACGATCTCTACCGTATTTCGCCAGCAGGTTCTTCGAATTCCATAGAGCATTGTGCATCCTACTCTCCACAAACTTCGAATACCCCCGTTTGTTCGTCTCCGCGTACCACTCCGGAGCATGCAGCGCAGCCATCATGTACAGTGTCATCTCCACCTTGAATTTGTTGGGGCCCTCGTCACGGTATCTCACATACTTGCTCTCTAAAGCTCGTACAGTCTATTCCTCATAGAATTAGACGACCAATTGCATGAGAAAATCCTTGCATTCATCAGATGGAATGTCTTCAATTGGGTGCAAATTCAGCGCACCGAAGTCCGCCACCTTCTGTTTCTTCTTGTCTCTCGGCATCTTTGTTTAGATTTTTAATCGAGCTTGAACGTTAAACTCTAGATAGTCTTAAAAATAACTTTATAGAGTTCGACGAAATACAAGGTTTTTAAAAAACTTTAAAAAATTTGGCAAAATTTCCCCCCCAAATAAATAACTTTTCAACTCCCAAAAATGAGGAGCCAATGGATGGATTTCGCCAACCAAATCCACTCCCAATCCACTCAAAATATATGAGGGGGACAAGAAAAGTGAGGAGAAAGATGGAGCGGTCGGCCTCTTGCTTGTCCGCCCAATTGGAGAGCCGAAATCAAGCGGCCGGCCAACCGCACGACCGTACGAGAGGACGACCGCGATGGTCGTGGCCGCCCGATTGGACGGCCGCGAGCCTCTCGATCGATCAGCAAACGGCCGTGTGCCATCCGCCGGTTGGTCGGCCGCATGCCCCTAGATTGGCCGACTGGACGGCCGGGAGGGCTTTCAATACAATTGGACAGCTCCGATTCATCTATTTTCAATTACTATCTTTTTTTTACACCGTCGTTTTCACAATTTGTCCGCAATAAACATTTATTACCGCAAGACGCTCCGTCCGATCGAACGTCCGGACGTTGCCGTCCGCCGGATGTCTTTTTGGACGCTTGGACCTTCAGGACGTCGGATTGGTAATTCAGGTTGTGCACGTAAGAAAGAGGAAGATGAGCAGGATTATGAAAGTAGAGCCGAGGAATTGTGGCACTGACTGTTGTAAGGAAGAGAGTTGGAAGAGAGTTGGAAGAGAGAGACGAAGGCGGCATTGGTGTTGAAGCTTTCCAAGAGATCAAGTATTTGGACGTGAGTTGTAGCCTCAATCATAAGAATGTAGAGTGTTGTCGATTTTCTCTTGATATTGTGAAGGAATTGAGAGTTAAATGTGATTTAGTCAGGATTACCAAAGTACAAAATCAAGGAATTTAGACTCAAGGTATTTGCCGGTATGGTTTCGATTCGGAGTTCTTCTTTTTAGTTAATTGTTTGTTTTTAGAAGAAGACTTTGGATAAACACTAAAGAATTGATTTTCAGGGATTTTTTAATTGCTGATCTTTGCGACGAAGCAAAGTTGTCGTTCTAGTGAAGTTTTCCAAGAGATCAATGTCTTGGTATGCTGACATCTGCATCAAAGGACAGAGCACCTGGAGCTCGAGGCGGAGGCTTTTGCTGGCCTGGTGAATTTTTTTGCCCTTTCTAGTCTATTCATGCCTTTTCTCCGTTGCATTCTTGGGTTCCAAATTGGCTGCGCTTTATCCTATGGAAAATACAGAAAACATATTCTAATCTAAATGTACTCGGCGCTTGCTTGCTGGAGAATCGATTTTTCAAATCATTTTGGTCTTTTTCTGTTATTGAGGCTTTCTAGGATGTTTATTGCAGCAGATGATTCACTGTCTGGGCAATTTTCTTCTGTTGCGTAGGGATCAGAAAAAAATGGGAAACTAGAAGTCTATGTTGCAGGAGACGTGCTCAGATGTTGTCCATGTTTGTGCACAAGGCAAGCCTCTTGCAAGGACTTTGGGCTTCGTGATTGTGGAGGAAGGAACAAAGGCCATTCAAGAAAACCCGAGAAAATTTGTGGAAGTTTTGGATCCATGATGTCATTTTGTGCCTTGGTGCATAGGCGCTAGAGCAAAGAGTGTGCTCTCTTTGCAATGCAAACAAGAGATGTTTACTTTTGGCACTCAAACCAAGGTGAAAAACTGAACATCCTATTGTATCCTTTATTACGTTCATTGGAATTTCTTCTATGACTTTTTATTAACATTTGTTTCACGATGACCTTTAAGTCACGATCATAATTGTTGTGCGACTCCGCATGGATCCAAACAATGTAAGGGCTGCTTTTTACAGTTTGCCTGACCCCAACCAGTACTAAAGACGTCCATTGACACAAGTAAGCATATTTTGTTAGTGATTAATTTTTAGTGTTGTCCACTTCTTAGATAACTGTGATAATCTTAGTGAAATGCTCAGTAATAACACGTGAGGTCATACGTAAAGAAGGTACTTTGTCAAAGATCAAGGCGACCAACATTGAATTTATGGACTCTTCCACTACAAGGATCCGTGAAATAAACTCATAAACCAACACTATAAGAAACCCGTGTTTTTTGTTATGTCTCCATTCATGTCAACGTGTTTTGTTGATGTCTTGGTGTTAGCCAGTAATGTCCCCCCGAACGTGAGGATGTCCACGCGTCAATAATGAACAGTAGAGGTGGGAGGGTACCGAAATACGCGTGTGAAACAGGAGACGCAACGATGTTTCCGGCAACGTGTCCGTCTCCGAGGACGTCACCGAGGACATCCTGGGTGACGCGAAACTGCCACACTGGGAGCGGACTATCGTTTCATCTGAGGTAAGAACGTGAAAGTTATTACTGTGCAAGGTAGAAAGCTGCCCAACAGTAAAAAAACAACAAGACGGGCAGCAGTGTGGAGGAGGAGAACAAAAAAGGCACCACCCTTTAATTTTATTTTATTTTTTATTTTTTGGAAATTATTATTTTTGATTTTAAAATAAAAGGAATATTCTGATTATAGTCATTTTGATTTGTCTACTTCATATAAAACTTTTTAATAATAAAATTTACTTTTTAGAAATTAAAAATTAAAAAAATTAAAATTTTAATAATATATTATTTAAATTGATTATTCTGTAATATAACCTGACATACTAAATTAAATATTGTATATTTAAATATTAAAAAAATATTTATAACTTAATATAATATTAAAGTGTATTTTTTCTACAAAATCCAGAATTTAAAAAAAAGGAATTTGCAAAGTTCTAAGTGGCAATTCCCATGTGGACATATTATATATTTTGTAGTTTACAGCTGTTCATCTACATGGCAAGCACAATTCCACATCGACGAACCTCACATGTCATTCTGTGTTCAGGTCCACGTCACTTGACACATCCAACTCCATATATCTTCAGTGACGTCACTATGTCTCTAAAGACATCCTCTGGGATGTCTTTGAGAACGTTGCAGAAACGCGACGATGTCTTTGCAGAAATTCTGGAAGATGTTTAACGAGACGTCCCACCTGGGTGTCTCCGTAGTCATCCTCGGAGACATCACCAGAAACATCAAAAGGGACATCCATATGCGGTCATGTTTGAGTGGATGTCACTTGTGTCTCGTATGACGTGGCTGTTGGCACTAGTCCAAACGTGTTGTACGACATCCCCTTAGACATTTGCATGTTGTTACTGACATGTCCGCGGTGACATCCGCAACAATGCGGCCCGTGTCTCGAAGAATGTTTTCAGGGATGTCCACGAAGACGTCCCTGAAAACATCTACCATAACATTCATGATGCAGCATGGCATCTTGGCACAGACATTGACTATGACACGGTAGAGGACGTGAGAGGCCGTCGGCAAAAACATGTAAAATGTCCTCCAATACATAGTAATGTCAGCATATACGTCCGCGGGGATGTCCCGGCGGATAGATGAAGGGGGTAGTAAAGTACGGTACTACGAGCAAAATGTCCAAAAATCACTACTCCTCCTCAATCTCAACTTGGTTGTTGGTTTCTGTTCCGGTTACGACATAGCTCCCTCCCGTCGTAGCAGCTCTCCGAATTGGGTCCGTTTCCAAAATTGGCGGTTGCAAGCCCTGGAAGTCCTCGTCGTCACCAACAGCGATAGCGTTGGCCACTAGATGCTGATGATGGGGTGTGTTTCGCCTCCCTCTAACTTCTATTCTGCAAACAATCTTCCACCCGAGTCTCGTAGGGTCATCGCAGAAAAACACATGCTGACAATGCAAGGGGAATGCAAAGGAATCCGCATGTACTCTGTTGTCCATGTGGTTGAAGTTTGCCACGCTGAATCCGTACTTGTCACATTCAATGCTAGGAACTCGCACATCCCGTGACGCTTTAACCCACTCGCATAGCAACACCGTCATACAGTGATTGCGGTAATCCAATTCCAGTATCTCCTCGATGTACCCGACATACTCGGCAGTATGGTCAATGGGTCTCCCATTGCGAATCCCCCAACGCAATTGCTGTGTATAGGTGGCCACCACACAGGAGTCCCGAGTTACAAGGCCACCTTCGGAAGTCCTAACACGCAAATGCATCCCAAATGCATACATTTGTCGGTGGGAGGTTGCATAACGCTCCGGCGGACATGAATACTGTATCACGTCCTGGTCCAAGAGAACTCCAGCCTGCTCTGCTGCCTACACCAGCGCCTTCAGCCAATCAGCAAAGCTTCGCAAATCACTCAGTTCGGGTGGGTATGTCACCAGTCTAGAAGGTCGACCACGTCGTGACAGTACTCGAAATGCCTCTCGTTCTTCCATCTGCGTCCCTTCGTTGTGATGTATTCCCTGAACATCACATCCACCTCTGTTCTTAGACATCAGACATGTACGGTAATCACATAGTGCACCTGTGACATTGGAATTTATCCCCTAAGACGTCTCCAGTGATATCCGCCTGTTCACGTGGACGTTGCAAATGACATGTGCACGTCCATCATCTGTACATCCTCCAAAATTCTACAATGTTATGTACAATGTCAGCATGGACAGGCATGTAACGTTCACGTGTCCCCTATTTTGATGCATATGAATGATGTCAAGAAGAACATTAGAAAGTGCTTAGAGAGGAACTCACTCTCGCCACGGCTCCAAGCAAGGTGCGTTGTCAATTACGAATGCGTGTGCATAGCCGCGGACCTCATCGGACATTCTTCGCTTCGTGTGTTCATCCAGCCTCAATATCTCGTCGTTCATAATGGCGTCCTCATTCGGGTCCCATACACGGTGGGTTGTCGCTGTATGCCGCTGCATGTACTCTGTGCAGAACCCAAACGTGTCTTCTAGTCTATAGCCTTCTGCTATACTCCCTTCTGGATGTGCATACGTCCGTACGTAATCTTTCAGCGTCTTCATGTATCTCTCAATTGGATACATCCACCTGCAATGCACCGGTCCGCATAAGAACAGTTGTTCCACGAGATGCACGGGAAGATGAGCCATCACGTTCAGGAATGTGGGCGGAAACTCCTTCTCCAGCACACACGTTGCGATTACCACGTCCCGCATGAGAGCATCGAGGGCGTCTTCGCGTACCTCTTTCTCACATATACGCTGGAAGACTCTGCACATTTTGATGATAGCTACGCGCACCTCTTCGTCCAGCAAGTTCCGAACAGCCACCGGGAGAATCTACAGGAGGTAGTACAATCATCATGTTCGACTTCTGAAAACGAAAACACAAGAAGGTGGAAATAATCATGGCTGCGATCACCTCTGGGCTCCTACGCCGCGTATGTCTCGACAGACATCAGCATTGTCTGGCCAAACATTGAAATGTCATAGAAAACATCATTGTGTCTTGCAGAACATTTGTTTGTGTCCAATTCAACGTCCACATGTTTTGCAAGACGTGGCTTATAGGAAAGGGTCCATACAAGAGAATCCTCAAAAACAGACATTCACAGTTCCCATGCAATGCACTATAGCTGTTACAAATAAGTGTATTCTGACTGAAGGTAATTTAAGAGTAGTACCCATACCTGTTGCATGAGGACATGATAGTTGTGTGTCTTCATGTATTGCAGCTTTCCGTCCTGCAGCCGCTTGTGAATTGCTCCCACGTAGTTTGTGGGAGTGCGGATGCTGGAAACAATGTGCACAAACTCTCGCTTCTCCTCAGGCTTAAGTATGTACGGTGTCTGCGGCATGTAGTATTCGTCACCTCGGCGTCGGGGGGGCTGCAGCCATATCTCCTCACGTATGTTCAAGTCCTCCACATCTTGACGACTTCCTGGGTTGTCGTTCATTTCAAAGAATGTCTTCAGAATGTTCTCGCATAGATTCTTCTCGCAATGCATGACGTCCAGTACGTGTCGAACCTTGAGATGCTGTTAGAATGAACCATGCATGTTGATTAGATTTGTAATATTTCATGTGCGTTTCTAAGAACACTGCCACGCGGTTCTAGAAACATCCCTCTGCTGCTGAGGATGTCATGAAGTATGTCTGCAAGAACATCTTCCATAACAACATAGACATCAGAAGTAATGCTGCGACGTCTACCATGACAGCAACATTGACACAATGCATCCGGTATTTGTTCCAACAGCCAGCATATACGAAGTGTTCACCTGCCAGTACAGAAGTTCAAAGAATGCGCTAAGACGTTTGACTCCCGTGTAGTGCACAGGGTCACTTGGAGATCCTTCTCTGCCACCAAGATCTAAGTATGACTGCCGCCACGCTGCATAACGGATGACGTCTGCACTTGACATGGTTCGAGGCGCTGTCCGGTTCTCACGCTTTCCATTGAACCTAGTGTTCCTACGGTACGGATGGTTGACGAGCAAGGTACCGACGTGCTCCTCCATACATAATCTTCGAACCTCGTGTCGTACGGTCGGGACGCATATCCCCTGTCTTCGCCATCCGTGCATCTGTCTCCGGGCCACATTCAGGACATCCTTTATATCCCTTATAGCATAGGCCTGAGATTAGGCCGTATGCAGGGAAATCCGAAATGGTCCACATCAGCAATCCACGTAGATTAAAGCGTCGAGACCCCACGGATTGGGTAAAATCCTGTGCGGCGACTCCTCGCCAAAGTTGGTGTAGCTCCTTCAAGAGCGGGCGCACAAACACGTCGATGTTTGTTGCAGTTGGGGAACGATTCCCCGATATCAATATGCACATGGATATGAAGAACTTCTTCGTCACAAACCAAGGCTTCAAATTGTAGATTAAGATCAGCACTGGCCACGTAGACCAATTTGTGTTGCTCAACTTGAAAGGATTGACACCATCCGGTGCTAAAGCAAGACGCATGTTGCGGTCTTCACGTCCGAAGCCGTCAAACGCGACGTCCGTGTTGATGTGTTTCCATGTTGGGCTGTCAATCACGGATCGCATCACGCCGTCGTCACTAACGTGCTTTGTGTGACCTGTCAACATCCCCCCAATTTTTGATGATCGCCACATCCGTTTCAAGCGGGGAATGAGAGGGAAGTGCCTAATCACCTTGGCTGGGATGGAGTTAGTGCCCTCCAACCATCGGGACTTGGAACACTTTGGGCATGTTTGGAACTCCGCATGTTCATCCTCATAGAGGACACAACCATCAGGACATGCATGGATGTTGCTGTAGTTCAATCCCAATCTTCGAATGCTCTTTGATGCGGCGTAATGACTATTGGGCAGCTTGTTGCCTACAGGGAGCAAATCCTCTGCCAAATATTGCAGCAACTCACTGGTGAACGTGTTGCTCACCCCAGAAACAACACACATGTTCATGATGACGATTGTAGCGGAAACAACGCTGGTTCTGGATCCCGCATACAGCGGTGTGGTGGCTTCCTCATACAATTGCTGGAGGCCATCCACCGTATCGCTATCAATGTCGTCGTCCTCTTCCAAGTGTTGTTGCCCCTCTGCATCCCTATGCAGTGCATCACCACGGTCGAGGGCCTCCATGACCTGGCGCTGGACGTCGTGATTCTCATCCAATGCAGTAACATCCTCTGTAACATGATTACGTCCGGAGATGTCGTCGGCGATGTCCGGCAGGATATCAGAAGCGCCAATGTCTGGTGCCTGCTCTACAACGTCATCGTCATATGGGGAAAAGCTCGTATGTGAGCGGTGAGCGGTGAGCGGAGAGCGGAGAGCAGAAAAAGAGAGCAGAAAATTTTACATTTCATGTGCACATATTGTATTAAAGGGGCCCTATTACCGTGGTCTTTTTTTAGTAAAATTTAAAACTAAGACAGACATTTGTTTTTTTTGGTGTAGATAGATGATTCTTAATTTCTTTACGAGAACTTTTTGAAATTTGAATTTTTGAAGGCCTCTATTACCGTGGACTAGTATATTTAGAAAACTTCAAATGTAGCAACTTCAAATTTGTCAATTTATATTTATAGAATTAGGGCTGACATCAGCAGGTAGAAATTTATTGAAAAGTGACGTCAACATGATGGATTTTTCTTAACCCCTTTTTGATAAAAGACCCGAGGTGGGCTTTTGCCAATCTCGGACATGTTTCCATGGTTGCAATTTATAATTACAATTCTCAAAATAAAAGAGTAAAGTTACTGTGGACCTTCATTACATATTTAGCGCTTGTTATCCATATTTAGATAAACTAAATTTAAATTAGTTAGTGCTTAAGATGTACATAACATTATAGCTAGCATTGTGCACAACAGTGTTTGACTTGGATTAATCCCTAAAGGACCACGACCACTTTTGCTTTAAAACCAGTCCCAAACTGCCACTGCCAAAAAGAGACATGAAAATCACATTTTAAAGTGAATTTCGGATTTTCAACCGTAAGATCTTAAAAAATACTTCTATATAAACATGCCATGTAATTTTGGTTGCAATCCACTGCACGGATTGATAGATTTTAGTGTTTAAAGTCAAAACAATGGTTCATTTTCTTCCCTGCGATGAGTAGATTAGCAGACTTTGACTTCACTTTGTATCAAATTTGCTCGAGTGCAAGGTCTAAATCTTTTATCATTGTCTTAAACATGATGTTATTTCCCAACACACCATTTTTTAGAGGTAAAAAATGGGTGTAGCATATTCATAACAAGTGTGCAAGGAGTGGAGGTTCAAAAATTGTCATTTCACGTTTTATATTTTTTTGAACTACGTATGTATTAAAATGATAATCCAAACGGCCAATAAGAAGGTTTTCACCACATATTGTTGTTGAAAAAATAAAAAGTGGAAAATATGAAGATCTCTAGGTAGAAAAGATTAATGTTTTTTCCCCCGTTGCTCGACAATGTGTGAAAATGTTTGACTTGGAATAAAATGCCTTTTTACACTCAAGACAAGAATTTTTTATGAAAATTTCCAAAAAAGGAAATATTCTTTACATGTGTGAAAAATCTCAATGTCAATAGAAACTTTTGTCAAAAATTTTGGAGGTGCCCGGAGTCCCCACTTTTGGCTTTAAGTGGTACTAACTTTCAAACCACAAATCCAAAAAATCAAATAGAAATATCTCCACGAATCTCTTATCAGAGGCAATCTAGAATCAAAATTTCACAGAAAAAGATTTTTTTTTCGAATTTTAGGAACTTGCCCAAAATCAGAAATCCCTCCGAAGGAGATTTGGTCCTTTAGGGGTTAATATGTTGTTTTGTCCTAAATATTAGAATTTTTTTTTCCATAATATCAAAGCAAATAACACTAAATCATGGTATCATTACATTAAGACGTACTGATAATTCCTAAATGACCAAGTGTCCCTTGGAGAGACAATTTTGATTTTGGGCAGGTTTATAAAACTTGGTAAAAATATATTCTTTTTTTGGAAATTTTTACCTAGATTATCCCTAATAAGATATTTCTGAGAAATTTTTAAAAAAATTGGTTTTGTAAAATGAAATTTATTTGCCTTCAAAGTCAAAATGGGGACTTTCGGCAACTCCAAATTTTTTGCTAGAAGTTTCTGTTGACATTGAGATTTTTCATACATACAGAAAAGATTACCTTCTTTGAAGATGTCAATAAATGATTCTTGAATTTAGTGTAATTTTTTTTACCCAAGTCAACCATTTTCACATATTGTCGGGCAAGGTATCAGAAAAAGTTCATCTTTTCTACGTAAAACCTAGAGATCTTCATATATTTAACTTTTTATTCTTTTTACAACATCATGTGGTAGAAACCTTCTTATTGACCATCTGGATTATCAATTTTATACATATTAAGTTCACAATAAAATATCGAGTGAATTGTCAATTTTTGAACCACCACATCTTGACACTTGTTTTCAATAGTGCAATAGAGTAGTGGTATTATGTGGTGTGCCGCAAAATAGTAGGAGAGAAAATATAGATTAGTGAAAAGAAAAAATGGAAAAAATGCTAGAATTTAGGATTTAGAATTTAGAGTCTGGAATTTAGGATTTTAGATTCACAATTTATAATTTGAAAATGTGAAATTAGAATTAGAAAAAGAAGAAGAAGAAAATTAGAGTTAGAAGAGGAAGAATTAACAAAAAAAAAGAAATGAAAATTAGAATTAGAAGAAGAAGAAGAAAAAGAAGAAGAAGAAAATTACGAAGATGAGGAAAAAGACGAAGAAGAAGAAAAAGAAAAAGTAAAAGTAAAAGAAGAAAAAGATAAAGAGTGGAAGAATTAGAAAAAGAAGAATAGAAGAAGAAGAGTCGTTGAAGCAAGTGGCGAAGAAGCTGGGGAAGTCAGGGCGCGTAGCTCAGGAATGGGAGCGGGACTTGTGTGGAGTCACATGGGCAGCTGGAGAGGCACGGAAGCGAGGAGCGCGTAGGAACGTGGGCCGTGCGGCGGCGGTGTTGGAAAATTAGAATGCGTGTGTGTGCAAAGGGCAAGGCGGAAGTGACGATGGCAGAAGTGACGAGGCTGGAAGCCTCCTACAAAAAGATGTAGAGAGTTAGGGTTTGGAGGAGGACGAGGAGCCCGCGCATGTTGATGAGGAGCCCGCGCGCAACTTGATGGCGGAAGGGCGAGCTGATCTGGGCAGGTACATTCTGGTGATGCCTCCTGCGATGCTTCTTGTGATGTCTTCTGTGATGTCTTCTTCTACGATGGTGACGATGATTATATCCCTTCCTTCGTAGTGATAGTTGCTGTGGGTTTTGCAGTACTTTCCTTCGGGGACGCGCTTCGCAACAGTGTGGTTCTGCTCGGTCGCGGTGGCGATCTTTTCCTCGTCGTTGTCGGCTGCTGCGTTCTTCTAGAATGGGCAGATGGTGTAGACGGGTGGCGACTTCGAGGGCAACAAGGTGATCCGGAAGCTGGATCCGTGCGCCGCAGGGGGGCGGTGCGACTGGGTGGAGACGGGCGGGTCGAGACGAAGGACACCACTGTGGGTACCGCCGCGAGCGCCAAGGATACAGTCGTCGAGAAGGGCAACCAGGCCTTGGAAGCTGCAGGATCCACGTGAGTGTTCAAATGCCCAGTTCCCAATCATTAGCAAAGTCAATAAGAAATCAGCGTTTCCCATCAGAATCTAGAATGAGATCGAAGTACTCAAGTTGACACTCTTCACTTTCAAAGACGTTATAACTACTTTCCTTTGAGTTGGAAATCACCAGGCTCTCGTAAGGATTTAAATTGAAAGACTGCTAAGCTCTTTTGACGATTTGATCATAATTAGAACGAACAAGTAGTAGGGTTAACTCAGACGACTTTTCAACTGCTGTCCACGATCTTGCCTATGCTCTGTGCTCATGGTGATTTTGTTTGCTCGATGCAGTTACCAAGCTGCGAAGGATACCGTGTTGGACTACACCAACGCAGCAGGGCTGAAAGCCGGGGACACGTGGGATGGCGCAAAGCAGAAGGCGGGGGAGGCGACAGGTGTGGCGCGTGGGACGACTAGCAGAACATCAAAGCCTTCAGGCGCCTCAACAAGTTTCACGAACTCGAGGACGAGATTCAGGCCAAGAAGGTACCCTCTAACTCTCTTTCTCTTTGCTCCTACTTTCGTTTGGGATTTGAGATGGTGCGTTCTGTCTTTGAGGGTATTACAGACAATTAAGATTACGATAGCTGATGATCCAGATGTGGGGTATCAGATTGCCGAGAATGTTCACCCACTTGCCAGTTAACTCCATAGTCGATGTGCTTTCTGCGATGTGAGCTTCCTGCGAGCATGAAGAGGAAGAATGGTGTCTGAAAATGGGAACGTTTTTATTTCCAACTCATGACGGTTCGAAAGCTAGTGTCCATGTTCTCGTCTCAATTTCCATGAGAATACCAACCTGACCTTGTAACACCTGTTATCCTTGCACTAAAAAATTTGAAATTGGTAGAAGCCTATCTAATTGTTGTTTATTGGTTGTTTGCAGTAAATAGTTGCTAAGCTGAAACTTGTAAGGAATGCTATCATCCTATTATTTCCACGCGAAAAAAAAGTTCTCATCACGTGGGGCACATTCACTGTCGGTATGTGAACATTGTTTCTGGACGATTAGAATCAAATGTGGGACAATGTAAAACCGCGGAAACCTTGAACCTGGAACCCTGGAAACCTTGAACCGTGGAAACCTTGAACCCT
Organism: Bryoerythrophyllum caledonicum; assembly: GCA_963971425.1. Lineage (NCBI taxonomy): Eukaryota > Viridiplantae > Streptophyta > Bryopsida > Pottiales > Pottiaceae > Bryoerythrophyllum > Bryoerythrophyllum caledonicum. The sequence continues at coordinate 7,641,212 of OZ020526.1, read as the reverse complement.
GGAAACCTTGAACTTGGAACCCTGCAAACCTTGAACCCTTCAACCTGGAAATGAGACGGGAAATCTTGAAACCTTGTTCTAAAACGTGAGACTCTCAAACCTTTAGAACACGAAACTCTGTGGGATCTAAAGCTATACCTTTCAAACCATTCATCAAACTCCTGCAATCGGGGAATTCAAAATGGGCAAGTACCTATCTCTCAAATCGGTTGGTGCTTGAACCTTTCACCCTTTTTTCACTACTGTGCATGCAATCTTTTCTCTGGTGTTCTATGAGATTTATTACTTTATATATGTTCATGATTTATCACAACTAGGTTAAACAGTGTACGAGTATACTATAATTTGTACTACGATTTTGCTCATTGGCAAGAATTATTTTCTAATCTTTCATCTGGACATCGTCTTGCAAGATCGAGAAATGAAGGGCAGCGTATGCAACATATTCTTTGTAAGTTATATTTCTGTGCAAGACTTAAATAGTATGTGCACAAGTTCTAGTCTCCGTCCATTTTTTATTACAAGCATATTAAAACGTCTTGTTCTATTCCTCAAGCATATTTGATATGTGCTGCATGTTCATTGTGCAGATTGGAAGGAGAAAATGTGGACGTGCAATTATCATTCCACTCATTTATAATATATTATAATAAAAAATCTTTGTTAATGTTTATTAATTATTTTTTGGGTGGTAGAGTAAAATCAAACACCTGGTCCCACAGTGGTTGGTGGGCATTTTGCAATGATTTTTTGCACAATCAGCAATCTAGGGAATTTCAACGCGCTGATGGTACCAACGCTGGGCACAGTGGTAAATCAGTCTTTGGACGAGGGGTGAAGGCCTGAAATTTCCTAGTGCGTCGTTTGTTGCATATTTTTTTGTAATTTGAGTTGGTTCAAAACCAACACCGGATAACGGGGATACTTTTGATTAAACTAATAATTTTCTAAGTATCAAAATTAATACAAAAAAAAAAAAAAATTATTATTATTTTTAAAAGCAAGAAAAGGAAAAAAAAAAAAAAAAGGAATTTTTTTTTTTAAAAAAAAGGTGAAAAAATCCACGCAAAAAACCCTGAAAATGACACGTGTGGAAAGACCCACGCCATATTTTGAACTTTTATTCACACAAAAAGTTTCACTTTTCATATTTTTTTCCCAAAAAAGTATCACTTTTTCCACAAAACCTACAACTTTTCACCGGGTAACGGAAGTGAACAGAACTGAATTTCTGAATGAGGATGGGAGGAAGAACGGTCAACAATGTGTACATTACATATTCGCAAGTGTTTACATAGTCAAAGATGGCTTCACTCCCTATTACCGAAGCCTCTAAAGCGAACGTCCACCCATGAAGTAGTAAACATCATCACGTTGAGTTGGACATCCTCATAAACAGAGAAACATCCGGACGTTACAAGTGACGTCCTCCTAAACATAGAAACATCATAACATTACTAATGACATCTGCGTCTACCACTCAGACGTCTATAAAGAACGTCATCCTTATCACAGAACAGGTCCAAGAACCCGGCTTCAGTATGGAGGCCTCTAAGATGCGAGTACATCATCTCCATCAATCATAGCAAAAAAGACTTGATCGTACAGCCAGTGGTCGTAATCATCCTCCCAAGTGTCAAAGGGATAACAATCCTCGTAGAACCATGACATGCTGAACATGTTCTTGTGGTATACATCATCCACGGTCTAAGTCAAGAAATCCTGATTGTTCATCAATCCACGCTTGTATAAATACATGTGTTCGCTATGTAGAAGCACTAGCCGCTGCAAGTACGCGACATGTTGTACATCGTAATCTTTGAAAGGATATGGTTCATACGGATGATCGCATTCTCCCACAGATTCGACATCCGACCCTACCTCCTCATGCAACGCCATGGAGATGCAGCGACACGGCTCAATGACCCTGTAATTGTAGCACAGTAAACATGATGTGCATGTACACGTCCATGTCTAGGGGGTTACAGACGTTGGATTTACCATTGACAACGTTTCAGAGAACTCACTGACGTCTCTACAAATGTCTGCAAAGACATCCACCAAGACGTCTGCATGTAACGCACATTATTTATGAACACTTACTAGGAATCAAGTGTCTATAGTTTTATAGAGCACTATCACTACACAAACGAGGAGAATGGTATTGAAGTCATGTATATCTTCACGGTATGTAGCTCACCAGGTGTCACAGAAGTTGGTATTGGACACATACTGATGCATGGTATGAAAAATTATGTAGTTAGGGAAGTTCTGTTTATGTACTCACCCAAATATGGCAGTGACCGCTGAAGAGTGTGTTGACTTGGTCTTTGTTCCGCCGTGAGAGGATCCCTGTCATCACAGAACAGTGTCAGTATTCGGCTCTTCAAAAGCAAGACTCTTGTCTTAACGACGCTGAACAGAACTTTAAATCGTCCACGTTGACGTTCTCTATGACGTCCCGGTTAACGCTTCGACGTCTCAGAGAACGTGTGGATGTCATTTCCTAATTTAAGTGCAGTATGCTCAAAGATGAAGGCAACATAGAACTCCTGCACATTAACTAATTCGGATACCGACACATGTCCAACTGTACGTAATTCACACAGAAATGACAATACATATATACATTTTATAACTTCTTCAACAATTTATGGATTCTTCTAGGGTGCTCTCGTACACAGACTGACCCGGTTGACATTACAAAACGCATGGGACATTCTCATGTTACACGTTACGTCTACAGAGATGTTCTTGTGGACGTTACAGCGTTCGTAAGAATGTCATTTGAGATGTCTCCACGGACATCTCTAGAAACGTGGGGATGTCCACAGGGATGTTCATGGCCGCGCATTTGTCGGGACGGCCTGCACTCATTTACTAGTCCACGTGTCTAACGTAGTGCAATGAATATCGTACAGACAGAAGAGGATAGCGAAGGTGCGTGTGGGACATTAGGATGGGGTCTTTGGAAACCCTATTGTGGTGCATTTCACATGAGTGATGTAATTTGAACATGCAGTTAGTAGACACTTTGCAGTGCAACCTAGGGTTTTCGTAGTGAGAGACACCATACCAGCACAGGTTCGAGAGTCCGACGTCACTGAGGCCGCTCTTCAGGACTTCAACAATTTTGTAGAGCAAATTGCGAGGGTGTCTCCCACAACTGCAAACATGAGGGAGAAACGCCAAATTCCATTGACTCAAGTGAGGAGGAGCGAGCGCTTGAGCAAGGCCGTGGACGCAGTGAAATCAGCTCCACCGACAGCACCAAACCCCACGTCGCAAAAGGTATGGACCACCTCCACAGCACCGCAAACCCTAGGAAACACAATAAATCTTGGCGGCGTTCTCAGTTCTTCCGCTCCGACATGTGCTTTGTAGAAGACTGCACGGGTATAGGTCCCCTTCGGGGGTATTACTCCCAGCAACAGCGGAGGACGTGCCTGCGTTGGGCGGGGCGACGGATCACCTTTGGGTTCGACTTTCCTGCATGGAGGTGCAGCCAAGGACCGCAGATCACCTTGTGGGAAGGAGTCACTTCGGGTGAGGGACGTGAGAGGAATTGGACGTGGGAAGGGCCGCGCGGAGATTCTTCTAGGCTGTAGTTGGAAGCCGAACCTTCGGCACCGTGACAACGGGGTTTGATTCGTGCTTTGCTTTCGCTTTACATCCTGTTGAAATTGCTGCAATTTAGATCAGTATCTTTTGTTGGTGGGCTCTGTGCATGATGTGGAGCTTCTAAGAGGTACGTCTGTTTTGGGTTCACGTTTTGTAAGCCCATGATGTCGATGTCTGGATGTGTGGGGTTGTGCGTGCTGTGATTGTCCAAAGTTTCACTTGTGTCTATTTCAATTTCGATGTGGAGCAAAGTGGAGGTCGGCCGAGGTAATGCCCACAGCTGGGAGTGCTCTGTTGACGTTGTCCAGGGTTTGTCGAGCCTTAGCAGGGACAGTTATTTACATGGCTTTCAGGTGTCTCGCCTTTGGCGCTCTAGGAAACATCTTTGTGTTTCAGCCTACGCAAGGTCGCTGTTGAACATGTGTGTTACTTTAGGTTAATTTTATCACGCTGTCGAAGATGTCGGCATGTCCCGCGCGATGTCTTTACGTTGTTGGAGACGTCCACCGGGTTGCGGTCCTGTTGTCGGTGACGCTAAGCGAAATTGGAGGTTTCTGGGTTTGGGTTGAAATATTCATTTGCCGTATTCTAAGACGTCTTCATGTTTTAGGTTGGGCCCGGAAGCTCTTGAAGATGTGTATCTGTTCTTTGTGATGTGACTGCGCTGTTGGAGACGTTAACATGTCTTGCAGGACGTCTTGGCGTTGTAGGCGACGTCTACAGGGTTTTGGTGGTAATAACGATGTGGTTTGGGAAATCACCGGGAAATCACCCTCGTGGATTTTAGTGTTTTGTGTATGTCAACGCCAAGCCTTGTGCTATTTATGGATGATCTCCGAACTTGTTGATTGGGCATTCAATTTTCTTGACAGCGTATGTGTTATGGAGTGATTATGTGGTTAGTGAATATGTGATAAATCTAGGAGCATTTTTTCCTTAGTGAAGTTCTACCCACTGCCTTATTGGTAAGAAGGAGACTTGGTTATACAGCGTTCAGCAGTGTCCATGACTGTATCTAGGCTGGTTTTGGTTTTTTATTTTTATTGTTACTTCGGTGTGGAAGAAAGAGCGTGCTCTTGTATCCTTTGCTAGAATTAGTCTGCTCTTACTGATAATGATGATTTTAATTTGGGATGTGACTGCGCTGTTGGAGACGTTAACATGTCTTGCAGGACATCTTAGCATTGTTGGCGACGTTAGAAGGGTTTTCGGTGGTAATATCGGTGTGGTTTGGGAAATCACCAGGAAATCACCCTCGTTGATTTTAGTATTTTTTGTTTGTCAAAGGCAAGCCTTGTGCTATTTATGGATGATCTCTGAACTTGCTGATTGGGCGTTCAATTTTCTTGACAGCGTATGTGTTATGGAGTGATTATGTGGTTAGTGAATATGTGAGAAATCTGTGAGCAATTTTTTTCTTGTTGAAGTTCTACCCACTGCCTTAAGAATGAGAGTTGGTTATCCTACGTTCAGCGTCGTCTATGAATGTATAGGCTGGTACAAGTATTTTTTTTTATTTCACTTCGGCGTGGAAGACAGACCGTGCTCTCATATCCTTTGCTACAACTAGTAATGATGCTTGCTGATTATGTTCTCATTATTATGGGATGTTACTGCACTGTTGGAGACGTTCGCATGTCCACAGTGATGTTTCAACGTTATTGGAGACGTTTAGGATGTTGTATTCAATTTATGTGTTCTTCTCTCGGTCGTTGACTTGTTCTGCTGTTGGTGTGCGGTGGTTGCTGCAGAAGGAGGGGGAAGCCTTCGTGGAGTGGCCACCTCGTCGGGTCAGGATGCCAAAGTTGCACGGGAAAATGAAGAAGCGCAACCGGTGGCCTCCAACGCAACAGTTGGACAGTCGGTCAAGTGATGGGGATGATGGAGCTCCACAAGAAGTTCTTGAGCGGCGAACAAAACAGAAGCTTGATGTACGTGGTAGCTCTAAAGGGAAAGGCAGGGCCCAGGACACACGAGCGGCTTTGACAGCGAAAGAGAAGGCCACACTACGGATGAAAGAGCTGGTGATGCAGCGCGACTTCCGGTGAGTTTCTCGCTTTTTATTGCACAATGGAACTTAAATTCATTGATTCCGAAGTCCTTACTAACAAGTAGAAGTTTGTTTTCTGACGTCCTCGGCAACACGGTGGAGGACATGCAGACGTCTCTGCATACGTCCTAGTAGTCATGGTGATGTCTTACAACGTATGACATAGTTAAAGCAGTCGGTTTAAGGGTCGTTGTTGCTTACCTTGTTTGTAATTTCAATATTTTAAAATGCAAAGTCGGTAATGTTTGGAGTTATTTATTGCCTTTTATGTTGTATGTTGTATTCCACTTTGTACACTTTGTATGAAGTAAATTTTAATCTTCAATTCCGAGTACGTAGTGGAATTCAATGTGAAGTCTGAGGCCTCTGTATGAATTTCTATTTTGAAGACTCGTGGATAAGAGTAGTGGAACTGTGAGGATCTTGTATATTACTCTTTTGTAACACTGACACAGGCGGGGACGTCAGTGAGGACACAGTAATGTTACACGTGACGTGCAGACGTCGTTGTGGACGTCCGTGACGCCCTACAATGGACATGCTTGGGGCTTTTAACATTTAAATAGGCAAGGGTTTCTTTTGTACAGCACAGGATATGAAGACGAAGACGACGAAGAGGAGGAACAAGATCCAGAGGATGAGGAGGTGGAAGACAAGGACATATTTCAGGACACAACACCGCCTCGCCATAGCAACAGGCACGCTTCGGTGGGTCGCGAGAAGATCCTGGAGAAAAAAACCATCACAGTTGATGAGAAAGGTGAGCCTTACGGTGCGTTAGTGGGGGCCTTCCAGGCGGATTTGCGGGCCCTGGCTACGAACTTGGATCCCTGTTACAACTTTGCTGAGCAGGACGAGGCAACCAAGGAGCGATTTCTCAAGCGCCTGTGGCAAGGTAAAGGAATGCTTTATATGTGTGACATTGAATCCTGATTTGTTTAGAATGCTTACTTCGCGTATTGCTCTCTCAGTCATCCCCTGTCAAATTACCGCAAATTTTAAGGCTCATTATAATTTCGGTCACCTTGCAGTCTGTTCTTGACATGGAGTTGTTTTCGGTGACTGCTGTGGATCACGCTGCATTTGCCTTGCAGCCTGTACCTGACGTGAATTGAATCTCCGTGCTTTGAGACTAGGTCGCCTCCATTGCAATGCTATGCTGGTTGCATTTCACTTCTTCTCGTCCTTGTTGTACCATGTGTACTGTCTGATTTCTGTTGTCTGATGTTGGTCTTCCAACTGCTTTGCTTTGCCTTCCTCTGGGAGGATTTTGTCTTCGATGTCGGTATTTTTATATGATCTTCATCTTGAAAGTGTTGCGGTCTCTCTTGGATTTTTGCTTTGCAGGTTGCGTCTCTTGAGATCGAAGTTGTTCTCGGCACTGTTGTGCCGTCCTTCGATGATATCTTAATGTGTCTTGGATGTAGGAGATGTCCACTGAGACACGATCATGTCGACGAAGACGTAGAGATGTCCATGGCGACATCCAAGGACATCCAACCCTGTCTCACTGATGGCCTTGTCCACATATTTTTTAGTGTGCATGATCATTTGCAATTGTAAAATTGACCGTCTCAATCTGGATGACTTGTACTTCTAGTTTATTGAGACTACTGACTACGGTGCATTCATGATTTTCTGTTTTTGCAGGTTGGGTGGTGAAGGGGGAAAAGAAGAACATGGGACCCGAGTTCATTCGCATTAGGGTGAACAAGATTTTGATCAACCGCCATTTTTGCCTCAACCGGATGATCGACAACAAGGAGCGCAAACCACCTGAAGTTACCGATGCCCAGTGGAACAGGCTCGTGGAGATGAGGGCCACTGAGGAGTCACGTCTAACAACAGAGAAGATGCGAAAAGTCTCGAAGGGGAAGGGATCAAAGTCCAAGTCTAAGATGGCTTCACTCCGTGAGGCGGCTGTAGTAAAATTGGTGTGATAAATTCCTTCTTGGCACCTTTATTTTGCTGTATGTTGGGCTTTGGATTATCTTCTTTACTTATAAAGAACGACATGTTGTCAAAGAAGTTGTCCTGTATAGTCATATTCGAAGCTATACGTTTGGCGTGGGACATTGCTGCAGACGTTTATAGACGTCTTCGATAATGCGTGGACGTCTTCCATAACGTCGAGACATCCATGGACGTTTTGGAGGACGTCTACACGTCTCGGACAACGTCTACATGTCTTCGTCGTTGTGAAGGATGTTGCATAAGACGTCTATGCATGTCTTGGGAAACGCGGATGTCTGTCCATTGTGGGTCTTGACTGTCGCAGAGTTTGGGTGTACAGGTCGGTTGTTGTTGTTTATCATTGACTTCTCATGTTCTAACGATGTTTTGTTTGAATCGTGCGAGACTCTTCGCCATAATCGAGAACCCTGGGAGTCTGAGATCGTGGACGAGATCGAAGAACGGATTCAGGAGGAGAAGGAGAGCGTAGGTGGTATTGCGGAGGATGACCTCGAAGACTTGCAGAGCCACTTGGTTGAGTTGGAGGGACAAATGGATGCGACAAACGAGCGTCTAGAGGCGAAGATTGAGTCCTCGAACAAGCGACTGGAGTTGCAGATTGAAGACTCCACACAGCGCATGGAGGCCATGTTTTGGGAGCTCTTGGCTGGGAAGACATCGCACGCGGACTCAACACTGACCCAATCCACGGATCCCCCAGAGCGTGTCCATTCCGTGGCTTTGCAGGAACCTCCACCGCCGACGCCCATCACAGAGACAACGCGCCCAACCTCGCCAATCCATGCTGCCTCTGGCGTCTCACATCACAGCGGCCACGAGGATGTTGGAATGGTGGTTGGGCAGGATGTTGGAATGGTGGTTGGGCAGGATGTTGGGGGAGACCCTTCTATTGAGGCCGCAGAAGGAGAGGGCACCAGGGAGGGGGAAGATACACTTGGCTTCACAGAAGCACCGAACGAAGGCGACAAGGCTCAAGAGGATGATGTTTACGCAATCTTAGATACGCCGGTGTCTGCAGAGCCTTCCCAACAGGTAAAGTGATGGAGGATGTCCTTAGAGGAACTTCAGACGTCATCACGTTGTACAGGACATCTGGACTAGCATGTAGGAAACGCGTGGACGTTTTTGGTAACATCTTCGTGTCTGTGTGGACGTTGTTGGACATGTCTAGGAACATAGCAATGTTTCAAGCGACGTTGTCGTGACAATTTAGCTGTGTTTAATTTTGATCAGTATATGTGTTGTTGTCATCTATGTAATCACTACGAACTGTAAGCCATTCATATCTCAAATCGTGTCTATGTCATATTACTATGAAGTTGATAACATGGATGTACATGGGCTTGTAAACTTCTCTGTTCTACATATAGCAGGGCTAGTGTAGATGCTGTGACTAATTTTTGAACTTGTGATGAATTCAAGGTGCAGGATGACATGGAAACACCGGGGGGGTCTGCGGGAACTGAACGACATAGAATGCAACAAGGTAACATGCTAAAGGCATTGTCAAAGACACCTAAGCCTGTAGGATTGTCAAAATCGGGGAAGAGCGACACGCAAAAGTCAACGGGAGCGTTCAAAGTGACAAAGGTTGATGCAACAAAGGCAGCCGAAATGTCCAAACATGGGAAGCCGCTTCAGAAGGTTGGAAATATATACACCCACTCCATATTTGGACTTGTGTGTAGGCATATTTCTTTTTGGAACTATGCGGTGGGTAGTAATGTACATTTTCCAATGAGAGAGTGTCAATAACTGTATTATCCACAATATACCTAGACATTGCATAAGTATAGTTCGCTGACATTTCACAGGTACTGGTAGGGACTTCAACAAGAGCAGAGGCGGCCAGGAATAAATGACATACAGGGCCTGCAAAGAAATGGGTGAGTGACTTCACCGAAACCTTAGAAGTTCTGAAATCTTGATGACTGTTACAAGTCGAAGTTGGATTAAAGCAGGCGGACAAGAAGGATGTTATTGCAGATGTCTCTGAAGACGTCCGCGGAAACACGTGGACGTTTCCATGCCAGCGTACGACGTCTGGTAGAACATCTCTGCAGACGTCTTGGCCCATATTGTAGCATGTATACCAAAGTGTCAGTCATCCAGAACGTCGAAATAGTTCATGATTAAGGATATGTGTGCATGCACGATTGGACCATGTATCTTATGATGGTCCTGCGATTGGTAACTAATGCAATAATGTATACTACTCTATCACTAGTTTAACCGAAGGCATTGTTGGCATGTTGAATAGGTGGACCAATGGACAAGTATGGAAATTAATGATGCACACATGGGAGCATCGACAGGCTGCGAAGACATTGGAGCCAGTGGAAGACGTGGTTATCTGAATGTTAGAAGAGACGTATTGTATGACATCTAGATTATGACACGGGGATGTCTGGGGGGACGCCCGCGATGTCCTAGTGAATGTATGCATGGTCACGTTAGTATGCTACGTGGGACGTCTACGTATATGCTTCGATGTTCCCTGGAAGACATTGTCCATGGCGTGGGAATGTTATCCCGGACGACTATGTAATCATGATGATGTTTTTTATGACAATTGTTTATTGACATGAGGATGTTCTCTGCGACGAGTATGTGTTGAGGACGAAGTTCATGCCCCCTGTTAGACATGACGTTAGAATGTTAGCGTAGACGTCTGCGTCATCACGATGACGTTCTGCAGAATTATTCTTATGTGACAAGTGGATGTTACCTACATCGGCTGTATGATGAGGTTCATGTTGATTTAACGCGTTGGACGTGATGTGATCATGTTTTTCTGGATGTCTACGTGAACATGGTGATGTCTTTCATAACAATTGTTCTATGACAAGGCAATGTTTTGTGGGACGGCTATGTGATATGCATGATGTCCATCTAGGACGTCCAACGTGACAATAGGATGTTCTCTAGGACGTCTGGGTGATCATGATGATGTCTCTGAACGCACTTCTTTAGCGACATGGGGATGTTTTATGAGACGTCTACTTTTCAAGGGTTCAGTCTCTTTCTCGGATCAGATAGATGTGCGGATGTATTCTCGGACGTCTCGGTCTACGTGATGATGTCTTCAGTAACACCTATGACATGGCGAGTGGATGTCTTTCGCAACGTCTACATGTCGTCGTTGATGTCTTGGTAACACGTCACACATGACGCACAGATGTTTTCAGGGACTATTGTAGGGTCACGACGACGTATTTCATAACATCCATAAATTTGAAGTAGATGTTTTCAGAGACGTCCTAAAGAACATTATGACATCATCATATAGACGTCCGCGCGTTCACAACGACGTCCACATAGACAGTACTCGTGTCTTCTACAGCACGTCTCATATCCTCCAAAACATCATCAAATACACGCCGTGAAGAATACCATGTCTTAGGAGATGTCACGTCAGACACGCATAAATTTTATGAGACATCCGCGATGACACCTTCTATAACCACGTACATGGATAAGCAACGTACCTCAGAACTTGGTCATGTCTATGGACATGTCCTGTGCAACATGGCAATGTTCGACAAAACGAACATCCACAGCCAGTACACGTCGTTGTAGACATCCACGTCGACATCTCCACGTCAATCTAGGACGTTTTGTAAAACGCAGCCATGTTCCCAGTGACGTCCCAGCAAACATGAATTTGAAAAAAAAACGACGCAAATCTCTGCTAACGTGGCACGCCACGTCACTCTTTCCCGGGTCCACATCAAAGGCCACGTGGGTCCACGTCACATGCCACGTCACATGCCACGTCACCAATGGAGAGGATGAATTTCCCGGCCATGTGGCACTGCCCGTCATCTTGCCGCTTAGGTGTCGTCTACGTGGCGCCCAGTTGGCACCATTTCCAGCCTCCCAAAATCTCTGAAAATCGTCCCTATCGCAGGGATGTCCTCGCGTTTTTGGTGATGTCCTCACGCGTTATAGCGTGTTACACGCGTTGGTACGTCAGAGGGATGTAAATTCGGATGTCTACATGTCTCCTGGGACATGATTCAGGACGTGACAAAAAATACGGGTTTCTTATAGTGTTACCTTGCACCACAAGATCTGCACTAGATCTGAATGCTGGATACTAGATCTGCACACCTCTTTGTTAGTCGACACACCTCCCCTACCCAGTTATCCATCTTTACAATATAGCAAGAAAGACAAGACCAATGCGACTACATTACAACAACAACTCGCCACAACCTAAGATCTACAACATTGGCAACCCGAAGCTTAGGCAGCCGCACCCACAACCTTGGAGAACAATACCATCAGGAGCAGAAAGCGTACACACCATATATATCAGCAACAAAAAAAGCACCAACATCTATAAGTTTTTGATTAATGCATTAGATCTGCAGCTCACTCACCACTAGCCTACACACTTTGTCTTACAATCTCTCTCTTGATACATATCACATAGAGCACCAGCAGTGATAGTCACAACCTAATCAAAACCTAACTCTAGATCACAATAACCCTGTGCACTCACATAGAAATCTCCACCTCTATAGTAGAGCGCGGAAGCGATGCACATTTTTTCTAGAATCTCGCAGGCACAGAAGACGCTGCAAGTTCACAAGTCAATCCTCCAAACTTGAAACAACACCTCAAAATCAGCGGCAGAGTGTGGAGCAGCACTGCACCTTCAACTGGACTCTCCAACCTGCAGAAACATAGCTCTCAGTGACGCAACAGAAGGACCTAATCAGAGATCAACTGGATTTTAGACTTAGAAACCTAGACTCACAGGACGAGGAGATCTCGACGCCTACACTCATCACCAGCAATTCAGGATTAAACATACACAACGACTCAGGCTCACATCACACACCGACTCAGGATCACCCAGACCCAGCGACGACAACAGAAGGACAACACATCAGACGCCAACAGGAGAACAACAACACTCGACGCCAACAGGAGGACAGCACATCCGATGTAGGACCACACAGACTGCCCCCGACGCCAACTAGAAGACAACGACCGACACAAGAGACCGATACATAAAGATAGAGGCCGTTACAAGATGGAAGAGTAGAGGACAACGTACCAGCAAGCAGGAAGAACAGGAAAAACAACATCCCATTCAGCGACAGGAAGAACAGGAGGGCAACGTCACACCAAGCAAGAAGAAAGGAATAAGTGGAAGGCAGCGGCACATTCAAGAACAGGCGGACATCACCCATAAACCAACGAACAACGACCTCCGTCCGGCTGACCAACGACCTAGCACCCATAAAACAACGGACAACGACCTGCTGCAGCGCGTAGAGACCTCCCAACAAGAGCACAGCGACCTCCCTCCGACGGATTAGCAACCTGTTGCAGAGCGCAGCGACCTCCCGACAGGTGCACATCGACCTCCCTACGGCGGATTAGCGACCTGCTACAGCGCGCAACGACCTCCCTGCGGCGGGTTAGCGACCCTCACATGTTGTTTGCGACCTCCTTAAGGCGAACAGCGACCCCCCTTATACGAGTTGCGACCTCCCACGAGAGGACAACGACCCCCCAGAAGAAGAAAGCGACCTCCCACCAGAGGACAACGACCCCTTTGAAGAAGAAAGCGACCTCCCACACCTCCATCGACCCTCCCCAAGCCCAACTGGAGACCTACCCCAATCCTTGACTCCCCTAAGCCCAACGACTCCAGGCCAAGAGCCCTCCACCAAGTAACCTCCAAACCAAGGACTCCACCTATAATGGACGCCATGGACACCGAGCACCTACACCCAGGAGTTATGAAGAACTTGGAGACTGAAGCATCAGTCTCAATGACAAATGGAAATCCAACCCCATCCAAAAAAGCTAGAGGTAATTATCCCACCCCCATCTAGGTCTCCATCCCTAACCTCTCTTCATTTTGTTTTGGTTGGGCTTCTCCACTTTGGAAAAGCTTGCCATAGATGCGGGACAGGAGCCCCTATTCAGTGGAGAGAGCGTTAGAGACATGATCATCCGTGGAGTACCGAAAGAAGAAGCAGAGGAGGCCTTCGGCGCAGTGGTGGCCTACCCCAGGATCCGACAACTTCTATATTCTTTAGTGCGCAACGACAACATCGAGGGCCAAGACTACAACCTCACACAGGTACCCTTTGATATCCCTACACACCCTATCAATGGACTCTCCTATGATTTCCATGTGGCAATTCACTTCGAATTGCCACCACATCCTATGTACCATGATGATGTGAAGAGGCTAGCCCTAGCTAGGCTCGAACACATGAAGATACCATTTGGCACTAATCTAATGGACCCCATGGCCGTTCTATGCAAAGGGGTCAAAAGAGAGGGACAAAAGGATGTATGGTCAAGCACTATAAAATTACATCTCTTTAGGCCAGAGGTAGATGCTATTGCCCTCCTTCGCGGCACTAGATACTTCATCCTAGACCTGGACCCCATAGGACAGGCCTCCTTAGGGAAAGTTTTGCAAAACTTTCCATGCAGTAGCATGGAAGAATTTATCAGTGAGAATCAAGAGTGAATCCCTCAAAGGTGTGACTGCCCACACCCTCTTCCAGGATGTGGTGACAAATAGTTTATCGAGAAACTTAGAATTTGAGATTACAGATGTGCAGAAGGTACATGAGGATTCACATGCCTTTATAGTTGCCCCAACCCCTCAACAAGCTAAGAAATTCGAGCTCCACCAAATTACCACATACCATGAGGTGATACCAACGCGTGCTAGTGGCTCTGGAGGCCTCTCTCCAGCTGATAGAGCCAAGAAGGACGCATTGACGGTCACCCTTTCCTATCTCCCCATACTCATGAGCGTGGTAGAAACCACGACAGCTATCCATCAAACCTTTGAGGCCAAGAATGTCATCTCCCTACGGTTCCACAAGCAGCAGAGAAGAATGCATAATGGCAGTGCCAATGTGCAATTCCCCAACCCCATCATCTACCGTCAATTTCTACACAAGACATTCACTATAGGGAGACATCAAGTGGAGATTTCTCCCCACCGCCGTAGCCTCGAAGGTGATGACCCACCCACCACCAAAATGTTGGAGAAGTGGGGTTTTAATGACATCAACAAAGCCCTCGTAAACACCGTGGCGTCCCTCTAAGCTACCCCAGCTCCTCCAAGCATTACAAGGTCAGAAATGACCTCCATTATAGATGCAGGTTAGAAGAGACTGAGGCAGGAGCTCTCCACCCTCAGAGAGGACATCATCAAGGATACAAAGGCCTACACCGATAACCGCACCAACGAGTTACAGGTGAAGCTCTCAAACGTTGAGCAGCTGATGACCTCCGCTCTAATGGCTATGCAACAAATTACAGGACCACGGCCACCAATTACCCGAGCCTTAGAAGATCAGTCAAATGTGGATTGAACAAGGACTACAGCCGAAGATATCACCAATATGGCACGACATGGATGGACAAGGTTAGCACTCCTCCCCTCCATATTCTCCAATTCTCTTCGAATACCCCTCTATTCATTGAAACTATTATCTCCTATAGTATGCTCTCTCTCCCTTACTACAATATACTAGTTAGTACTCTCACACTCACTACATTAGTACCCCCTACACCATTACAGCTGGATGTAAACTTCCAAAGTCTCCGATCTTTCTCTTTGCCCTTACTAATGATATATCATATCACTACTATAGTTACAGTATACTCTAGCCTTACCATAGTCTCTACCCCACCTCGCTAATCACCCCCTACTTTAGACATACTCTCTACTCTTTCTACAACATACCTACAATTAAATGCATGACTTGGAGACCACATGATAGATACATGTACTGGTTTTGGGATTTCACCCCACATATATATAAACATTGTCATTGCATATACCATTACGGTATGAATATCTCTTGGGAAAACACATATGAAATACACACACTCAACACTTACACATCCCTACCACGTTTCTACATCACAAACACACCTAATACACCCACACACAACAAACTAGCCCTACTTCCACACACACCTCCAACTAATAGAAACACCTACCACCTTGCATGTCACCTCTTACACACACCTCCCAAAAACACAAACAAAAAAACTATCACCAATACATACCCACTTCAAAAAATCAAAATAATTGCATACACACTCACATACGTACACACTCTTGGGAAAACACATAGGAAATACACACACAAATACATCAAGACAAATACACAAACGCCCGCACACTTGCACACACATATAAACACACAAAACGAAACCACAAATACACATGAACACACATACACAAAAACACATCCACACAACCAAATACACACATAAGCTCGAAAACACACATAATAAATACACACATGTACACAGACACACACTCACACACCCACACTTGCAAACAAAAACCCACTTACAAAAAACCGCAAAGACACATACAAAAACACACCTAAAAAATTATAAACAAGCCTACACAAACACCATAAAAAACATGCATCGAAGGATAACACTTAGAATCACGGGAAAAAACAGAGACAAAAAAAACACCACGAACAAAAACATACACACATACATAAATAAAAACACTAAAATCAAAAACAAAAAAATAAGAAAACACCTAAAATATACACAAAAACCAATAAACCAAGAACAACTCACTAAACTGTCATACTATGAAATCCTATTACTACTAAGTGGAGATATAGAAACCAATCCGGGACCCATGCCTAATGTACTAAAAAGACATCCCACAACACATAAGAAAAACGCCAAAATGTACTTCATACCAAATACCATAAAACTACAACCGGAATACAAACATATTGCTCAGACATTTTCACCCCTTTTAAAAACCACACATATATTACATCAATTACACAACACAACACATCCAAATATTGCCCACTATATTCAACAAAAAAATACATATCCACCAACACATATTTTCTACGCCCTAGTAATCACCATCCACCCAAACATAGACGAATGTAACCGTCTTCTAAATTTACAAAACCCGAATATAATTATATGGACTAATAGATTATTACAAACCCTATCAAACTTACAAAACCCACCCGAAAGACATATACACACCACACACCCTTATACAAAATTTCTTGAAGATAACCTAAGTATCATAAACCACAAAAATTCAATTCATAAAGAATTATATGACTTTTTACACAGTCAAACCGTACCCCCCACAAACAACACAATAAAACAAAAATTCCCTTACCTTCCTAACAATCTTATTAATGAGTCACTAAAATGTTTCAACCCCATACCAGAATATACCCATCCACCCCCCCCACCCTCTTACCTTCCTCCACAAAACCAATATAACCTTCCTCCGCATAACCAAAATATTAGTTCAAACAATGGAAACACAAACATAATCACATGGAATGCTTCATCTCTAAACACCGCTCTCCCCAGTCTACAAGCCTTGGTCACACACACAAACACGCCACCGGCCATCATAGCTATACAAAAAACAAAAATATGGGCCACAAAGTCTACAAAATACATACAAAACATATTTCAAGACTACAAACTTATTTTTAACAACATACATGCACTAACAAGGTGCATCCAACAACGTAGACCATACACACCGGGCCGCGGTGGCCTCCTAACACTAATACACAAGAAATATGATTTTCCGGGCAACATCAAAAAAATCCCTACCCCAATGCACATATCTCCCTACCTCCAAATAATTAAAATTAGTAATCAACCATTACAAGCATGGTTAATCTTTCACATGTATATGCCCTCCCATCCCAATGATACTAGATATATTATAGACATACAAAACACCATTACATATCAATTAAATCAAAACCCTAATCATACCTATCTATTGTGTGGAGACTTCAATAGAGACACAGCTCTAATTGGTCGACAAGACGGAAACCACACCACCCCTCCTCAAACCACAGACTACCAATGGCGCCACTTCACAAAAAACTTAAACTTTACCTACATAAATACTGATACAGAATACTCTAGACAAGGCGGATACAACTACAACGATTGGAGCTTAATAGACGGCTTTTACATAAATACAAATAACACTACACAATACACCTCTACAACAAACAAAGATACTACTCTCAACTCGGATCACTCGCCTATACAACTTCACATCCCAAACAACATACTAATTGGTCGCACCCCGATAACCACAAACAAAGATACTATCCGAATACTAAACCCCATCCCAAAAGATAACTTAGAAAAATTCAACACAAAGTTCTTTGAAAAAAACTCCATACAAATTGACTCTCTCATAAACACCCTTGAATATAACAACCAACTCTCTCCAACACAATGGCACGAAACATGCCACACCCTAGATTCACTTATAAATAATATCTCCAGTACATTGGAACAAACTTGTAAGGCCCAACCAATACCACAAATGACAAACAGATCATCACTATAAGACGGTTATCTACCCCGCAAACTGTCCAAAACATGGAAACAACACATAACCACACATCATATAATACGAAAAACTATTAGAATTGTAAAAAATAACCCACAATGGCGTAATCATCCCATATGTACCGAATTACTAACCCTGCACCACACACAAATCCCTGCCCCACCTCCCCCGGACCTACCCCATGATACATGGATTAAAGACATTGCACTAATCGCAAAAAATGCCAATATACAAGCCCGAAAAGTAATTACAAAATACTCCAAAGATAACATCTCCAAATATAAACAACTATACGAAACTAGCCCTAAAAAAATAAACATAAAAGTTTTTTAAAAACTAGAATCTCCACCACTAGATTGTATCACTGACCAATATAATAACATTCTAACTAGCCCGGAAGATATTGCAAACGAAATATTCAATCAACAGACAAAAAATAATAGACCCACAGTACCAACATGCAACTACCAACCACAACACCTTATTGCATGCACATGCGCAGTACGCCAATACCCATGGCATGACCTAGATGGATTTACCTTAGACAAACGAGGTGAACCGGAAATTCCATTTCACACATACTTCAATAGAGCCATATATGACACATATCTCCGCAACCTCGGAAATAACAAAGCCCCAGGGCCTGACCGTATACCGAATTCAATACTCAAAAACATGCCCCCAAGATTTAATAAATTACTATTTCTATTTTTCTCACATTGCTATAAACAAAAACAAATACCAACCTCATGGAAAACAAATGCAACAATTTTACTATACAAAAAAGGAGATCCCTCAATATTACCAAATCATAGACCAATAGCATTAGCCAATACAATATATAAACTCTACACCAGTACACTTACCTCCATATTATCCTCATATGGTGAAAAGTTTAAAATCCTGCACGATAGTCAAGAACGATTTAGAGCAGAGAGAAATACCTCTAGACAAATACAAACTATAATAGCGGCACTAGAAGACGCACGATTCACAAATCAAGACATATATGTTCTATATGTTGACTTCAAAAACGCCTTTGGCTCTATAGACCACGCCTGACTATTAGCAATAATGACTGATATTGGATACCCTAAAGATGCAACTGCACTAGTTGCAAATATCTATTCCCAATCATCTACTTGCTACATCGGTGAGCACTTTGGTCAAACTAAACCCATCCCCATTCATAGAGGCACTATACAAGGAGACACCCTCAGTCCATACCTATTCATTATATTTTTAGAACCACTACTTAGATGGCTAGAGCGAGGCAATAATGGATACACCTTTGGTACATCACAAGTCACCTTAAACTCCGCCGCCTATGTCGATGACCTGGCTACTATAACTAACAAAATAAAATCATTACAAACACAAATTGACAAAATCGACAGATACTGTAAATGGACTGGTATGGACGTAGGCGTCCCAAAATGCGCGGCTACAGGATGTCCAAACAAATCCAAATTGAATCCAACCACATTTAAAGCCCTAATGGAAGCTTCTAACATCAACTACCGTGGTCAACCAATCCCCATACTTACATCAAAACGAAGCATATGTTTACCTAGGCACAAATCTTGTCCCCTCTCTAAAATGGAAAATCCAAATTCATACTACAAACACAAAACTCATTAAACAATGCAAATAATTAACAACATGTCCGGCCACTATGAAACAAAAAATTAAAATGGTTGACACCGTAATACGCCTAGGTGTAGCATACAGCTTCTACACTGTGCCATACTCCATGCCAGCCATTAAAAAACTTGACCAAAAAATCATAGCCATACAAAAAACCATATGTGGTATGCCAAAATGCATGTCAAATGCAATAACCCAACTCCCACATAACCTATTTGGACTTGAAGCTTTCTCCCTAAAAAATGCCTATCTAAGATGTATCGGGGAACAATTACAAAATGCACTAAATGACAAAGGAAGGCTCGGCAAAATATATAATGGACTAATACAATACGTTCTTGCTCAATATGGTGGTGCCAAAAATATACCTAGAATTAAAAAAACGGATTGTACAAGATCACCTATAACTCGTACATTTTTCTTATTAAAACACGTAGCTATAATTCACCTCAAAAGTACTCTTCCAAATTTCCTCTTAGACCAAACATCATTAGAAGTAGTATGGCGTCAAGCAACACGCAACCATAACACACTCAACGCCCAACTCTCCCAAAAACTTTTACAAAAACTCCTCTCAAAAAATATTTTTGAACTAAAACAAATCACTCTACCAAACGGCACACACATCATGAATAACGAGGACTTCAAAACCTTCCACTTCACCCCATTCAAACTAATCAAGAGTGCCCTAAATGTTGCCAAACAACTTTTTTGCCATCCAACATGCCCAACTACATGCGATACCCCTTATGACATACACCCACACTCCTACATACTCCAAGACCCATTCATCACCATCAACAACAACATCCTCCCAAGAATTACCCTACCACCAATCCATCCTCCCAACCCCTCATACCCATACCACCCCCGCCCTCCAACATACATCACCAAAAATCCCACCACATACCCTATTAATAGCATCATACGTCACGAACACATGCAACAAGAAGATGCCAATAGAATACAAAATACCTATACAAAATACCTTTGCCAATGGCAACACAACAACAATACATTTAACAAATGGCTTCCTCAAAGAAACTTTTTTCCAAGACATGACTGTAATACCTCCACATTCAACACCGAAAAGCTAAAACAATACTATCAAAAAATCAAAGATAAATTCTACTCGGAAATCATTCAAGCACACAACCCCCAAGAACAATTAGAAGACTCAAGATCCGTAACTCCACCTATAATCATCCCACTCTTTAACATCTATACAACGGAATGTAACCCCGAAAACGATATTACCACAACCTCAAACACAATCAAAATAGAGAACAATCAAGCCCATCTATATGAAGCAAATGGCTGACATCTACATACTATCCCCACTACTAGACTACAATGGCTATGGAATCAATATAATATGAAACTAAAAACCCCTACAAACATTGAATCAACTACCCAACCATTTGAAACTGAATTAATTTGGCTATACCAAAGATATAAATACCGCATTCCAAAAAATAACCCCCTCAAAAATGCACAATACACAATATCCACATCCATTCTAGACTCATTAATCTCATCCTTTAACATCGAACAATCATACTTCTCTTCCCCGTCACATGTTCCACCAAATTAAAAGAATTCTACTCACCTTTTGAAAGAGATAAAATATTTGGCTCCTTAGGAAAAGCCTTTGACTATAAATGGGTCGGTAATGGTATAGCTCACCCCCACAATGAAGAAGAAACTCAACAAGCACTACACTGGGCCCGCCTCGCTGCTAGAAACGACCCACAACACACAGCTACACTCATTATCACGCCAGACAAAAATTGGTACCAAAACTCTAATCCCTAGTTAAGCCTATTTGCAGACTCCCACATCCTTGCAATATTTGAAGCAGACTCAATTTATTACGAAGAACCTACTATCCCACCCGAGCTAAAAAAGCCGAGAATAGAACCATCTACATTACAAATAATATGCGTCCACCACCAAAACCAAACCCTTGGCACCCTAGATCAACTTGCCGAACTCACCTTCATAGCAAAAACTCTTAACATAAACCGGCTATATACAAAGATAGCCCCACCAACACCTATACAAACATTAGTCAATAGAAGCAAAAAATGGTCAAAACTAAACTACAATAATAACACATTAAATCACATTTTACCACTTCCACCCCTCCCGGACTACCAAACTACCACCGGACTAAAATTTGACCCCGCATATAGCTACTATACCGATGGCTCCTTCAAACCACCAGAACAGATCAGTCCGGGTAATTGGCGTAGAGAAAAAGCCGGTTATGGAATATTCAATCCTACGAAAGAAATCAAATTAGCCAAAAGACTACATGGACTACAAAATATCCTCAGAGCAGAACTCATGGCCATCCACAATACATTGGAAATTGTCACAACAAAATACAACAATGAACCAGCACACATTTTCGCAGACTGCATTAACGCACTATACCGACTAAACACCCAAATAACACACCCCACCCTCCACAATAGCCACCCCAACCAAATCATACTAAAACCTATGGTCCAAATGATACTAAAACAAAGACAAATCACAACCATCCACAAAGTTTGAGCTCACGCCGATATCGATGGTAACGAACAAGCGGATAAACTTGCAAAAGAGGGCCGGGAAAAATCACACAAAAATGCCAAAGACCCACACGAACATGCCCACGCCACCCCATACTACTTCCAAAAAGAAGATTGGCCCTCCAAAGAAGACACCCCCGATAAAGGCCCGGTTAGATTTTTGAACAAATACCTTCAAAAACAAGACCTATATAATAACCTTGACACAATCTCAGATAACTTCCCTAACATAGAAAAGTGGACTAATAACAACAACATAGACAATGAACTCTCTACAAATTTCTGGAAAAATCCAATCATCATCGACTCACAAATAACATGCCTTATTAAATTCCGTACCGGACAATACATGGGAAACGCCCGAAAACAACTCTTCTTTGGAATAGCAAGATTCCCATCCATAACATGTCCAATATGCACATCCACTGACCCCGACACATGGCTACATGTTTTACTTAAATGTCATAACCACCAGATACACTCCCTAATTGTCAAAAGACATAACAAAGCCGTATGGGAACTCTGTAAATTAATCACCTCCCATAGCAAATCGAGATGTTTTATCCTCATGAATGCCGGCACCTTTAACAACAATCCACAAGAAAACACGGTCCGACCATGGCTACTCCCATGTACATGTGAAACCCAACGATGTCATTGCAATGCTCGACTCAAATCAGACATACTATGCATTAGAGGCCTTCCATATAATGACCCCCCACCCGACCACATAAACCAATATTAAACCATTCAATTCATCGAATTTACGTATTGTAATGACAGATTTTCCCTTGTAACAATCGAAAACAAAATCAATAAATACCAACCCCTCATAGATGATATCATTGCCCTAGGCTGAAAAGTGGACCCCCTTCTGGTAATCACAGCCGGCGCTCGCGCCACCACCTTTATCCCATCTATAAAAGCCCTAGAAGATATCTTCAAAATTCCTATTAATACAATTACAAACACTTTCAAGAATATTAACATCATTGCCATACAACACGCTATGTCCATCCTTCTGCATAAACGCAAAATTGAAAACAACCAAGCCCTTCCTGATATTCAAGACCCCCTATAAAATTACCTTTTCTCCATTTCTATGGTTTATGGTTTGTGGTTACTTGTTACATAGTGTCTACCCTCGAGAGGGGGAAGTAGTTCCAGCTTACTAATTCCTTGTCCGGTGGGCATGGTCTTAGTAGTGGAACGAACAGACACTTTATTCACGCCGGCTCCCTGGGAGACCGGCGTTCTTCTTCTTCTTTTGTTCAATATGTATTCAAATCCATGTGAATGTCCTAACGACATTTTTCTCTCTGTCTTTTTCGATTTTCAAAAGTTTGAATGCTAATAGTAAAAGACTATAGCCTCATTAGCCTTCCAAATTGAAAATCTAAGGAATTCAAATGGATACCGATGTATAGTTTATTCCGTATGAGCTTGCAAAACAAATTCCAATTATTTTTAAAATCTTAGAATTAGTGTTTTTAACATTTAATCACCATTGATATAGATGATATCAATATATAAGTAAATCATGTCACAAATATTCATTATTTCTATGTTTCAAGTTTATCTACATGCATCATTCTATAAAGATTTCTTCCTTCATAAATAAAATATGTCACAAAATTTGGATACTTATTTTAAAATATCACAAATTTCACAAATGTAAATACCTACTTTCAATAAACTGTTACTCACTTTTTCATTACTTCTTGTGTGTTTTGATATTTTAACCTCACCACTTATCATTGTTGAATTTTCTTCGGAGATTTAGGATCCCAAATCAAGATTCTATAAGTTGGATTTTACTCGATAGATTGCAAGGATCCGGCCGGTTTGTACCCCGAGACAAATCTAGGTTGTTGTGATCAAGAAAATGCACCACCAAGGTGACTCACCATGTTGCATGTGGCTGCAAAGATAAACCAGATTGTGCAATCTAGGTAATTTAAGTTGCCGCACGTATGTGACCTAGGCGTTCTTATCAATACTCGTGGTCCGAGGGGGTGCACAAAGCGTCCGGGCTTAGGGACTGACGAAGACGTTGATGACTCCGCATCATTTGCCGTGAGGTCGCCGATGATTCCGTCTTGGTCCACCTTGTCGGAGGTGGTGTCCTTTGTGAAGATGTCACAAATCATGACCTCGATGACGTTGACGCCGTCCGGGGTCATCGATTTGCAGATCCTAGCGGTCAAAGACTCTTCAAGTCCAATAAAATCCAAAACCGGTTAAATTCAATCTTTCACGATTGTGGAAAAACGGATGTATTTGCTCACATCTATTAAGTCTCTTGCTCTTATAAATAAGAGCGCAAAACACATATTATTTTTCATGTTTTTTATATGTGTATTCAAATTCATGTGAATGTGTTTGAGAGGTTGAATTAGATTTTGACTTGCATGTGCTTATTATCAATTTGTGTGGGGGATCCACCTCAATATTGAATCCACATCATTGACTTTGCACGGTATGGTATGAATGGTGTACGTCAATTGTTGTTTGGTTTAATCTTATTGGTCGTCACATGCCTTAGAATATCTAGATCACATCCAAAATAGTCGATGATAATATATAATTGTCAGGTGATTTGTGTAGAGTTGAATGGATGTATAGGTATATATCAAAACAAAAGTTTTTTTACTATAGAATACTTTTTATCATGTCATAATTGTGATATTTAATGATATATCTATCTATATATATGATGGTATTATTATATTTATGATATTTAGTGTTTTGCTATAACCGTATATGTTCTGAAATCAGTAGAACACGTTGTTTAAATCTAATTATTCTGGAATATGGCAAAAAATTAAAAATTCCCATTAAAATATGTTTTTTCGGTTTTTTTACAGTAGATTGAAATTGTTTCGTTCCATGGTCACTTACTTCACATTCAAAAACACTTGTACATTGGTTCAAGGAATCTAAAATGTATATAAAAGAATATTTATTTTTCTTGAATCAAATCTTCCAAATTTTATGAAAAACTCAATATAAACATTATAAACATCTCATAGCATTCTGATAAGCGTTTTGAATAGAAGGTCACACTATCATTCATTGTGTTTTATTATGAATTATGCAACCATAGTAACCATATGAATTTTTCTCAATTTCATTTGAGAAAAATTACTAAAAATGACCACAAATGTGTTACAAATAATAACATAACACCAGAGACAATGTACTATCTTTGCTGAATTCATTTAAAATGAACCACTATACATATTAAGCACATACTATTTACAAGAAGAAACACTCCATATTATTGTAGCTACATATGGAGGAGTGTCATCTACATTTATTAAATTGAAGCATATACTTGAAATTTATGCGTAATAAATTTGATCCCTAAACATAGCATCTAATTTTGTTGCTAGTTTACAAATATTTCTTATGTCTCAAATTTGATATTCTATTCAAATGCCCCCAATCCTAAGAAATTCAAGGGTAGCTCAATATCTAAGTTGAATTTTGCTTGATGCTAGAAGAGAAAGTTTTTCTACAATAGAAGTTGAATTTTTTTCCTTAAAGCTTTACTAACAACAGTACAACAAGCCTAGTGAAGTTTAAACATGGCCCACTTCACACAATGGGATATATTATCATCACTTCGCTGATTTTCACTTTTGAAATGAAGAATTTCTTTTGCGCGATTTCTTTTTGTTCCAAAATTTCATCCAAAGGAGTGTCTTATAAGAGATGAACCTCACTTGAAACTGATACCTTGTTTTAGTGTTCTATACTTTGAAATTGCTCCCTAGAAATCAAGCCTGCTTGATAAAGAGTTGAAAGTTCAAAAAGCTCTCAAACCATGTTCCAAGAAATAGATGTTCTGAAGTAGAGGCACCCAATTCCGATCACTAGAGTATGCATGGCTTGGTGCATGAAAATGGAAAATGCATGAAATGGTACATGAAGTG
Source organism: Bryoerythrophyllum caledonicum (assembly GCA_963971425.1). NCBI lineage: Eukaryota > Viridiplantae > Streptophyta > Bryopsida > Pottiales > Pottiaceae > Bryoerythrophyllum > Bryoerythrophyllum caledonicum. The sequence goes on along the minus strand of OZ020526.1, from coordinate 7,615,010 downwards.
ACCCAAGACCAATAACTCAACATCTGAAAACACAAGTCATTATCGGAATTGGGTCATGATGTGTGCAATTTTGGGTTGCTCCATCTCGATTGAGCTCTCATTGGTGGCATTGCCTGGAAAGTCGAACAAGGCCGATCGGCATTGGGTACCCTCCATGAGTTGGTTATCTATGGCATGTCTTCTCTCTTTTACTCACTCTCACTTGTTGGCATTGGGCAAAGGAGGGCACCAAATCTCACCTACTCTAGAGTTTGGTTATGGGCTCTGATGGTTTTTGGGCTTTTAAATTCTATATCAATTGCAAATATTTGTGATTAAATTTGAGAAAATATTTGTTGAATTCCTTTCCTAATTTTGCATCTTTCTACATGAATGTTTTTGACATACAATGTCATTTGAGTCCCGAACTGGCTTAAGTGATCGGAATTGGGTGCCTCTACCTTATTACAACCAACTTGTTTACAATGAAAACATCTGGAGCTACTTCAAGGTTTCACTTTTAGAAGCTTTTTAATCCCTATAGGATGGAGACCATGTTTCATCAAAACCTCCCCTAAACTGCCTCTCTAAGATGAGACGTTGCAAGACTATGTGAAGCACATTTTTACTAATTTTAATCATATGATTTTCAAGTTCACTACTAAAAGGAGACACTCAAAAATTAACCACACCGATTGTAAGATACATGCATTTGAAAAGTGTAATATGGTTTCTTTCTCAACGTACTTTGACTCATGATAATGACATATTTTCTCACTACACATTGCATAGTTTTAATAAATCTATGTTCTACCTTGTGTTAGGTCATTATATGCTTAAAATCACATGTAAAGCAAATGTTTAGGATGTTAAGAGAAATGGACTTGCAAAATGACTCGGGTTATAGAAAGTAGCCATTTACATATGAAGGCAATTTTATTTTTTAAATAGAGATGTATCTGTTGGATCTAAAATCCAAACAAGTATAGAATTATTAATAATTAAAAAAAAAATATGTGAAGAAAGTAAAATCCTTAATTTCTACACGTATTTAAGTAAAAACCATAAAGGTTTCCTTCACTGCTACGCGCCTCAAAAAAATACAATAGTCAACTCTACAGTTCTACTATTCATCTCAGTAGTACTCAACCTAGCTGCCCTAAACTTGAGCTTTTGATGTTTGAAGCACCATAGGTCCAATAAGAAAAAAGAAATCCTTGCAAAGATAACCCATATTCTAGTTTTCACTAAAATTTTCAAAAAGTTATCTTTAAAATTTGACTTTTAGGAATTTGCCCAAAATTAAATTGTACCCCGCACATACAAATTGTCCTTTAGAAGTTAACATGGCAAATGAAAACGTGGAAGCCTCCACCACTTCATTATTTTGACATTTTGACATTTTGACATTTCATTTCTCCACTATTCGTAACCACCGGCACTCAAAATTCTATACACGTGTCAATCTTTCATTTGCCAATAGCATTGAAATATGTGCAATAACCGAAATGCCACCCATGCAGTAACCTGCTACCCACTAGAATGCCACATGTACCGAAGTCATTTAAATCTTGGATGAAAAGCAAAATGGACGAAAAGTGGAATCCGTCCCTTGAACTTTCTCATTTTGTTGGCCACATGAGGTAAATTATAGGTTTGGCTCCAGATTGTCACCTCGTTTGTCTTTCTACCTACTTGTCGCAAGCGACTCGGTTGGTAGGAGCCGAATTCCGTTACTATATGGAGCAACTCTTTTTTTTTGGTTTCACAATTTTTGCCAGAGTGGCGACACAAATAATTGGAGACCACACATTTGACGCACAAAGTTTCTCCTAAAACCGTACAAAACCAAATTTTCTCCACAAATATATTTTTTGGAGAATCCATCTCCATAAACATAGATTTGTACATCCTTTCCGGCGACAAGATGGAGTCCCCACTATTCATTAGTAGCAATATGGCAATATGGCAATATGGCCATATGGCAACGGCCATCAATGAAATTTTGACGATAGAAATTCGTAACTTTCCCACTTTTTTCGGGAATAATCCTTGTTTGGAAAAAAATTCGCCATTTGGCCCATTCGTGCCCAAGAGTCAAATTCTCCATCTTCATGGCCAACAGTTTCTCTCGATACTTGTGCTCATCCTCCTTCCGAACCAGCAGCCCACACACGAGAGGCTGGATCCTGGACTCCAGGATCCACACACGGATCGAGCCACCTTCAGAATGAACAGCTCATCAACTCCGCTCAGCAAGTTCACAGGCGGTTGTTGAGCACTATTTGTCATGTCGAGATCCTTCTACTCAGGTTGCACATCCGTGATCTCACAGCTGTGAGGAACCATTTGAGAGGACGAAGCAAAATCTCCTGCGGGGACATGACCTGATCATGATGGGACAACTTTTTCTGATGCCCTGCATCAATAGATACCACCCGAAGTAGAATCCCATCATGTGGCAGCTTCAGAGTCTCTCACTCTCCTGGTCCTTGTTTATTTTCCAGTAACTCATCTCACCGGCTGTCTCGAATGGCATCGTACTACAGCTTCTAGAGCGTGTCGGATTGCTGCTGGCACGAGTTGGACGCTCTGCCGAAGCCGAGTCGCTCCTTAAGAGTTTTGGAGACGAAGACGTTCCAGGTTGCGCCCTCCGTTTCAACTACAGTGACTTTTGCATTCACCTATTTTCGATTCTGTCAAGCGATAAACAGTTTTTGATAAAAAAAAATTTACCTTTCCTTTCGAGACAAATAAAGAGCAGTTGAACAGTGTTCTACCTCTCACCGGCCTTGTCATTACAAAACAATGGCTTGGTGGAATTTTCGGAATGTGCTCATGAGCGCTATACCATTTCCTTTGTCGTTTTGTGCCATATGTGTGTGTCTAGTTCCCAATTTTCAGGTTTTTGCTCCATTCAGGTCACTTGTAAGTTTCTACCAGCCGAATATATCAAATGTACACTGCAGTCCAGTACGTGAATCCGGGCGTTGTTCTCAATCAGTTTCTCTCTCGGCAAGTTGGCAGGAAACTTGCCTGTTGGAAGGGGATCTTACTGTTGGAAGGAAACTAATCGGTAGGAAACGTTTATTTTCTCCTCAAGTGTTTTGGCGTTGTAAGGTACAGACACCTATAACGGATAACTTAAGCATTTGAGCATGGAGTGGCTGTGATTATGAAGGAGGAGTTATTATTCCTTTGTAGGGAAATAAGGTTTATGAAGAATGAGAATTTTTAATTTTTTTTTAAAGTAAATCTGAAATTACTACAAATTTTTGAGTGAAAAAGTAGCCCAGACACACAACCAACATATAGCTTCACCCATTACGGATAGGAATAAAAGCAGTGAAGAAAAATCCATTTCTGAGATACCATGACAAACATCATGCAAATCAAGCATGGACAGAACCTAAAACGGACAAGTCTAAACCACAAAGAAAACTCTGAAGCCCCCAATCCCAGCCACAGCCGGAGCTTGGCGACGTCACTGGGGTTCCCTCCTTGCGCACCCCGCGCTCCCCATGCAAGCAACGGAAGTCCCCAGAGCGGGCACATCGTCCTCCTCTTTCGGGGCTCAAACTTTGTCTCCCACTTGTTCGTCGACGGTGTCAACGGCTCCTTCCCGCGGGCTCTTCCCGCCCTCCGTCGCTTCTCATTCCCTGCGGAAGGAAAATGTGAGATGCGTGTTGTAGGTTTACAGATAATGGTTGTCGAATACTTTGAGGTTGGGGGTTTGGCGACATAGATATCACAGGGTTGCCGAATTGATTGAAAGGGAGGAAGTATGGGTGAGCTTGCATTCCCGGAGATGGTGAAGCGTACGAGAAGTAAGGGTTGTGAATTGCTGCAGCATTGAAAGAAAAATCTGAAGGACCTGGCGCCTCTTGCCCGGCGATTGTCGTCTCTCCTCCCTGTCCATCGTCTGGGCGACCCTGAGATATCTCAGTTGCCCTGCCTCCGAGGCGTGTGACTGTGCTCCTAGCCTTCTCGGCAGCTCTCTGAGCACGCGCCGCTGCGGCCTCAGCTGCGCGCAGCGCCTTGAGGCGCGCTGCCTCCTCTCGCTCTTCACGTCGACGACCTCGGGCTTCGGCTACCGCAGCAGCGCGGGCCTCCTTCTCAGCAGCCTTTCGTTGTCGCGTAGACTCCTTTTCGGTACGTACCCTCTCCTTCTCTCGCGCTGCTAACTCCTTCGCGTCATTGAGTCTCTGGACTGCCGCTGTATACTCGTCGGACGTCAGAATCTTGGACGTCGTAAAGTCCAGGAGGGGATCTTTCCGTTTCGAGCTCGCTCGGGCTGCAATGGTCGGGAGTGTGAGAAACCTGGTAATGGAGTGAGGTTCGCCGTCGGCGTTATCAACCGTGCCTATTTCGATAGCTCCTTCTCCTCTGTCTGCAGGGTCTGGAGCGACGAAGTAATGGGAGGCGCTCGAGTCGGGCACCTCGTCAAATTCGCCTTCCATCTCCAGCCACGCCTCCTCGCCAAGTACTCTGTTCTCCAAACCCTCATCACTCTCGTTCTGACCGTTCGGTGTGTGCACAGATATGCGGTCGCAGTGAACAACCTGGACCATTCAGAAGAAGCGCGTTAGAGCCAGTGAGTGTTATACTTCCAGATTTCAGGCTACAAGTCGAAGCAGAGCATGCGTGTTACCTAGGAGCATGATGCAGTCGATTCCAAGCGAACCACCCGCAATTCATCAAGTCCGGAAGGAAAACTCAGGTGCTGTCCGTTCGAAGAGATGCCGATTTGTATTCAATCAAAAACCGTGACGGTGAGATCATGCCTTACTTCATTATTCGCATGTACAGGAAACGAAATATGATAACATTGACTGCGCACAACTCTAATGAGTTTCCTTACATTCGGATCGTCATTGCCTACAGGTTCTGGAAGCTCTTCGTCCACCTGCAGGTCAGGAGCGGCAGCTGCAGCCTCGGAGGCTTCGAAGATATCCGCAGGACCAAGGTATGAATTCACTGCCGCAGTGTTTAGAGGATATATGCCTGTCGCTCTAAATCCACTGCATATATTCTCCTTTGTCAATGCTTTTCGCAGAGCAAGATGAACCCACTGAGCCAATGTTGACTTCGTTGCAGGCTGCAACAAATTTCGAGATGTCCAGAAGTCCCTGTAACTTCTGAAATTTTGCTTGAATGATTTAAACACACTAACATCTAGTGGTTGTAGGGCGTGAGACGTATGCGCGGGAAGCGTGAGCATGTCCAAGCCTGCAGCACGGGCCTCGAGGACGACATCTAGTGTGCAATGCGAATTGTGTCCATCAAGTATCATAAGGTGCCTCCGCTCAACTGAAATTCCCCCCATGCTATGTACACTTTCAATAAAGTGTGACAACCACGCACTAAAGAGGTACGTCGTCATCCAAGCCCGGGGTTGCATTGCCATCGTCGCCCCGGGCTCACATCTCTCAATGTAATTTTGTCTAAACCGTGTGCCTTTAAAAACATAGAAAGAAGGGATACTCACTCCACTTGCATTTATGCAGACCAATACACTCAGCCACTCTCTTTGGTCAGGCACGAGTGAGTGGACATGGCGGGCGCCTTTTCGAGCGATGACAACTCCTCCACCGCTCCTCCCAGCTTGCGCACCGGACTCGTCGCAGTTCCAAATCCTGTCCGCACTATACTCATGCAAGGTGAGTAAAGTCTGCAAGTTTTTGTAAAAACTTTCCACGTTCTCTGCACATAGGCCCCGTGCGCGTGCTGTTTCGAGAGCTTGAGACACACGCAGTGTAAGCTCCGGGTGGCGATGCCGCCACCACCGCATCCAGCCACCACCTGGAATGCCATCGCGAAATGGGGTGACTCTATCCTTTGTTATGTCATATACTTTCAGTTTAAGCGCAGTAGGTGTTAGACCTTGCCCCATCTCACACATGCGTATACCATAGTCCATAAGTAGTTTTTCTTCACTTTCACTCAAAACTGCAGGTGGCCCCCTCTTTCTACTGCACCTCATGCCATAACACCATTCACGAAAAGATGTGTAAGGTATGTGATACAAATCTGAAGCCTTCTTCATGCTCATACCTCCGTCTACAGCAGCCAGTGCATCCCGCAAGTGAGTGTTTGTCCATTTTCCTGTTCTGTGTGGCATGCGAGGTCTGCGGGTCTGAGGCTGCGATTCTGCTACGGGGGGCGCAATGTGCGTCGAAGAGGCCTGCATGACGGGGCGGAAGGCTGATGCCGGTGCCTGCAAACCGACTGCAGTTATGTCTTCGGTGGACTCACGCACTGCAGTGCATGCAGGCGCAGTAGGCACCGCTGCCCCTCTAATCCGCTGCTCTGCTGCGGAGAATCTCTGGGCTGTTGTTGTGCACTCCGGTGGTGCGGTGAAGAGCCGCACGCCGTCCACTGATCGGATCCTTCCACGATGACTGCCGAAGTTAGTCGGCTGCGACGCTCTGGTCCTCGACGTCGGCAGTCTGCCTCCACTCCTCCTCTCTGGCCCGGCGATTACCCGCTCAAGTTGGCTGTAATCCAGCTCTTGATCGCCCACCACAAGTTCATCTCCGCTCGAATGCTCTTCATCAGTACCGTAGCACATTGTCTCATCATGAGGCACGGCATTGTTGTATTGCGGATTTTGGTCACTTCCTAATAAGAGATCCTCGCTGCTAGGTTGCGGACTGAATGCCATGAGTCACAGACTATCTGAAATCTCTTAGGCCTAAACCGAAACTCTAATTCTACAATGTCAAGGTGTGCATGTCAATGAAGAGTCATGAGAATGCGCTTCTGAGATCGAAAGTGATCAGCAAGACAATCCTTCGCTGGGTACGCTCATTCAAATGGTGAAGTCAGGAAGACACCGAAACAAGCACTCTTATTCCCCAATTTCAGTCATGAGATCCGAAATTCCGGCTTTGGCCGTACCAGTAACCGCTAATCTTCATGCTAAAGCCGGTTAACTTGGAGCTCACCAACCACTACCATGAGAAATCAGATCCAAATATATTATCACCCTAATCTAGCACAATTCGGTGGCCATTACGGATAATAAAAGTTGTTTATTTCAGTCACCGAGATTACCAATTTCCATATTTGGGTGCACCAGTTTCGGCTAACTCCCCTCCACTAAGAGATCATGCACCTCACGCTTCACGGATAAAATTATCTCTTTCTGGTTCAGCCATGCGCGGCAGTGGAGAAGCCTACTTACCGGTCATGGGGGCATTATCCGCTATGGGTGCCTGTACCTTAGATGGCTTGAAGTCAGAATTGAGGCATGATTGCAACTCGTTGGAGGGAGGGTTTGCGGGTTGCGTTGAAATTCGAGCATCACGTCAGGTTCTAATTTAAACTCAGGGACAAATCATTCTATTACCACATAGATTGTACAGTATTGTTCTTTGTTTAGGCAGAGAGCAGTGCATCTTGAGTAAGGTAACCTCTCTTCTCTCGCTCTGAATAGTTAGAAGAGGCTTTAAATAGATCTATTTACTTAGAGTAATCTCGAAAAGGAAAAAAATATGTTAATTTTTTCTATGGTATCTCCTGTAGTCTCCTAGAATATGGGATACGGACATATTAATGTACTTCTGACGTGAATAATCCCTGCGACGAGTTTCCTGCGGATTCCTTCTTTGTCCTCATGAATCAGTGAACTCTCGCTCTGCTCCAGCTTGTTGTATAGCTTTCGCTTGCAATCTGATGTTGTCGTCTGGAGCACCAGGTACGTCGCTGAGTTTCTTTTCTTTGCTGCCTCTCAGTGTCAAATCTTTTGATAGTTGTAAATGTCATTGGATGACCTGTAAGTCTTTGTTTCGAACGTGTTTCCTTGCTCCGGACACATTTGTGTAGGTAGTTGCGGGGCAGGGAGGGTGCGAGAATCAACGTCGGCTACATTTGTTTGCTACAATTTTGTTTTGGTTTGTGGTGAAAAGTGGGTGAACTCTTTGTTGTCGGTAACTCATTCAGGCTTGCTTAGACTACAGAGCCCTTTTCTAGACCTTCCTCACTGCCTCAAGTTGCATCAAAGACTGTAGTACTTTTTGGAGAGGACCTTTCTGAAACCCTAAACCCTAAACCCTCTCGCATTTATTTATGGTGGATTTATCAGTTTCGTAGAATCATTAGTTATGTCCGAAGAAAGCGCTTCCACGTCAGAGGGTCGTTTTTGTGAGGTGGAGTCCGAGTCCTTTGATGAAAAGGCAGCTGCTGCAAGAGAAAAAGCTGCGCCCTCCGAGACTCCCAATGGATGTGGTGGACTCGAGGATGTGAAGGCCTCTTTGTCTGATTCCCAGGATGATAGCGTTGAGGTCAACAATGCCGGAGTTGTAGAGGGCCAAAGCACGAAGCCGCAAGAAGAGATTGAAGAGACTGGAGAGTTTCCTACTCTTGACAAGGGCCGCCTCAGTCCAGCTTCTGATAAGCCAGTGCCTACTCCGAAATTAAAGCTTCGTGAAGACCAGGAGATAGTTCCAGCAGATTCTGACTCCTGTAGTATCGCAATTGAACATCTCGTGAGTGGAGATCCTGAGGTTGGGGCACATATTAAAAAATCGAAGGATGGCACTCTCGAGGACTGGATCCAGATCAGCCAGTGGAGTCTTTCTCACAGAATCAAGGTTTGTGCGGCATGTATGGAATATAACAGCAGCGAACGCCGGACAATGACACCACTCTGCAGTATTGAATATGCAAAACAGTCGCTGGCATTGGTTGATAAGGTTTATAAGTCTTCATTTGCACGTTTGGAATGGAATAGCGACGACAGCTGGGAGTCACAGATTGAAACGTTGCACAAGACGCTGGAGTCATCGGACTATACGGCTTGGGAGGAACTGACAACAATTTTAACAGGAAAGTTAAGTGTTGTAAGAGGGAGTGACAAGAAGCTGAATGGCTTTGAACCGTGGAAAATCTACAAAGCAGTGGAGGAAGGGGAGTTGCAGTCTTTCAAGGATATGATGCTTGAGATTGGGTGGGAGCACTGGGGACGTGTAAGGCCAGAGGAGTACAAGGGTGCAACTCCCTTGCACTGGGCTGTACTTCATGGCCAGGAAGAAATGGTGTCTTTCATGAAAGACAAGATATTATCAAATCGGAAGCCCGCTGGTGCGAAGTTGTCACAAGAACTAAACCCTGTCAATTCTTGTGATGAATTTGGCTTCACACCCCTCCACATGGCTAGTTTCTCATGTCTTACCGCTCGAGGACTTTCAGACAAGGACGCAAGGAGGTGTTCGCGAATAGCGGCCACTCTCTTTGACATGGGTGGTAGGAGCTGTGGAAGCAGCCACGGATCACATTTGAATTTTTTGGTTTTCGCTGAAGCACCGGGTAGTTCAGGAGCCTTTTTTGTCGCAAGGCATTACCTCAGCAGCTTCAACCATCCCATCCATCCCATACAGCTCGCAGTATGGTTTGCTCACCCATGTCTTGTGAAGAAGTTGATGTCAATATTGATGAAAGAGGCTTTTGAGGTGACTGACGATGGAGATACGATTTTCCACCTTGCAGCATGGGGCGTAAACAAGCAACATGGAAAAGTGATGACCCTTCTCTTGAGGTACCTTCACCTTTCCCCAGCTGCATTAAACTCTTGCAACCATGAAAAGCAGACGCCACTCCACATTGCCGTGTTCCAGGGAAAGTATGAGTGTGTGGCAGCTCTTGTTAGGTGCCACTATACCAGGTTTAGTACCAAAAACATGAGAGAATATACACCTCGAGATATTGCTCGAACATTGAGGGACTCCTGTACTCCAACGAACCTAGCGAGGAATGTGTTTGCGTGGAGTCTGGGAAGAAAAGACTCAGATGATAGCATGAAATTTGGCTTTTCAACGTTGAAAGTTGAATACAATGAAGCACATGACATGCAATCAGAAGCAGAGTCTTTGAAGGCTGTGATGACCCGAATCTTCGATTTGATCAATGACCATGAATCACTTGGTTTGGAAGGAAGGATACTGCGTCACAGGAAGATTCTTCAGATTAGCCAATGGAGTAAAAGGCATCGTATACTAGCATTGTGGATGTTTGATGAGGATGTTGAATTAGAGCTGAAGACAGGTGTGTACAAAGATCAATACTGGAAGTTATCAGAGACGCTATGTCAAGGCATGGATGGTTTTGAGCAGGTCAGGCTATTGAGTGCCACTTTAGAGTTGAAGAAGCTTACTGATGAGTTCTCAAAGCCCTGCTCAGATGCTGTGCATAAGAAACTACAGCCGCTCTTTTGTGCAGTTGAGGAAGGAGATTTGGACGAGTTCAAGAAAAAACTTTCCAAGTTAAAAAAGGAGCATTGGTGGAAAGGCCTGAAGCAGTACCGCGGCGCAACTCTCTTACATTGGGCTGCATTCCATGGTGAAAAGGAAATGGTGTCTTTAATCCGCAAGGGAATTGTTCCTTCAGATGGAACGAGCCTGATAATGAGTGTCAACGAAAGCGACGAAGGACCGTTGATCTGGTCTAAAATCAAAGATGCGCGAGACATGTATGGATTCACACCTCTTCACTTGGCTGTACTTTCATTGTACTCTCCGTGGTTCAAGAAGAACCAACCACAAAAAGAAGAGGACGCTGCAAAGAACTGTGCAGGGTTGATTGAGGAGCTTTATCAAATCTCTGTCCCGAACTGTTCTAACACGATTTCTAGTAGCAACTTCATTGGTTGGAACTTGTGGGATTATAGATATGCAGATGATCATGATCTTAGCCACATTGAAATATATCCCATACATCTGGCAGTCTGGTTTGCTCATCTGCGAGTTGTGACGAAGTTGGTGCAAAGGTGGCCAGGCGACGAGGTTTTTGTGAAAACCTCGAAGGGAGACACGATTCTTCACTGCGTAACATGGAATGATAGTATGACTCCCAAGCAACTGATACCTCTACTATCGACCTCTACTGTCAACCTCTACTGTCAACCTCTGCTGTCAACCTCACATACTGTTGGGAATTCTAGCAATGAGCTGAAACGAGAAACACGGCTTCAAAACTTTGTGAATGCGAGTAATGAAAAGCGAGAAACGCCGCTTCATAATGCTGTGCACATCAAGAGTCTAGCATGGGTGGACTTCCTCCTCGGGTTTGATCGTATCAACGTCAATTTACGAAACCAGGATGGATACACTCCACGAGAACTCGCTGTAGTGCGGTTGTTGGAAGACTCTACTCAAGCTGGAAAAGATGCTGGTCAATGTTTCCAAAAGCTGTTTCCCTCATGTCTTTCAGATGGAACATCCAAATCGAAGGCCGAGGATCCTCTAGAAAAGATCATCTACTCGATAGATTGCAAGGATCCGGCCGGTTTGTACCGCGAGACAGAGGCTTTGCAGAAGGAGAGGCAAGTGTATGTGGACGCAGCGAACGCCATCCTCGTGGGAGCTGCGCTCATAGCCAGTGCTTCATTTGGTGCGTGGTTGCAGCCACCACTTGGCTACAAGGAATATTATTCTCCTGACTTTCTGCTACAAGACGTTACTGCTCCAGCCAGCACATATGAAGCGTTTGTTGCAATCAAGCAGTATTGGATCATCCATTTGTTTTGGATCTTCAACAGTTTGTCGTTTTTCTTCTCATTGGCAACTGTGATTGCCGGAGCTAATGCTGCGTTACCTCAGCAAGGATTGAACGTTAAGGAAGCTGTGATTTCTGTGCGGGGAGCGGTGAAATGGGCATCATGGTTGTTAGCACTGGCCATTGTGTTCGTGGTTGGTACGTTCACCACACTTGGTTTCGCAATACTTCCTCATATCGAAAAGTATAGAATGAATATGTACTGCACTGTATCTGTAGGTCTTCTCGTATGTGTATTATGTTTAGCTCAGTTATTGCAAAAGATATCTCCCAATGCTGGATCTACGAAATCCACCTCCCGGAGTAGGTGGTCTAAACAACTGAAGTCCCACTCGAAGCCCAGTAAGATTTCCAGGGGTTTGACACAGGCGGTCGATAAGGTAATTAAGCATCGAACGAAATTGATTGACGCAGACACTTAGCTAATTTGCACTGTAGCAAGTGCTGGTTATAGTTGCTAGATGGAAATAATATGGATTTTGATTGGTGGCTGAGTTATTGGATGCCGTTCCGACGAGATAGCTCAGGGTTCTTGATGGAAACCAACAGTTGGTTCAGAAACTGGCGTCAAACATGCTAGCTGTGCGCCTTTGAGCATCCATGCGGTATGTATGTACGAAATTATGATTGAGGTGTGTAAACTCTATGTTTTGTAAAGGGCAAGATAATACACCTCTCTTCTCTGTCCTGTAATTTGAGGTTCATGGGCCAAAGCAAAACAAAAAGAAGACAAACTCCGGCTTCCTGCCCGCGATCTGCTTGTGCACAAACGGAGCCACCCTCAGAAACAGCTCATCATCTCCGCTCAACAGGTTCACAGGCGGTTGTTGAGCACTATTTGTCATGTCGAAATCCTTCTGCTCACGTTGCACATCGATGATCTGACAGTGAGGAACCATGTGAGAGGACGAAGCGAAACCTCTTGAGGTGGATCCCAAGCGAAGAGAAGAGTATGTCCGATTCGAGTATGGAAGGTCTAGCTCAAAATTTCACCTCCTATTCTTGATTCTCCAATGACGCATCCGACAAGTGGTGATGATATGTCGGAGTCGAACACTTGATTGTTGAACTGGAATCACCATGCAAATATTCAGCGTCGGAACTTTACATGATCTTCCAAGTTCAGATAGCAAGCGCGCAACATCACTTTTCACCAGTTACACATGTTTTTTGTGAATGACGTTATGTGAGAGAGAATTCTATTGACAGTCTGTCTTTCTTGTCATCACATCTAACGGCGGAGTTTCACATCACAAGTTGCTTGCACTAGGATCTCGAATCACCAAAACCCTAGCCATTGACTTCACCTCTCAAATTAACAGAGATTTTCTCTAGTATTCTAGCTACACTAGGGCATTTAGGAGCGCGAGGATCTGTATGTGAAGTGTCCGTTTATACTATCGATGTCAGCTTTTTCTTGCTATGAGAGATTCCAATTGCTACCAGATTAATATTTTAATCGATCCATTGGAACATTCATATCACCAACCGATAGGAATTCTGAATCAGTGGCAGCTAAAAGGAACAATCTCCTTCACCGATAGAGGACGGCTTTGTTGAATTTCGTACTAAACACGAGGTTTCAGACTTGGTTTTCGGCGAATTAGCCCCAACTAGATGTGCGGACAGTTCCTCCAAAGTCCATTGTTTTGCTTCACTTCATCTTGTGACAACTTCCTGTTGAGTTGCTTCTGTAGTTTCTCTGTTTCACTTTTCTGAGGACCTCACCGTAGCTGAGCAAACATTGGTGAGGGAGAATCTCTTGTCCTTCACATGTCTGGTACCCATTTACCTTGCTAATTTTCTTCTGTTGATGAATGTCTAGAAAGGTTTTGTGGAAAATTACCTGATTTGTGTTTATTCCCTGTAATGGCAGTTTCTCCTGAACTTCGACAGTTCAGGAAATCGACTCTCGAAACATGAGAACATTTTTTTAACTCAGAACCTCAATTTTACAAGCATGAAACTATCACATAATGGTGAAAAGATCTCCATTAATTCATCGTCCTTTTCGGGGTGAAATAGTGCAGAGACAGAACAAGTTTAGAGTGTTTCCTAGAAGCATTTGCTGGTCGCTAGTCATGGTGAATGCTTAGAACGAGTCTCCACTGTTCGACACTTGAGATTGTTAGTGAGCTCCTGCACATTTAAACGATTGGAACTCCATCAGGTATTAGTTTGGTTTCCGAATTTATTCTTAGTGGTGAAGAAGTCAATGAAAACTGCATCATGACCTATTGTTTGATCTGAACCTGCTGGTTTGTTCATGGTACCTCATTCTGGCGAGCTTCGAATTATCTGCTGAAGTTCCGTTATATGTTCTTATTTAGAGATGGACACATTGAACAGTTTTCCTTGCTTGGACCAGGATTCTCAGACACCGAGCAGCAAACTTGGAGCTATGATCATTTCCAAAGGTGTGCCGTTGAAACGGTGTGGAGTTTCTTATGTAACATTTGTTTGCTTCTCTCATCATCCCACATCCCACCTCCTATAATGCTCTATTGTAAATGCAAGCATTCTTATTGAGAGGAAAAAGCTTCTTCATGCATATATAGTCTCCAATTTTTAGACAAGTGCACTCTTTGAGATGTGACAAGTGCACACAACTAAATTTGGCTATCGTTGATTTTTTTGAGAAGCATATATGATTAGAGATTGCATCATCTGGAGAATTTCAATCAAGAAGCATGATTGTCTGACATACTTCAACAATTTCAATGTCTTTAATAAAAGGTATCTCACAACTACACACATTGGTAGATTGTAAATGTTTTTTTTTGTATAAATTTTTTGACCTTGAAATTTGGCATGAATGTCGTTATTATATAGATCATGTTGTGCCAAAAATTCATGGTAAATAGACAATTTCTCAACTGTTGGGAGGGTGTCAAAGTTGGTAGCAATGAAATGGTTTCCCCCATTGTTTCCCACAACTACACATTAATCTTTTGGCCTTGAAATTTTTATCATATGTTATTAACATAAAGAGGTTTTTGTTCCAAGAATTTCATGGCAAAAAATAAAAATTCAATCTTTGGGAGGCTGTCAAAGTTGGCAGCAGTGAAAAAATTTCCACAGCTACCAATGTTGGTAGATTTTGAAGAACTTTTTTTTGGTGAATCTTTTGGCCTTGAAATTTGGCATACATGTAATTAACTTAAAGATAACTCTTTGGTAAAACTTTCGTGGTAAAATACCAAGTTTTGAGCTCTCAGGAGGCTTTCAAAGTTGGCAGTACTGAAATTTTTCTCACTGCGAATTCAAAAACGACATTTTGATTGGTACCCCACTGTACATCCTTGAAAATTCTCAATATCTATGGAAACCAGGTAAATTGAAATCTTTTGACACTAGAGGATAGAAAATAGTTTCATTCGTTGACAAGAAGTCAAAATTTTCAAAAGTAGGAAATTGTGCGTACGCACCAAACCACTTTACAAATAGCTGAAGTGCCACCACTTGCATACCTTCCATGCCTTTGTCATTCTAGCAGTGAGCCGTAGATACTAAAGGTACACTTGCTCATGTTCAAAAGAATTGTGAAGCTCCAAGCAATTGCGCAAAAACTTCCTACCTCCAAGCTACCTCCATGCTACAGCCACACCTCTTTAACCCTTAAACAATGGAGCCTATGACCGCGGCATTAATCTAAATTTTCAATCAACTGTATGCTCTAGTTTCTCATCAAATATAAGTGGATTTTTTTAAAAAACATTTAGAGGTGAGATCATATGTCTCAATTATGTTACCAAAATCATAGATTTTTTTGTGGAAATTTGAATTTATTGTGATTTTCTAAAGAAAAAGTGAAAAAAAATCATATTAAATACAATTATGCTAAAAAATTCTTAAAACTTCCCCAAAGGTGGATATTATATTGCCAAAACTTGAGGTGTAAATGAAAGTTCCGTGTTCGGCTAAAATTAGGACCACGGTTATAGGTCCAAGTTCAAATTGCAATAACTTATTCAATTTTACGTTTTTTTTTTGTTTTCAAAATGGTATGAAAACTAGACATCATTAGCTTCATTTCATTAGTTGGGCTCAAGTTCAAAAAATATCATTTTGATGGCTTGAATTCAGATCTAGAGCTAAAGCTAGAAGTTTCTCAATTTCATTGTATTGAGATCCATTTCACAAGCATTTTCTTTCTTAGATAAAACATGATTACCTCAATGAGGCCAATTTCATCATCATCTAATGCTTGTACATACAAGGAACTCTCCTTAAAAAAATTGGATGCAAGACAATTGTTTACGTTGATTATCATTCAACAATGTCATCCGAGAAGCCAGAAAGTGGTTGCTTCGGGGTTTAAAGGTTAACCCTTAAACGTCGAAGCAACCACTTTCTGGCTTCTCGGATAACATTTGGGGATGAGTAGCAATGTAAATGATGATGATGGAACTTGCCTCATTGTGGTAATCATGTTTTATCTAAGAAAGAAAATGTTTGTGACACGGATCTTAATGTACTGGATTTGAGAAACTTCTAGCTCTAGATTTATATCAAAATTTGATCCATTAAATTGATATAACTTGAACTTGAGTCCAACTAAAAAAATGAATTTTGTGAAGTCTAGTTTCCATTCCAATTTTAAAATTTTAATAAATACATAAAATTGAATAAGCTATTGCAGTTTGAAATTTGAACCTATAATCGATTTATTGTTTTAGCTAAACACAGAAGGTTCATTTACACCACAAATTTTGGCACTATGTTGTCTATCTCTAGTGAAATTTTCAGAATTTTTAGCACAATTTGTATCTAGCATGAATTTACTTCAGTTTTTCTTCAGAAAATCACGATAATATCAAATTTTTGCAAAAAAATCTATGATTTTTGTGACATTATGAGGACATGTTACCTCATCTTTGAAAAAAAATTAAATTAAATTCCCACTTATATTTAATGAAAAATTAGTATACACAGTTGAATGGAAATTGGGATTCTTCCACGATCATAGGCTTTGGCGTTTAAGGGTTAAATGTTACCTCTATATATGTTATAATTCAATAAATGATATGAAAAATTTTGCTCCTTCAAAATTAACAACTACTAAGTGTTATATGTTAAGAGTTATAACATTGTCTACTTCGCCTTTTGTTAATTTCACCTTTAGGAGTGTTTAAGTTAGAAAAATTGGAGAAATTATGGAGCAATTAATAAGTATAGGGGCAATAAAACTTAGTATAGAGTGGTAAAATTAGCCCAGTAAAACATAGTTTAAGGTTTATGGTGACTATTTTGGATGAAAATTGGCCCAATGGATGAACAATTTGGATGAAAATTAGTTGACAAAATTGGATGAAATTTTGATAAATGGTTTTTGGGTAAATGTTATGTTTCTTCCTACCACTAACATCTTAAAGGAGTCCGACTGCACCTCTAGTCTACCTCCACAATCCTTGTCATGATTTCATCCACCACATAGGATGCCATGTGATTTATTTCCTCACCAAAAGAAGAAGAAGAAGAACGCCAGTTAAAAGGCAAACCGGCGTGAATAAAGCGTCTGTTCGTTCCACCTCTAAGACCATGCCCACCGGACAAGGAATAAGAAGAATGGAACTACTTCCCTCTCTCGAGGGTAGACACTATGTAACAAGTAGCCAGAGCACAAAAGTAACCTACAAGAATTTAAGGAGCGGTCAAGGGGAAAGAGAGAGGGGGGAAAGGGATGCATCTCAGTTAAAGGGGTTTTGAGGTTTTTGAGGGTGTGAATGAGTAGTTCTATTGGGGGTTTTGCGTATCGGGGAGAGGTTGGTTGTTTTCGATTTTGCATTTATGCAGCGAAATAGACATGGCATGTTGAATAGCCATGGTGTTAATGTTGTTAAAGGTGGTTTTAATTGTATCAATGGGAATTTTGAAGGTATCTTCCATGGTTTTTATAGATGGGATGAAGGTGGTGGCACGAGCACCCGATGTGATTACGATAAGAGGGTCCACTTTCCATCCAATGGCAATGATGTCATCAATGAGGGGTTGGTATTTATCTATTTTGTTTTGAATTGTTTCAGGGGAAAATTTGTCATTGCAATATGTAAATTCAATGAATTGGATGGTGTAGTCTTGGTTTATGTAGTCGGGTGGTGGGTCATTGTATGGTAAGTTTCTAACACAAAGTATGTCCGGTTTGAGTCTAGCATTGCAATGACACTTTTGAGTTTCACATGAGCATGGAAGTAGCCAGGGGGGGACCGTATTTTCTTGTGGATTGTTATTAAAGGTGCCGGCATTCATTAGGATAAAACATCTCGATTTGTTGTAGGAAGTAATTAACTTTCGAATTTCCCATACTGCTTTATTATGTCTTTTAACAATTAAGGAATGTATGTGGTGATTTTGGCATTTTAGTAGTACATGAAGCCATGTGTCGGGGTCTGTTGAGGTGCATATGGGGCATGTTATGGATGGGAATCTGTCTATTCCAAAGAAGAGTTGTTTTTGAGCGTTTCCCATATGTTGACCGGTACGGAATTTGATGAGGCATGTTATTTGTGAGTCGGAAATGATGGGGTTTTTCCAAAAATTTGTAGAGAGTTCATTGTCTATGTTATTATTGTTAGTCCATTTTTCTATGTTAGGAATTTTCTCTGCAATTGTGTCAAGGTTGTTGTAGAGGTCTTGTTTTTTGAGATAATTTTCCAAGAATCTAATCGGGCCTTTATCGGGGGTGTCTTCTTTGGAGGGCCAATCGTCTTTTTGGAAGTAATATGGGGAGGCGTGGGCATGTTCGTGTGGGTCTTTGGCATTTTTGTGTGATTTTTCTCGGCCCTCTTTTGCTAGTTTATCCGCTTGTTCATTACCTATTTCCTCACCACTATTTATGGTGCCAATGCATCAATTCCTACCTCCAGGTGCAAACAGACCTTTAGCTCACTTGAAGCAATAAGTCACATCTAAGAAGAAGAACGCCGGTCCCCGAAGGAGGCCGGCGTGAGTGAAGTGTCCTTTCATTCCACCACTAAGTCCATGCCCACGTAACAAGTAACCAGTATCAAAAGGACCCTAGGTCCCAAAAAGTCCCAAAAGAGGGAGGGCAGGAGCGGTGAAATGCAAATGCAGGTGTAGATCTATGGAGGGGGGTTCGAAGCGTTAGGAAGGGGTTGGTTGTTTTCAAGTTTACGTTTATGTAGGAGTATCGACATAGCATGTTGAATTGCAATAATGTTAATGTTTGAAAAAGTGGTTTTGATTGAAGTGATGGGAATTTTAAATGTTTCTTCAAGGGTTATCATTGAGGGAATGAAGGTGGTGGCTCTAGCACCCGCGGTGATGACAATGAGGGGGTCTACTTTCCATCCTAGTGCTTGAATATTGTCAAGAAGTGGTTGGTATTTAGTTGTTTTGTTTGCAATAGTGTCCGGAGAGAATCTATCATTGCAATATGTGAATTCAATAAATTGGATGGTGAGACTAGGGTCTATGTAGTTTGGAGGGGGTCTTTGTATGAAAGTCCTCTAACACATAGTAGGTCCGGTTTGAATCTTGCATTACAGTGGCATCTTTGAGTATGACAGATGCATGGTAATAGCCAAGGAGGGACCGTATTTTCTTGTGGGTTGTCATTAAAGGTTCCGTCATTCATGAGAATGAAACACCGGGATTTGGTTGATGATATAAGTAGTTTACGAATAGCCCATACGGCTTTGTTATGTCTTTTAACAATTAGTGAGTGTATATGGGGATTTTGGCACTTGAGTAAGACATGTAGCCATGTGTCTGGGTCCGTGGTGTTGCAAATTGGACATGTAATTGTAGAGAATCTTTCTATTCCAAAGAAGAGTTGTTTGCGGGCATTGCCCATGTATTGTCCCGTGCAAAATTTGATTAGGCATATGATTTGTGGATCCGTTATAATGGGGTTTTTCCGGAAATTGTTGGATAGTACGTTATGAATGTTTGGGTTGCCAGTCCATTTATCAATATTGGGGAAGTTTTCTGTAAGTTTTTCTAGGTTATTTACAAGATCATGTTTTTTGAGGTATTTGTCCAAGAATCTTATGGGGCCTTTATCGGGAGTTTCACCCATAGAGGGCCATTCATATCTATGAAAGTAGTATGGGGTGGCATGGGCGTGTTTGTATGGGTGTTCGGCATTCTTGTGGGTTTTTTCTCTTCCTTCCTTTGCTAGTTTGTCGGCTTATTCATTGCCGTCGACATTAGCATGGGCACGGACTTTATGGAGTGTAGTAATCTGTGTACGGTTTTGGAGCATTTCAACCATAGATGTAAGGATAGTTTTATCCGGGTGACTGTTGTGTAAAGTAGGGTGTTTAATGTGTGTATTAAGGAGATATAATACATTTATGCAATCTGTAACAATGTGAGCCAGTTCGTTTGGGTATTGAGTGGTGATTATTTTAAGGGTTTTGTGTATAGCCATCATTTCAGCTCTTATAATATTTTGGAGTCCATGTAGTCTTTTGCCTAATTTAATTTGTTTGGTTGAATTGTATATCCCATAATCGGCTTTCTCTCGGTGCCAATGTCTCGGGCTTACTTTGGTTGGTTCTTTGAAAGAGCCGTCAGTGTAGTAGCTAAAGTTGAGGTCAAATTTAAGGTCTGTATTAATTTGATAGTAGGAGAGGGGGAGGCTCAATTCGGTAATTTGTGATGTGGAGATGTTTGTGTAGGGGGTTTTAGCCCATTTTTTGTTGCGGTTTACACGGGTTGAAATGGGTGTGGGAGAGGCAATTGCGGTGTATACCTTGTTAATGTTTAGATTTTTTGCTATCAAAGTGAGATGAGTGAGGTTTTCTAGAGTACCTATTTCACGAGTTTGTTGATGTATACATAGGATACGTAGGGTTGCTGGTTCAAGGCGGGGTGTGTGTATTTGCGGTGGTATAGTGGGTTCTTTGTATGTCATAGAGTACGCTGCAAATAGTACTATGATGTGGGAGTCCGGGAATGGGCCTAAGTGTGGGTTAGGGTTGTGGTACCAATGAGTGTCGGGAGTGATAATAATGGTGATGTTGTGGTTGGGATCACTATTTGCCGCTAGGCGTGCCCAATGTATTGCTTGTTGTGTTTCTTCTTCGTTGTGAGGGTGTGCGAGGCCTATTCCACTCCACCTATAATCAAAAGCTTTTCCAAGAGAACCAAAAATCTTATCGCGTTTGAATGGAGAGTAAAATTTTGAGATTTTTGTGGGGCATGTAACTGGGGATGAGAAGTATAAGTGTGTGATATTTAGGGATGTAATAAGGTAGTCTAAGATAGGATCAGGTAATGTGTAGTGTGCATTTTTAAGGGGGTCATTTTTGGGTATACGGTAGTTATATCTTTGGTATAGCCAAACAATTTCGGTTTCAAATGTTTGGGGTATTGGTTCAATGTTCATGGGGGTTTGTAGTGCGTTGTGATATTGGTTCCACAGCCATTGTAGTCTAGCGAGTGGTATGGTTATTAGATGTCTACCATTACCTTCGTATATGTGGGCATTGTCTTGTTGTATTTTGATTGTATTTGTTTGTGCTCGGATGTCCGTTTCTGGGTTGCATTCAGTTGTAAAGATGTTAAGGAGGGGGATAATAAGAGGTGGTGTGACAAATCTTCTATCTCAAGGTTGTGCTTGGGGGTGGTGTAATTGTATGATATTTAGGTAATAATTGTTTTGAGTTCTAAGGTAGTATTGTGTGAGGATTTCGGTGTTATGTAAGGAGGTATTTGGGTTGTGCCAAGGGAAAAGATTTCTTTGTGGGAGCCATTTGGTGTAGGTGTTGTTATTGTGGGACCAATGGCATAGGTATGACGTATATTGTTTGCTTATGTTGTTGGAGTCAATGTATTTTCTATGTTTGTGCGCGGTTATGTTGTTTATTGGGTGTATGGAAGGATTTTTTAATATATGTGGTGGAGGGGCATATGGTCGTGAATGTGGCGGGTTTGGAGGGATTAATGGGGGGTTGATGTTGGGATGGATGTCATTGTGATTGATGATGTATGAGTTTTTAAGTGTGTACGGTGGGGCGTGAGTGGTGCAAGGGTTGGGGCATGTAGGGAGACATGGAGGGTGACAAAATAATTGTTGGTCAACCCCCCAACATCAACCCCCCAATAATATGGTGCCCCGCATAAATTAATAAAAAGTGCAATATTTAGTGCACTTTTTATTAATTTATGAGGGGCACCATAGAGTGTTTTGTAGCTCTTGTCGTCCATAAGGTGTGTTCCATTTGGTAGTGTAATTTGTTTTAGATCAGTAATGTTTGCAGAGAAAAGTTTTTATAGTAGTTTGGCGGATAATTGTCGGTCAAGTCCCGGGAGGTTATGTATTTCATTTGCCCAATTTTGTTCGAGCGGCGCGGGGCCTAGTAGGAAATCTTCTAGTGTGCTTTTTAGAAATGTTTGACCTTCTGTTTTGAGTAGAAAAAGTGTGCGGGTAATGGGAGACCAAAGACAACCAGATTTTTTAAGTCTTTGGAGGTATTGTGCTCCTCCATAAATGGCAAGGATGTGCCGAAGGAGTCCACTGTAAATTAGTCCTAGTCGTCCTTTATCGTTAAGTGCATTCTGGAGTTGTTCTCCAATGCAACGTAGGTAGGCATTTTTGAGGGAAAAAACTTCTAATCCGAATAGTTCGTGGGGGAGTTGTCTTATGATATTGGGCGTACAATTAGGGAGTCCGCATACTTTCTTTTGTATGACCATAATTTTTTTATCGAGTTTGTTTATGGCGGGCATGGAATAAGGGACCGCATAGAAACTATATGAGACACCCGATCGTATGACTGTATCAATCATTTTTATTTTTTGTTGCAATGTGGCCGGACAAAGTGTAAGTTCTTTGCATTGTTTAATAAGTTTTGTAGTAGTAGCGCGAATTTGAATTTTCCATTTAAAAGATGGGACTAGGTTTATTCCAAGGTATATGTAGGGTTGGTTTTGGTTAAGAATCGGAATTGGTTGATTACGATAGTGGATATTGGTAGCTTGAATAAGGGCTTTGAAGGCAGTCGGATTTATTTTGGATTTGTTTGGGCATCCGGTTACGGCACATTTCTGGACCCCAAGTTCCATCCCAGTCCTTAGACAAAATTTGTCTATTTTGTCTAATTGAATTTGGAGTGATTTAAGACGTCCGGAGATGGCCGTTAGATCGTCAGCATATGCGGCCGAGTTTACGGTGATTTTTGAAGTGCCAAATGTGTAGCCATTATTGCCTCTTTGAAGCCACCTCAATAGAGGTTCTAGAAAAATAATAAAGATGTATGGGCTCAATGTGTCGCCTTGGATGGTACCACGTTGGATGGGGATAGGGCGTGTATTACCAAAGAATTCTCCAATGTATGTAGTGGTAGATTGGGAGTATATATTGCCAACCAATGTGACTGCGTCTTCCGGGTACCCAAGATCACTCATAATGGCTAGCAATCGAGGGTGGTCAATGGAACCAAATGCGTTTTTGAAGTCAATGTAGAGTATGTAAATGTCTTTATTAGTGAATTTTGCATCCTCAAGAGCTGCTATGAGGGTTTGAAGTTGTCGGGTGGTACTTCTCTCGGCTCTAAACCCTTCGTGGCTTTCGTGTAGTATTTGGTGTTTTTCCCCATAGGCCGATAATATTGATGTTAGTGTGCTAGTATATAACTTGTAAATGGTGTTAGCTAAGGCAATAGGTCGGTGGTTAGGTAGCACGGATGGGTTGCCTTTTTTGTATAATAAGATTGTTAGACTTGTTTTCCAAGATGCGGGGATGGATTTTTGTTTGTAACAATGAAGGAAGAATAATGATAGAAGGTCATGGAATCTTGGAGGCATGTTTTTTAGAATTGAGTTAGGTATATGGTCCGGTCCGGGGGCTTTGTTGGTTCCCAAATTTTTTAATAGGCACATGTCGTATGTGTCTCTATTATAATATGTGTGGAGGGATATTGTCGGTTCGCTTCTTTTATCAATGGTAAATCCGTCCAAATCATGCCACGGGTATTGCCTAACTCCGCACGTGCATGTAGGTGTATGTTGTGGTTGGAGGTGGCATGGGGGGGTGGATGGTCTATTATTTATGGATTGTTGAAGATGTATTTCGTTTGCGATGTCATATGGGCTGGTTAGAATGTTGTTGTTTTGATCCAAAATACAGTCTAGTGGTAGGTTTGTGTTATTTTTAAAGAATTTTCTATTAATATTTTTTGGGCTAGTTTCGTATAATTGACGGTATTTAGAAATGGCTTTTTTGATACATTCTCTTGCATATTTTGTAGTAATTTTCGGAGCATCTTTGTTGGCAGTTTTTGCAATGATTGCAATGTCTTTTAGCCATTCTTCGTGAGGGGTATTGGGTGGTGGTACTTGTGGGATTTGAGGGTGACGGAGGTTTTGTATCTCGGAGAGTATGGGGTGGATTTGCCAATTTTGGATAGTTTTGGCAATGTAAATTGTTTTACGAATAGTGTGGTATGTGACAAGATGTTGTTTCCACTTTTTGGCTAGTTTTCTCGGGAGATACCCTCCTTGTTTTGAGGTTCGAGGTGTGAGTTGTGGGATCGGGGGCGCTATACAGGTTTTTTCTAATATAGTAGAAATTTCATTAATAATTTTGTCAAGAATCGTGCAGGCTTCTTGCCATTGTATGTGTGTGAGGTGTTGGTGGTTAGAAAGAATATTTGTAAGGGAGTCTATTTGTAGTGAGTTTTTTTCAAAGAATATTGTATTAAAGTTATCAAGGTTTTCTTTAGGGATGGGGTTTAGTATTTTAATATCATTCAAGTTGATGGTTGTGGGAGGTCTACTTATAAAGGTGTTGTGAGGTATATTGAGTTGGATTGGGAAGTAGTCCGAGTTTAAATTGGTTGTGATATTGGTGTTAGATGTATATCGGGTATGGTTAGGTGTTTTAATGTAAAACCCATCAATTAGGCTAGTGTATGTGTAATTAAGTCCACCTTGACGAGAGTATTGTGTATCGATTGGGATTAGATGTAATTCTAGGTCAACCGTATAATTATGCCATTGATAATCTATGTCAAGTGGGGGGTAACAACCCCTCCGTTTTCTCGTCCAATAAAGGCGATGTCTCGGTTAATGTCTCCACAAAGTATTATTGTATGGTTAGTGTGTGTATTTATTTGTGAGGTGATGGAGTATTGGATCTCCGGAATAAGCCTAGAGTCTTCTATGTACGAGGGCATGTATAAATGAAGAATGAGCCATGGTTGGAGGGGTCGGTTAGTAATTTCAATAATTTGAAGATATGGTGATATATTAGCCGGAGTAGGGATTTTAGTAATATTCCCGGGGAAGGCATATGATTGGTGTATGAGCATTGTCCTGATGTAAAAATTTTCAGTGTATAAAATATTTACTTGTTTACCTTTTTGGAAAGATCTTTGATTAGGAGGACGAAACTTATTGGTGACGCTTCCAGTAGCTTCAAGGTGACGCTTATTGCTCATGGAATTGTTTAAAAGGCGAAAGCCGTAAACAATATTCACCAATTCGAAGTATTCATTTAGGTTCTTAGAGTTTGTGTTTGGATTTGAAGTTCGAACTAATATGTCGAACTGGAGGGTTTTTATGGAGTCACAAGATCTAGAGTCTGAACCGAAGGTAGATTTACAGCTTTCCTTGTCTCAGTTGCCAATTCAACCATCCCAGCCGGCGGTTTCTTCACCATTGTCATTTCACCCGCAAGATGAAACTGGATCTTCTCGTCCGCTAAAGCAGCCTCGTGTTGAGCAGCGTTGGCATGATAATCTCCAAAATGACGCGCGTGTTTTAGTAATCTTACTTCAAACTGGATGTGTTGAACCGGGCACCCGTGAAGTGACATTTGAAGGCAGTTTCGAGGGCCTGAACGAAGACCATTATTTCTGTATATCTAGGCCAATCGAGCTAAGCACTGGCCACCATCGTTGGTTAGAAGGGCCAGTGAATCCTTTGACAAAGACTTAACGTGCAGATTACATCGCAAGTACTATCAAGCGCATCCTCAAGTTCTTGCAGATGGAGTAGCACTGTTCTTTGACTTTAGTTTTTACCTCTACTTGTTTTTTATTGAAGCTTTGTACTAAATTTTTGTGTTTTGTGTTTCATTTGAATGTTAGAAGTTAAAAGATGGTAGATAGAGGGTAGTTTACCTCCTAGTTAGAACTCTAAAGGTTTGTTGACCTTTAAAGATAAGTAGATACTTATCTATTGAGTTTTCCTAGAGCCAATGGGTGTTTTGAGGCCCATGTGATATGCACATGGGTTGATCTTATCCACCTTAGGGGTCTAGAAGGTAGGTAGGCATCTTCTCTCTCCCTCCTAGTCGGGTTTTGGGGGAAAAAGGAGTTAGTGTGCTTTGAGAGAAAAGGGTGTGTGTGTAGAGAGTCGAGAGTTTTTGATGGGCGAGAACTTTGGTTGTAAGCAATTTTTTTGAATGAAATTTTGAGGGTTTCTTTCTCTTTGAGATGCGCTTCCAGAGAGATTATTTTTGCTTGATTTGGAGTTGTGGGCAAAAAATTACAAGCGTGTGAGTGGAGGAGGGTCTGCTGCCACCCAACGAAGAGGAGCAGAGATTCGGACGGCCACCAAATTTTGTAGTTTTTGCGTCTTTCTTTGAAAATTTCAGGAGTTATAGAACTTTTTTTTAGCTTTCCATAAACTTATCATTCAAGTTGATTAGAGTTGAATTGCAAAAGTTATGAAGGTTTGAAATTGTGAAGACCCGAGGCCATCCATTGAGAGGGCAGAGGTTTCAACAAGCCATAACTTTTGGACAATAGTTTAGAATGGTTTGAGATTTGAAAGATGTGTGCACCATTGTTATAGCTCTCCAAAAAGCTATTACAATTAAGATTTGGAGTTTTGAAGAAGAAGTTATGAGCGATTGAATTTCTAGAAGGGCGGAACTTTGAACTCACATAACTTTCGGAAAGTAACTTAGAATGATTTGAAATTTGGAAGAGTGTTAGTTATTTGTGTTAGCTTTCCAGAAAGTTATTAAACTTAGTAGTTGGAGTTTTGAGTCATCTGTGGCACTTGTTTGAAGGTTTCAGCCTTGATGGAAATTTTTCCATTGTGTTTTTGAACACTTCTTTTGAGTTTCTTAGTGTTTTTGAACACTTGAAGACTTGAAGACTTGAAGACTTGAAGATAAGAAGACATGAAGACTCGTGTGTTGTGGCTTGTGGCTTGTTATTCCTAGCCGGATTTGGAGGCTCGTTGTCTTTTTTTTGTTATTCCTAGCCGGATTTGGAGGCTAATTCTTTTCAATTCTGTTTCGTAAATTTTGTTGCGGCGAAGTAGGGTTGATCACCCACACGGTCGTATTTATGTTGTTCCCACCGGTGAGGCGCGATTGCTGGTCACCGTGGGTTTGAATTTTAGGAGCCAATCTTTTGGACGGTTTCAGCTTGTGGTCTGGCCGTCCCGTTTTACCCATCCGAGGCCGTGAGTTCTTATCACCTTACCTTTACCTTTAACCCGTTTAGAGCCACGACAGGATAGGCCAACGGAAAGCTGTTTGAAGAGTCGAAGAGATGAAGATATGAAGATTTGAAGAATTGAAGACACGACTGGACTCTCCTGCCATCTATTCCGGTTGCAGCCAGATTCCCCGTGAATTCTCAAAGCGCTCCCCTCTCTACACGACAGCGTGAGGTGACCTCCTCTTGCCGGTGTGTATGGCCTTCGTTGTTGGATGCATCGTGTAAGGGAATGAGTGTTATTAAATATAAGTTTGTAATCGGGAAATATTTTTTGGATGTATTTTGTGGATTTAGTAGCGGTTTTCGGCATTTCTCACAATTTCGGCATGCAAGTCATATGGTTCCCAATTATTTAGGTTGGGGCCTGAGATTTTTACTGAGAGGAGATGCGAGAAGGCCAAGGCGTCGTATGATTTACAAACTTTCCTTTTATGAGGGATTCCTTCATTCAAGATGAAAATGAAGGGCCTTGTCCCTTGTAGCAGCCCTTTCCCATCTATTTCCAGATGTTTTAGATGTAGTTTTATTACCCCATTTCAATTATCCGACTGATGGTAGCAAAAGATGGCTATTGGCTCGCCAATGCGGGTCCCGATAGGGATTCCCATATCTTTGAGCCTTGATTTTACCATTTCAAGCATAACATCTTTTTTCCAAACTTGATCACCAAGCTCGAAGTGTATTGACACTTGGTAATCTATGGCGAAACCATCATCATCTACCTCAACCTCACTTGGAAGTTGGGTGAGATTAAAATGTTTGCCCATTTTCCCGTCGACCCTTTTTGAGGCCCATTCTTCTTGGGGGACATATGGGAAGGAGGGCATAGCTCCCACATTCTCAATTGCCTCTTTTGAGTTAAAGCCCATTTTTATAAGTTCCTCCAAAGGGACAATAGGTACTTTAGGATTACCTTTTTTCTTTGCAATTATATTCATTGTGTGAAAGCCTAATCAATATTCGGTGTGAGGCAAACTTGTTGCCTTCACCTTTTTTTGGGTGGCACTTGCAACAACTAGAGCATTTTGGTTGACATTCACATCATATACATTTTCTTCAACTACATCAACAAATAGTTGTTTGGAGGGAGTGGCCGCAGCTTGGGTTTGAGGCATACTGTCAAAAGAAAAGGTGGTAATAGAGAAAGTATAGAGTTTTCTTTTAATATTGCTCCTTATCACCTTGATTCTAACTTCTCCCCTCAACATGCATTGAGGGCTTGTTGAAGTTAAAGTAATCAAAAAGGGGTAGAGAGTTTTAATGTGAGTGACATGCAATGAATTAGCTAGACTCTAATTTTCTAGAGACTCTAGGTGAAAGAAATTGGTGTGGTGACATTCATGGACTTTTGCACATACACACACACAAGAGGTGCCATAAAAAAGGTCACCTCCCCAAGCAAAAAATTCAAGTATTAAGGTATGTGTGTGTGACCATAGGTCTGCATAATAAACCCAATGATAACAAGGAATAACAAGTTGTAGAAGGAGTGATTTAGTGCTAAAACCTGGTTGAAAGGTCTCGACTTGGGTACTGTGGTGTTGAGCTTTGACCACTTGGCTCCACTCGTACTATACCGTTGGGCTGGATGAGGAGTCTTTGGCTAGTCTTCCGCTTGGGTTGGGCCTCGTGCTCGCCAGGGCAGGTTCAACGTCGTTTAGGGTCAGCCTCTCTCCTCGCGAGCTCAGGACGGCTGCTCTCTCTTGTGGGTCGGTTACAAAGGCCTTTCTCCCCGGCCTCTCTGTTGCAACGACGGGGTTGCTCACTTTCGGGACTGCTGCAGCGTCGGGCGTCCTCTCCAGTAGGTCTAATGCAGTATCGAACTCTCTCTCCAGTGGGTAATTTGCTGCCTCAGGCTCGCTCTCCGGTGGGTTTGTTGTGGCATCGGGCTCGCTCTCCCATGAGTTTGTTTTGGCGTCAGGCTTGCGTTGCTTTACTTCTGGTACACCGACAGGTTCTTTCTTTGGGGAGTCTGCTGTAGCGTCAGGTTCTCTTTACGACCGGCCAGATGTAACGTCGGTCCTTCTCCTCAGCAGGTACAGATTAACTGTTCTTCTCACTGTTCTTCCTCTGTTAAGGTCGACGATCTTGTTTTTCGGGTTCGCTCTTCTGTTGTCGAGACTTCTTCGCTCTTTCTCTATGTTGGTGCGACGGCTTTGCGGCAATCTGCGGTCGTCTCCCCTGCTATCTGCGATCGGCGATCTGCTATTTGAGCTCGGTTCAGGATCTGCAAAACTGGACGATTGGTAAGTTAAAAAGCAAGGATGAGTGTATCTGTAATAATCCAAAGCTAGGGTTTCGATGGGGTAGGAGCGGGAGGCTTTGTCGACAAGGTGCAGTACTCCGCGTGGGCGAAATCGTGTAAGAGTTTGTAGGAGTCGCTCTCAGGATGTATGCGAGTAGGCGGCTCTTGGTGCTCGAGTGTTGAATCTTTGGCTTGCGCGCTTGGATCTTCGGATCAGGGCGTTGTACTTGGATCTCACTCTGTCGGGACTTTGCGGTAGTGCATTGGATCTGGGGCGTATCTTCCAGATCCCTCTTGTGGCAGTCGAGGGGTGCGAGCTTGTAGATGGGTCTTCAAGATCTTGGTCCTTGTGGGGGGGCTCCGGTGTCTTGTGATGTGCGTCGGTGCAGCTAGGCCCGTGCTCGTACTTGCGTGCGTCTGGCCCCTGTGTGTGTATGCTGTCTTGCTGGTCTCCTTCTCTTCGTCGGTCGTGCCGTCGTATGTGGATGTTGACGTTGCTTGAGCTCCGTTGTTGTATACTTGTCTTGGTTGGTTGTTGAGCGTGATTGAACTGGCTATGCCTGATCGGTCCCTTGGTGTTGAACAAGTGTTGCACAATGTGTGGGGAGAGGGTCAACCACAACTTGGAGTATGCTAATGAGGGGTCAGATCGTGCAACAGAGAACATAAATTGAGAGGGAGGGCTAGGAGGTTCTTCACAAAAGTGTAGAGCGCTTGATGGCTGCAGCACTGGCGCTCTCTCCAGTAGGTCTCCTTGCGGGTAAGCCTTCTTCTCTCGTGTTGTAAGACTGAGGCCTTGTTTCCACACAAGAGAGTGTAGGTACCTGCGTAGTATATCAAAGTGAAAGGGTTTGAGACTAGGGTAGGAGCGTAATATATACCTTGTGAGATTTTGATGTATGCTGGATGTCGTTGTTTTCAATGAACACTTTCGTTGCTAAATTTGTGGGCGTTTAGGGTTTGCTTCATCATAGTGCCGTTTGACTACAGCTAGGCAGCTATGTTGATTGAAGTGGCCGTTTGAATCTTGTCCGCGTATAGGTTGGTCTTTTTTGGGATTGTTGAGGTGGCTAGGGTTGGCTTGCAGAAGAGGTTGGCAGTGCTTTCTTGCAAGTTGCATGTTAGTCCTGTCATAGTGTATTAATGGTGTACAGAAAGGAAAGGAGGAAGATGACGAAGTGATGGAGGAACTTACTTGGGTGTGCACATACCTTAGTTTTGTGTGATATGGTGAGGTCTTGACTCCTTGCAGGTGTTGGTGTAGTCGGAGCTGCCGTCGTTTGTGGTTATGCGGTGCTTGGGCTTGGTATTCTCCTGATGAGTGCATGGTGCGTGTCCATGTTCCCTTCGCTTCATATTGTCGTGGATTCACTGATTTGTTTACAGTGTACTCGGGTGGCTGATGCATGTGACATTGATGATTCGGGTTTTTGATATCTGCAACTGACCATCTATGGAGATTGCATTTGATTTTATTGGAAGGGAATTGGGGGGGGTGAAAAAATTGAAATAGAGGTTAGAATACTTACCTTAGTGGTGGTTGCTTTGTGTTATGATCTTTGTGTTGAGTAGTCGGTGATGAGCGCGTTGGCCTTGGATTGTTGACATTGGTGTGTTGAGGTTGGCGTCGAGTTGTTTCTGATGTGGGCATATTTTTGTTGTTGTTGCAGGTACATCACGGCTGATGTTGTGCAGGCGCGGTGTTGGTGTTGTTTTGGTGCGGGCCCTTTGTATCTTCTTCGTGGAGTTGTTTCCGCTTCAATGTGGACACGGCGTAGTTTGAGTAGGTCGCTGCAGTCACTTTGTATGCTCGTTTCTTCCTCGGCGCTGAACTGTTGTTGTGTCATAGTGATCTGTGTGCTTGCTTTGTCCGCGTCTGCTGATCCGGGCGAGCAGTTGTTGTGTCTCTTTGTGCCTGGAGAGTTAAAGAGTAATCCTACTACTGCCACTCTCGTTGGTATGTGTGAACCTATGCTGCATTTTCTAAAACGAAGTGTGGCAAGATGTGTTTTGCAATGAAAGACTAACTTGCAATTTCTAAAACAATACATTGTAAGCTATGTTTTGTAAGAAGAGAGCTTAGCTGAGTTTGCAGAGTGTTGTCCTTGGTAGCGTGATCTTGTTTCTTTGCGGCTGATTCGAGTCTCCTATAGACAGTAGTTTGTCTTCATAATAGTGTTGGAGGCCTAGTTGAGGAGGGGATTGGTGTGTGGTATTTCTATGGTGTCATGGTATCCTAGATCTAGATCTAATTGATTGAGAAGTGATATGGGGGTTGCAACCTCTAGATCTAGATCTGAGCCAACACAGAGCCCCGCCACAGATCTACTCTCCCAAACTAGTACTAGATTGTTGCATCCTCATACATTCTGTGTATCAAGTAGATCTAAGATTTGTAATCCCTCTCAACACTCTTCACACCAATAGCATACCGTTCAGCAACAAAGAAGTGCACACAGGGATTAACAATGAGCCCAGCAGCTCTCATTGTTGCGTGATTGCATTTGCGCCTAACACCAAGAAAAAACCCCTCCTCACCAGGTTTTGCAGAGCTACTCTTCTCTCATCCCTCTCCCGTCAACCTTATCAAATCTAAGTCACATCTAATTCAAACTAGAGGCTCCAAGAAACACACATGTACCTAGCATTCCTTAAGTTGCCCAAGCCCCTTGGAATTTTTCCAGAAAAGCTGCAGTTTAATAAATCTCTGCAAATTGCAAGTATTAAGACTGGATTACAAACATGAAATTTGAGTAGTGTCAAATGAAGACATATGTTAATCACAACGCTGAGGTTTCCAAAATCATTGCAGACAAAAAAAATTTAAAAAGCAACGTTGTAAACATGTTGAGGCTGACAGAAATGTTAAGTACTCACAAAGCATACAATCGACAAAAGTGAACGTTCCAAAGCACGGTTTTCTTTGATAGGATGTAACAAATGACAAAAGTGCCGCTCCAGTGGTCTAGGATCTAGAAGATGCACCACCAGTAAAATGCACCACCTAAGCAATCTTATCGATAGTCATGGTTTGAGGGGGTGCATGATAAATCACAAAGCCTTTACGCTTAGGGACCGACGACGACGACTCCGCATCATTTGCCGTGAGGTTGCCCATAATTTCGTCCTGGTCCACTTTGTATGAGGCGGTACCCTTGGTGAATATGTCACATATCATGACGTCGATAATGTGGATGCCGGCCGGAGTCATCGCTTCACGGATTTTAGTAGTCAGCGACTGTTCAAGTCCACCTTTGGTCGCCTTGATCTCTGACAAAGTTATTTCCTTGCAATTGACCTCACCTGTAATAACTAATCATTTCACGTAACCAAGATCAGCTCACTTAATCTAGAAGAGGACAACACTACAAATAAATAATTAACAAAATTTGCATACATGTGTCAACGCTTGTCTTTAGTACGGCATGAGGGTCAGGCAAATGGTAAAAGGCTGCTCGTACATTGCTTGGATCCACGCTGAATTGCATAGCAACCACAATCGTGACGTAAAGGTCATCCTGAAACAAATTAATCAAAAGTCACAAAAGTCACAAAAGAAATTAATCAAGAGTCACAAAAGAATTTTCAATGAACATTAAAAAGATACAACATGTTCAGTTTTTCACCTTGGTTTGAGTGCCAAAAGTAAACATCTCTTGTTGGCATTGCAAAGAGAGCACACTCTTCACTCTAGCGCCTATGCACCAAGGCACAAAATGACATCCAGGATCCAAAACTTCCACAAATATTCCCCGATTTTCCTGAATGGCCTTTGTTCCTTCCTCCACAATCACGAAGCCCAAAGTCTCCGCAAGAGGCTTGCCTTGTGCACAAACATGGGCAACATCTGAGCGCGTCCCCCGCAACATAGACTTCCAGTTTCCCATTTTCTTCTGATCCCTACGCAACAGAAGAAAATTGGTCAGACAGTGAATCAGTTGCTTCAATAAACATCCCAGAAAGCCTCAGTAACAGAAAAAGACCAAAAAGATTTGAAAAATTGATTCTCCAGCAAGCAAGCACCGAGTACAGTTAGATTAGGATATGTTTTCTGTATTTTCCATAGAGTGAAGCGCAGCCAATTTGGAACGCAAGAATGCAATGGAGAAAAGGCATGAATAGATTGGAAAGGGCAAAAAACTCACCAGGCCAGCAAAAACCTCCGCCTCAAGCTCTAGGCACTCTTCCCTTCGATGCAAATGTGAGCGTACCAAGACCTTGATCTTCTGGAAAACTTCACCAGAGCGACAACTTTGCTTCGTCACAAAGATGAGCAATTCAAAAATCCCTGAAAATCAATTCTTTAGTGTTTATCCAAAGTCTTCTCCCAGAAACAAACAATTAACTAAAAAGAAGAACTCCGAATCCAAACAATAGAGGCGAATACCTTGAGTCTAAATTCCTTGAATACAAGATCGATAGAAAACACAAGATCGATAAAACCTCTTTCCTACGTGCAGACACAGTTTTGCTCTACGACGCCCTTCAGACAAGCAGCCAGACTGGAGCAAAATGTACCTGTCGCGTAGATGATGATTGTCATGGTCTATCATCTTCGTAGATTCTATCTCTTGTATCCTGATGCTTCTAACACCTTCCTATCCAAGAAATTCACGAATCATGTTTACGATATTCTGGAAATCTTAGTGGGAGATGTTAATCCCGCTTAGCATGATCATCATCAGTAAGCGGGGTTAATCCATAAACGTCAAAATCTGACAGCTTCATGTCCAGGAAATTCATGAATCATGTTTACGTCCATCTGGATGAGTAGGAGTTGTTAATCCTGCTTGTCGTGATTATCATGAGTGAGCGGGGTTAAGCCTTAAACGTCAAAAGGTGCCTTGGTGGCCACAATATTCTAAATGTACGTGTCGTAGTTCAACATGATAAGGTTCACATATTAAAATGACCTCCAAATGAAAGATGTTAGTTCAAGAATCTTCAATCCAAAGGTGTTACATGTCTTGCAAAACATTATTTAAACATTTCTTTTACTTTATAGAGTAAAAACATGTGAATATATATTTTGTTCCCAATTGAAGTTGAAGGGTTAACTTCTTGGTTTGTAACATGATGTTTACTGAGTATCTCATATGCAAGGTGTAAAAATTGATGTATACATTAGTTACAAAATTTTGTATTCATGTTGAGCCCAGTGTGGTGACACATGGTATTTCAAATTTGGATCATTATTGCACCTACTACATGTTTGAGAAGTTTTAAAATGGTTATGTATTTCTACATGTATGGTGTCGTATTTTATCAGGGTAAGATTTAGGTTTTGAAATGACCTCCAAATGAGAGATGTTAGTTGAAGAATCTTTAGTCCAAAGGTATATCTCTTGTTGAATCTTAATACATTTTTTGTATTCTAAAAATCACAGCCTTAATCAATCCAATACTAAACATAATAGAAGAAGAAGAAGAACGCCGGTCTCCGAAGGAGGCCGGCGTGAATAAAGTGTCTACTTGTTCCACAAACATAATACATAATTGATACATGGTTGTGATAACTAACAACATCCACTACACTCATCCCACAAACAAGTTAATTATGATTGCCACTAATTCATAAACGTCTACTAACTTCAATTTTTGCTAACTTATAACCTCTATTGACATATAACCTTTGCTGACATCTAACCTCTCCTCAATCTACCCCTGCTAAATTTTTACCACCCCCATCCACCAATGCCATACTTAGCTTAAGCTTATTTGAGGGATGTTTGTAGATTCAATAATCATAACAAAGTCCGGCCGGAATTGTTTGAAGTAATTTGTAGGTTTCACAAACAACTCAAAGATTTCACTTTGTATTACCTAAATTACTTTGAAACTTTCATGTAAAAAGGTAACACTAAATTGTTGCAACTATAATCTCTATACACAGATTATCATAGCCATACTTAGTCTAATTTTCAAAAATTGGTAACAGTGTATACATCAATTTTTACACGTCCTTGACATATGTGTGCACATCCACAACACTGTTGGATGAGTGCTTTCACACAAGATGGTACATGATCATGAGAAGTGCAGGGAGGCACTGGTAATTTGTAGATGCAGTTTGTGAGACCATGATTGATGCAATAGAATGGATTGTGGCATGGATGCCGACTTCATGCAAACAGTCATTTGGAAGTGTTTTAACCCTTTAGCGCCCAGGAAGCCCGAAATGGGACTCCGGAGGTGCTCAAACTCAATTTGCATGAAATCCATGAGGAACTAGGCTTCGAGATACAAGGTTCAGATTTGCGCACTCATTACACGAACACTCTCCAACAATCAGATCCTGATTTGGATTTATAGAACTCTTGGAAAAGCTAGGAATACAACACAAAATACACCAAACACACTAAAATACAGTGAATACTATGCCACATACTATGTTGTATTTCACACACATGCACATTGATTTTGGTCTTAAATTTTGATCGAACTTGGTCTTTAAGACATTCTTCATTGTTTTGTGATTGTTGATCTCTCTCCTCACGTACGAAACTTTCGTTTTGATTCGTATAAGGTTGGAACATTTTTGTATACAATCAAGTAGAAAAAAGAAAAAAAATCACCAATAATTGTGTATAAATATTTTCTTCACACATAATATGTCAATGCAAAGCTATCAACCTAGTGCACATGTCAACCGCTCTAATTAAAAGTAAAAAAATCTTGCAAGAATCTATTGATGGTTAATGTAGTACACCCTCCAAATTCCACAGTTTTCACTACCAATATACTGTAACTTTTAACACTATAATTTGTTCCATCAACCGTTGGATGTTGTGCAAAATTTCCCCAAAGTTCAGGTCATGAGTTAAGTTCAATTTTTTAAGGTTAGATATTAATATTAGTCATTGAATTTCCATCAAATCCGGTTCAAAGAAAAAAATGAGTAGAAATCTTGGTTTTCCAAAAACATCCCTGGGCGGTAAAGGGTTAACCCTAAAAGGACGGAGCCTATGACCATGGAATCAATCCCAATTTCTATTGTACTATGTGCTCTAATTTTTTATTAAATATAAGTGGAATTTTTTCATTTCATTTTGCAGATATGAAATCAAATGTCTTGATTGTGTTACAAAATTCACATATTTTTTACTCAGATTTTGAGATTAATTTGATTTTCTGAAGAATAGGTGAAGAAAATTCATATCAAATACAAATTTTGCTTAAAAATCTTGAAATTTTCATCAAAGGTGTACATCATACTGCCAAAACCTATGGGGTAAATGAAAGTTCCATACTCAGCTAAAAGTAGAAAATATAAGAACCATGTTTATAAGTCCGAAGTTCAAGTTGCAATTATAGCTTATTCAATCGTACGAGTTTTTCAAATTTTCAAATTGGAATGGAAACTAGATTTCATAAACTTCATTTCATTAGTTGGAATCAAATTCAAAAAATATCATTTTGATGGCTCAAATTCAAATTTAGAGCTTCAACTAGAAGTTTCTCAAATTTACTATGTTGAGCTCCATGTCACCAACATTTTCGTCTTTATACATATCATAATTTCCCCAATGAGGCAACTTTCATCATCATCGTATTCTTATACATTCAATGAACTATCCACAAAGAGACCTTGGATAAAAACAATCATTTTTTTCAATCATCATCCAAAAATGACATCTGATAAGCCAATTTTTGGTTGCTCCGTCGTTTAAGGGATAACCTCAACCCTTAAACGTCAAAAGGTGCCACCAGCGACCGCAATATTCGACATGTATGGTGTCATAGTTCAACATGATAAAGTTCACATATTAAAATGACCTCCAAATGAAAGATGTTAGTTCAAGAATCTTCAATCCAAAGGTGTAAGCCTTGCTAAGTTTTAATACATTTTTTGTATTCTACATAGCAAAATATGTGATTGTATATATCGTTCCCAACTGACGTTTAAGGGTTAAAAGGACATTATGTACATATGTTGAGAGTTTGAGCAGGTTTCTAAGGATTTGTTTTAAAATTGTTATTGAGGTTTGCGGGGATGTTTTTACATTTTTATTTTTGGACTCAAAGGGGAAAATTATGGTACTTGAAACACCAAAAGATGGATTTTGGGGCAGCGAGGCGAGATACTATAGATTTTTGTAGTACAATTTTATGAAGGACAGTTCTTGGTAGCCTTTGATTGTTTTGTTAGAATGTGTAGAAATGGCATAGAATTGAAAATTTATTTTTATCTCATAAGGTTCTTTTCTCTGTGATAGAGGAAGGCATGATGATTACATCTATCATTCAGATTTTTTATTCAACTTTTATTTAGTGGCTTAAAAAAATAAAGTCGTTATGCCAAGGAAATAGTTACATTTCTACACCCTTCAACATCGCTTTTTATTCTAAACCCTTCCATGGCTATGTGAATCATGGAGTGGAATGTAGTAACACAAGGTCAAACATAGTACTATAAAATCTATACAATGTTTAGTGGAAAGTTATGCTATTATTTTGAGCCAAAGTATGATGACCATGTCTTAGTCAAATGCATGTATCTTACTATCCACCAAGTCAAAGTTTACGAAACTTGTTGAGTGTCTTCTTGTTATACTAAAACTTAAGATTCTATGCTAGGAAATAGTAAATGTGATGAAGTTTGCCTTCAACATCCCATCTTCAAGAGGTAATTTAGGAGTGAATTTGGTGAAACATAGTCATGGTCCTTTAGGGGTTAATATGTTTATTTGAATATAGTGACATCCATCAATATTAAGTTGATAGCAAATGTTTTAAAATATAATGAAAAGTATATTTTTTAAAAACAAAGAAAAGTCTAGAATATTTTATGAATTAGGATTTTAAGGAAATAGGATGAATTTTTTTCTGATGATATTTTCATTTTTAAGCTAAATAGTGTCAAATTAATGAATTTTTGTTTTGTTTCTTGTATTAAGGCAGCCTTACTTTTTAAAATAAAAGAAACATTTATTTGATGAACAACAAATCCTACTATTGATAGACAATATTTCATGTTCAAATTGCGCTACAAACAAAACCTTAAGCCAACAATGAAAGAAAGGAAGATGGACAAATCCCTCAATTTAGCAACATGCCAACATGCAATTAAGCAATTTTGCCCTTGTATTTTAAAAGTGCACCTCTCTACGGTGGCGGCCATTACACACAAAAATGTCAAATTAGTGGATTTTTCAAAAGTTTGTTTTCAAACATCACCATATGAAGATTTATAGTTTTTGCACCTTGTAAATTAGAAAAAAACTTTTTATTTTTCATATAAATATAAGAGGTTTTTGAGAAAAAAAATCTATTTTGAAAAAGTATTTGAGTTACTTAGCCATCTTAAGTGTACTTTCAAAACTTTTGGGCAAGTAATCAATATAGTCTCATTTGTCCAATTTGATATCATAAATCTCAATGTACGTGTTCAAAATTCATTTTAGGAAGAAACAAAGTTTGTTGCACAGCTTCCTGAACAAAGTGTTGATAAGAGTAGTTTGAGTTTTTACAATAATTAGAAATTCACATGCAATCGTCTCCTCGCACACACTTGCTTGTAAACAAATACACAATCAGAATTTGACATGCATGTGTTTGATGTCAATTAGTGTAGGTGATCCACATCAATAATGAATCCACACTATACACACTAAATGGTACAGTAGTTTAAACATTGGTATACAACAACCGTAGTTTGGTTTGAGCTACTTGGTCTTCACATGCCCCAAAAATTCTAGATTACATCCCAAATAGTCGATGATAATATCTAGTTGTGAGTTAATTTCTATAAAGTTGAATGGAGGCATAGGTGTTGAGGTGGATGTGTAGTTGGATGGAATTCATCGATTACGTTTGGTGTTTGGGATGGAGATGTGCGTGCACACCCCTTGAGAGCAAGTTGTTGGTGCTGCACGAGTGTGGTACTACACGGGTATTGAAGTGGTATCTTCTCGGAGGCTCATTTCGAAGTTAGATGTCAAGCATGCAATGGAGAAGCCAAATGTCCCTGTTCCCGATCCCCTTTCATGACTCCCCAAATCGTTGTTTTGAACACCTGCACAGGAACGGTGGCGTGGGATTAGTAGTCTATTTGCATTCGGACCATCAGCAGCGGACTATTGACGGTTAAAAGTATCTGTCATTAGAGCTTTCCTCATATTAGGGCTATCCGTCGCTGCCAATCGAGCTCTAAGCATAACCCAAGTTGCCGTAGTTGATGCCACGGTTGTGGTTGCTGCTGCGTCTTCATGATTGTGCAGGTATTTGGCTTTGATGAGATCACCAAATTGGAATGGTTTTCAATTATTGTTGTTGAAGTGCGCTATGTGTATTGTTTCAAATGACTTTCGTATGTCTGCAAAGAGAGATGACATCGTATTCTGTATTGTTTACTCTGCTGAATAGGGTTCCATGCAATTCTTGTGAAAAGTGGTGCAAAAATTCTCTAAAAGTTCTTGCAATCACATGGTTTAAATTGCAATTGATGAGTATATGATCTCCTCCTCAAATAGAAAAGGAAATGGTCAAATATACCGTACATGTGGCCTTACGATTCATCTCAAATAAGAACTAAGTAAGTTTTGTACAAAAAATTTACTTGGATGATAATGCATGATGACATTCAAGGTGTTTTTTTCAAACTAAAATTAAGAAAACATGTTGCTTATATGCACATCAAAAGGCCAATGTTGAATGCAAGAGACATGTAAATTCACTATTAAATAATTACTAAAACCTTGCCAAATTTTTTTATCGGTTTAATATTGAGCAAAAACTTGCTATTTTTTACTTCTGATCAATGCACTTGAACAAGTGCATAATTGCTTAATTGCGTGTTTTAGCTAGTTTGCTAGTGATATTGCTTATTTTAATACATATCATTTTAATATATATGACCACATATATAAATAATAGGATAAAGTATCATAATACAAAATAACATGATATAACTATGAGAATTTTTATAAAGAATTAATGGTACCACCATTTAATTTTATAACTGTATTAATTATTTGGTTATAGATTATTTTCTACATATTACAATGATCCTTTAGATTTTCTAAAAGATGAATGATATAATTTGTTTTCAAAAATATGAAAAGCTAAAACATATGAATTAGGATAAGATTTTAATTTTGATACACAACTTTGCAGTACAGTTATTATGTGAAGAGAGAAAAACAACATTGAGCAAGAACATTTGTTTTGAAAAGAAATAAATTAAATTATCCATATAATCATTTAATATGTGTTTAAGACAGATATTCTTGAAAATTGATAGTATTTGACACTTTTATTATTTTTAAAAGTTTATTGGGAGTTAATGTAGTTTTAAAAATTTTAATCAAATTGGCTCAAAGAGAATGTCTTTGGCAAGTAGTACCCGAATCCATGTCCATAGATGTTAACACTGACAAGTCGATAAACCATCCACAACAAAGTGCCAAAAGGAGAGGGATTACAAAAAGCTGGTGGACGGGATGATAGTCAGCGGCGCTATCTTGTGAGCGGTGAGCAGCGAGCGGCGAGCAGTGAGCATAAAAAATCCTAAAATCTGGAATTTTTTTGTAATTTTTTTGGAAAAAAGTGAAATTTGAGGTTCTTTTAGCAGATTATCAAATTTTGGTGGCATATTTTTCAAAACCATCTAATTTAAGGAATTACCCTATAGCCGTGGTAACTTGCGAAATTGTGTGTTTTTTCTATATTTCAGTCTTTCAGAGTTCCCTGCTTTAGTTTAAAAGTGTGTCATTTTTTTTGGAACCCCTACATTTGTAAATTGCCATATTATGATACAAAGCAAATGTTTACTTAGATTCAAGACAACGTCGTGGTAGAATATCATACGAAGTGGTCAATTTTGGACAGTACTTGCTGATTTATGATATTATTGATCTTTGGATACAACGGGTATCACCTAGGTATTAAGTGGATATTTAGTTGGTAACTTGGTATTAAACCGGTACCGCATTCGATTTACATGGGTATTAACTTTTAACTACGAATTGCACCGAAATCACCTTTGCATTCCATGCATATCACCTGCACAAATGTTTTATTCTTTTCCCACAATATTGGCAGTCTCCATTTCTGATGGCTTATGTATAAAATCGTCC
Source organism: Bryoerythrophyllum caledonicum (assembly GCA_963971425.1). Taxonomy (NCBI): domain Eukaryota; kingdom Viridiplantae; phylum Streptophyta; class Bryopsida; order Pottiales; family Pottiaceae; genus Bryoerythrophyllum; species Bryoerythrophyllum caledonicum. The sequence continues at coordinate 7,573,728 of OZ020526.1, read as the reverse complement.
ACTTCAAACTGTAGAACATGCTAAGTACGGGAATCTACTGCTCAGAATAATATAACGAAATATATTAATTGAATTCATGACCATCAACTATAGTCATGAAATCAATGACGGACTAAGCATGTATACAAGATGCTTCACTTGAGCAGCCTAGAAACATAGATATTTCTGATATAGACGACTTGAACACCTTCCTCATGCTCATTTAGTGATGTTGGCAAGCTCGAGAATGCGCATAACTTCGTTAAAGCTGTAGCTTGGAGCATGCATGAACAGGTCCTCTTTGTAGTCCATCTTACATAGGTAACGTAAGATGTAATACACATGCTTGCAATACTTCCATTGCCCCTTCTTTCCCAACGCTTCGGATTGCATCTTCAAAAAATCAAGGCATGAACATCCTAGAAGGTCCGTAAACGTGACGCAACAGGACTTGTCCTTCCCCGTGTCAAGAATGATAACGCATCTCCATCCCGGATACGGTGTAGCAAACTGGTTCAAGACGTAGCAGTTATTCATAAGAGATGCGCTTGAGCACTTATTGCGTTGTTCAATTGTGGGAGCATCTCTTGTTCTACGAATCGCGTAGCCATTCCAAAAGTTGTGGTGAGAATTGGGATTTGCTAGAATGGGGAAGTGAGGACGCGGAAGAGGCATGTCCATAGACACTTGGAATTGTCTACGTGGTGAAAGAGCTCCACGCTGTTGCAATTGGAAACCTGCTTCCTTCAATGCTAAAACCTCATGCACAGTTAAATTTGTGCCAAGTTTCACAGGCCACAAAATTGGACTACTGGTCAATCCATCACAAACGCTTTCTTCGACCCCTTTACACAGCGGCCTACATCGTCTGGGCAAAACCAGAACTGCGCAGTAACATTGCGTGGTGACCTGTAATCCTTCTTCATGCCCGAATAGGTGGGGGCATGAGTTCCATGATTTCCACGTGCAACTTTGGTGTTGCAAGGCTCACCAATGTCAGCCTGCAATGCTTGGCATTTTCGAGCAGAATTTTTGGGGAGCCGAGCAATGTGCCACTTAGACAGAACAGTTCGATTCGAGAACGGATGTTGTATGTTGGACACCAGAGTCGTGTCCGCCAAGGGCCTCCTCTATGCGAGCCCGAGTCACCCTTCTACCATCACGGGGAATTGAATAGTTCACCGTATCGGATCGATAGGAATCGTGGCACGACCCGGGTGGCATGTCAAGCTTGCGCTTCGTGGATCCAAAAATCTCTGCACCTTCTACGCCGCATGTCTTGGTTAGTAAATCCTCTGCTCTGGGAAAGTTCCTAACAGCATCAGCTATGAATTTAGGATCACCCAAACGTTATGCGGATCGCAACTGAAGCATACCTTTGTCCGGTCCTTTTTCCGACGCGCCGCCCTTCAACCATGCTCGATACGAAGTAATCTGCATGAAAGCACGGATGAGGTCGTCTACGGTTGCTGCGTATAGACACATCATTGTGTTTCCGCATTGTTAGAGCCAACGGTTGAGGACTGTTTCGGCAAGATTGTAGGAAGGCATGTCAGCCCTCTCGTCAAGCGTGAGATCCTAAGGAAACGCAACAATCGTCATTAAATATGGGTTGATTAGTCTTGAAGGATCTAATGGAATGTAAACTATATAGAGCATGAAGACCACTTTCAAGTTGCATTGCGCCGCCCCATTGTCAATAACAGAAGTGTCAGAATGCCATCCAATCCTCAAGAGCACGACGTCCAATTTTGGTGGTGGCATCAGAGGACACCCACCACACTCGGATGACATTGTACTAAGCTTCAGCCTCGTCATGGATCTTCGCATTTTTCCAGATCTTGCAGAGGGCAATATGTTGTTCTTGGAAGCCAGGAAGAATGCTTACAGAGGTCGCACGCTAGAGACACTTTGTCCAATGAAATAAGCATGTTCGTTCTCTGTTATCCATGGACTTGTCCTTGTCGCCGCTGCCATAAACTCGCCGAACGGCATACCGATTCGCACCAGCACTGTCAGCCATGAAGCCTTTGAAGTTCACGTCTTCTAGGCCATGTTGTTTCATTGTATCATTTAGATTCTCCCAGAACAGTTGTTGCGCCTGAGCATCCTCGGATTGCATATCGCACATGGCAATTGTCATGACCTTACAGTACTTGCTGTCGTACACATGACATGCCATGGTAGTCCAATCCTTGACTCGTTTGACATGATCAAACATCAACCAACAATCTTTGAGGTCATTTGCGGGTTGCATATGCCTAACAAGGTCTACACCACTTCCACATCGGTTGACAAATATTTTTAAAAGGAATACTTTACTTTGAGACTGGCCTCGAAACTTGTTTTCGTAGATGAAGATGAATTTGGACAGCTCCTTCAGCTCCATGATGTTGTCCATTACACCCTTTCCTCCACTGTAGAACTTCTTGCATGTGGATACTAGATTCCTTATATTTGGAGACGAAAGAGTCTCGAATTGATCAAGGACAGCATCCAAAGATGCTTCTTCAAGGTTAGGCAACTTAGACTGTGGATGGATCAGGTAGTCGGAGAGGAAATTCTTGCTCGCAGCCATGACAATTGCTGAATTAGTAGCCTTTGGCATACGTTGGATTTCTTTCGCTATGCAGTCGTGCATGACGTCCATGGCATCTTGATCTATGCCTTTTGAGATTGAATGAAGATGATGCCCCAAATGGATTGCAGCGCGTGTTTGATCGGGATCGATAGATGTCACATAGTATATACGTGCATCACAAAGAGCAAGACAAATTGGAGGGGTTTGGCAGACCTTACATGAGATCGTAGATTTCTTGGATGGTGCTCTATTCATTGAAAATGGAGTGAACGCGAACCCGCTCCACTCGGTCTCATTCGGGCGCCCATCGTTTTGTGACTAATAGTCACAAGTGATGTTAAGGCACTGTAGATGCCCCGTACATACAGATTTTCGGTACGTAAGACCAAAATCGTTCTTGATATTTGTAGTCATTGTCTTGCACCACGTGTGACCATCATACTGTTACTCATCCCATCCAGGCCCCCCCGAACTGTAGGGGAATACCCTCCGAGAGAGGAGGAAATTCAAATATCATGTCTCCATCATACTTTGGAGGCAAATACTTAACATGTTTCAAATCAAAACTATCGATATCCATTCGGGACGACTCAGACCTGGACACTTTCCTATTATAGATATGCCGGACAGGAACAAGTATGCTTCGGACATTTCTCGAGCCAGGATGAACTGGGGGCTTCCCTGAGGAATGAGACGGAGAAACTTGAGCATATGATGAAACTGGGGTAGAAATAGTACGAGTATCAAACTGATGAGACGAGGTGCAGGGGATCTTTGACTCACCAAGGTTCACATCAGAAAGTTCATCTTCCTCTGTATCGCTAAGAATATGGACGCTTGGGATAGATCTAGTGCCTAAACCGGGCACGAGTTCGGTATCACCAAAATCGATCGGAGAAGTCATCACGGCTACGGACGCATGAGAGGCCATTTGAACATCTATAAGACCAAATACTTTGAATGAACCACGACACAAGTTCCAGAAAAATCCTACTGCGTCACTGTCTTTCACTTGATAAATATACTGCTTGTGAATACCAACGCTATCATAGACCTGTTGTTCAATGTGGATTGTACCAGCCTGATAACAAAAACGAATACATAGCAATGACTTGGAGATACAGACTGTGCCATTGTTGCCAATGGGCACGACAAGTGGAGCGTCGCCTTGATGGGAAGTAAGAGACGCCATGTACATCGACTACCGGAGGCGGTGTAAGGTTCTGTAATGTGCAATGACAACGGAATTGCGAAAGAGAGATAGAACTAGCTTCCTTCCCTCGTTCAAATATTGAACTGGTAATCAATTGATTACGGCGGAAATAAATTATTATATAGTGGGCGAGGTACGGCGGAAATCTAAAATTCACGAAAGAGTGAGATTACGACGGAAATATATAAATCAGTAATGGGTTATTCCTTTCCAGTCTGTTGGCGGCTTGAGTGAACAATGCCACAAATTAAAATACATGTTTAATTTGAAATAGAAAAGTCGTGAGCTGGAACACCGATTACCAATATTGTTGCTTGTCTCGTTGTAGTGGGTCATGAATTGAAATTTAGCATTTATAGCCGTCATTATTCAAATATGAAGATGCTTAAAATAAATAGTGCCCTGTAATTGACGGCGCCAAGAGAAGATTATATGGGACGGCTATTGTAGGGCTACGCGATGGCATGTAAATTACAAGATCTGAGAAGAGCTTAAAAATAAATAATAGGTCTTTGGTGTAAACGGAAGCAAGATAGAGTAGAAGAAGGGCTCTATTACCGCAACGAAGGAGTATTGCACTGAGTTGTTTGGATTCATATGGAGCTTCTGATGTTGAAAGAGAGTGTGGATGAGCGGTTTGGCTATTGTGTAGATGATGACTAAGATAGGTGGACGGAAGAAGCGAAGCACCAATTTCTCTAATCCGAAGCAGAAGCGGGCTTGAAAGGATCAACAACGACATTAGTCATTGTTGGCTGCTCATAACCAGGAGGTGGAAACATCGGAATCGGGCGAATGATTTAGGAATTTGTCAGGTATCTACCAGGGACCGCATCCCGTCCAATCAAGGATTAAGGTATGTTTTGTTTTTCAATTAATTTGTATCATTGGATTTGGCTGAATAGAAGAATGTCAATAGGTCTCTCTGATTCTGACCTCCAAGTTTGTTATTCAGGAGTCTTGCACCTTCGTTAGTATTCATGAGCATCTTGAAGAGGCATATTCCATAACAGATAACTCCATGAAAATGTATCAAAGATCCAGTACCGCAGAGACCTCGTTGCAAGTAGATAAGGGATCTGAAGGCAGTATAGGCCAGTCTGGCTGCCAAAATAGTGACTCATGTGAAGAATATGGGAGCCGTGGAAATCCATCACGGCCCACAATGGTCGGAAACCGTTCCTCATCAAAGGCATCCAGTATTGGAGTAACGACTCATCGAAGAGGCGTAGAGGATCTTGCGGATAAATTATTGGAACCGGAGAGGGACTCACCAAATCAGGTATGTCACAATGCGATTGTTTTTTCATCAATGTATACCCGTTCTTAGATCATGAGCGACTCGTCTAGTCGTGGTTCTCTTTGGACATTGAGCTCTCGACCGGTCATAGTGCACCCAAGAATTAGGATTTTTGATTCGTTCGTCACTTCTCAGGTTCAACTCTACACAACTCGGCTCATTTCTAAAGATGGCTGTGCTGTGTATGTGAGATGAGGAGAGTGGTTCTAAACTGACATGCATCACACAATTTTGTGTACAACCAACATCGCACGTAGTATTTCCTAGTATGAGGCGCCTGACTTTGCAATACCCTAAACCGTCAATTTGCTTGCTTTAGTTCTTCTTCGTGGTGGATTTTCTAAATCTAGCAAGTCCCAATGTCCTTACAGGTTTTGTGCGCGGGAAAGAAGCGAGGTAGTCCGAGGGCAGTCGAGACGAAACTGCAGAAGATGGAAGGAGGACTCCAGGTAAGTCATCGCTCGCAAACGCGCATCGAGAAGTATGTGAGTAATGTATCAATGAGTATGAACTTGTTGGTCTCGTGAGGACACAGTACATGCGCTCGGTCATTTTCAGGTGCGCTCAGGAGAATGTCATGAGACGGTAGGCGATAGTTGGGTGAAGGAGCAAAATTAGGGTTTTGATGGGGTGAGGTCGGGTGAGCTCAAGAAGAGTTTGGGAAAGTGTGTGTGTGGTGAGGTTGGGGTAGGCTTGGGGGATGTGGGAGAGCGCGAGAGAGGTTGAGGCTAGGTGAGGGAGCAGGGGGTGTGAATGACCATGAGGTCGTATGGGGTGGGGTTTGGCCTTGAATGTGTGTGTGTGGTGAGGTTGGAGTGGGTTGAGGGGACGTTGGAGAGCGTGAAAGTGTTAGAGGTTGGGGTAGGCAACAGACATTGCTTCATTAGGCTTGTAGTCTTGTTCATGCTTATGTTGGTCATGATCTTGGGATTGCATGAGCAGGGATTGATTGCGTGTCTATTCTTAATTTAGTTGTTGTTTCTATTCCAATTTATGGTTCTGTTGGATTCAATTTGTTGCTTCGGTTTCTCATGAATATCGATTGCAGGTTGAGTCTATAGAACCTACAATGAATTCTTCGCGTGAGGACCTTGAGATTGTGGAGGACGACACAAGCGTCACTGAACTTGTTGATGAGCATGGGCTGACTCCAACACTTCAGTCTTTGCGGAGGTCCATCCGTGGGACCTTTTACGACATCCTACAAAGCAGCATATGCTCCATCGCTGGTGATCACCCCATTCCGCTCTGCCGGATGGTGCCCATGACTGAGGTTAGATTACCTTTTCAGAGCGATGTCGAGAAATTGACGGGGGAGTTTGCCAATGGATATCGGCCTTGTTCTGCATGTTTTTACGTGTCGGTGAAGAGTTTCTCCCTAATGGAGAAGCGGGTGCAACCGGCAGACAGGTCAACGTGGTCCAAGCTTTGGGTAAAAGAGGACCAGAAGTTCGAGGAGTTGTTGAAGACTCGTTCGGAGTACTTGACGTTTCGAGAGAAGTTTTTCTTTGTGTGAGATGGCAATCATCGCCATATGGCTTGGACCGAGGCGATTTCCCAACTACACCCATCCGATGTCACCTTTCACGTGCTCGTTAGAGCCGTGGTTATCGAGCCGACTATTGAGAACCGACACATCTTGCTCAACGTAATGACCGACTTGAACAGGTACGCACGAACTAAGATACTCCAAACTTCGTTTGTTTCAATTGCTTCAACTATTGTACTTCATTTAATGAAAATGAAATATTCTTTTGTCGTTGGCAAAAAGAATCTGATCACGTTGTGCAACACCTCACACACGACATAAAGCGTGTTTAGCATTTCGGCCTCTTAGAGTTTGAGCAGTTGAAGGGGCTCATCAGCGATGAAGATTACAAAGTCAGTGTCCTTGAGTGGTCAAAGAAGGGACAACGAAAGTGGTATCATATGACTCTCGAAGCATTTGTAAAGCTCATGTATGAAGTACGAAATGATCCAGAAAGACTAGGTAGCACTTGCCATTCATGTCCTTTCGATATTCCAATTCAAAATATTAAAACTGTTCACGACCTCATGTTGTCCACAGCGGGACCTGATTGTTGTTCAAGAGGAGCAGATCCAAAAGTTTAAGGACAACTTGGTCACGGGTGTTAGTAAAGATTGGCGTGGAAGTGCCGCGGAGTTGGTGAGCCGTTGCACTAAAGCTGTGCAAAAGATTCAGAAGACGACTTGCCAGTCCATGCTCACTCGGATGTTGGCAATTGCCAACCCCACAAACGGGGATGATTTCTTCAAAGAGGTAGGATAAATTTTATTCATTTTAACATTTTCCATATTGATTTCCTAACTTATGGCCTTGTAAACTCCACTCTAATGGTTGATATTGTGATTTAGGTGAATCGTCACTTTGATATATACCAGGTGCGGCCCGAGATGACTCCCAAGAAACTCCAGCTCATTGCCACCGCTAGGGTAGCTGCAAAGTTCAAGTCGCGCTGGTGCAGGTGGTGGAACATGAGCAAGGGCAGCAAGATGGAGTGTAACTTCCCCGCGTCGCCAGCGTCGGATAAGGTTCTTCGTGGCTGGATTGACAAGGCAACGTTCAAGGTTGGGGTAAGGTCCAATCTTTCTTGACACTCACATCTTTTTCATATGATTGCTCTATGATCAATTCCTAACTATGTGGATTTCGTCTTATAGCTAGAAGAAGAGTCTGAGAAGCTCTACGCTGAGATTCTCCTTAAGGTCAACATTGTCCTTAAGACTGAAAAGCTTCCGAATCCTGTCCCCGCCATTGGAAAATGGATTGAGGCAAATAGCATGACGTTGTGGACGAAGGTGTTCTCTACTCACATCGGAAAGGGGGGCTCCTACATGAAGGGCGAGGAGTTTATGGCGCAGGACGGTTGTAAGAAGGTTCTGAAGCGAGCAATGATGCGATATTTTTGGAGAGTGCTCGTGGCCCATGGATTCTTGATAGCCGGAGATCTACGTCCCATCCGTTTCATAAAGTGGATAGATACTTCTGCTCCCGAGTGTATCTTCACAGATACTCAGAGGCGTCGATTTTCTGTGCACCACCTCCTCCAATGCCCGTGGTACTTGGAGATGCGAGAGGTGAATCCCACCCCTGGAAACGAGGTCCAGCTACGAGTGGCCTGCAAATCCATTGCGGTTCCTCCTGTTGTTGGCAGTGTCATTCCCTTATTGGCGGCTCCGTTGGCAGCGTTTGAGGAGCAATCCGAGAAGGTCAAAGCCAAGGCTGCTGAGAAAGCGGCTAAGGTAGTAATTAAGGAACAGGAGAGGGAGGTTGCTAGGCTAGAGAAGGTGAGTTCAAAGACGGAGAAGAAAGAGACGAAGGAGAGGTACAAGGAGTTCGCGACGTTGGTGGCGAAGGAGGGGCCTCAGAAGCTGTTTACTCAATTAGGGGGTTTTGGAGGATTCGCAGTCCCTCCAGCGGTGACACTGACGATGGGCATTTCACCCTCAGCTAGCAACCGACCTTCTACCTTTGATGTGAAGCCGTCGCAGACGATGTACTCGATTTCGATATTCGATTGTCCTCAGTCTTCCGCCGCTGTGAAGGTGATGTGTGAGAGTGCCCTCTCTATTATGTCTCTATTTTAGTTTCATTGTGGAGGATGACGAATCGACAGTTTGGAAGAAGCTTCGCCTGTTTTTGAAGGAACACTCGGGCTCACGGCATCGGCGACATGAGGCATTGGATTGCACACTAGGTTTGGTGGATATGGTACTGTTCGACGTTCCGGAGGATTTGCTAGTCCCCGACATTGATGGCGGCATCGACGTACCAAATTGGAACAAGCTTTCAACCCGATTATCAGACGGAGGTAAGAAAAAATCCCATTGGATGTACTGGGCCTTTGAGATGGTTGGGGTGTTGCTTCGTGACGGGGCGCCGCTTATCATGTTCTACCCGAATTCAAAGTTCATCTCCAATGAACTTGTAGCCTGGGCTGATTGGGCGGGATTTGTCGAGGAGACAAAGTGGTTTGCCATCAACGAGCTGCCACTTTTCCGCGATGGCCACCCTGGGCGCACTCACAAGTGCTTCCTTGTAAAGTGCTTCGTGAGGAAATTGGATCCTGCGGTTCTTTTCTCTTTCTTTGATAGGATGGAGCTGCAAAGAGATGGGATTCACATGTCTTCAGATGGTCACATGACCAATCTCAGTACTCATGAGACGCTGACCATGCGGGCGGATAGCGACGTACCATGGCATGGTGCGCGAGAGAAGTCCACGAACCTCATGGAGGCTCTAATTGATCTCTGCACTCAGGAGGAGGACATTGTTATGGATCTCACAGCGTCTACTGTTTAGTTAATTCCATTACAAAATTCCTTTGTTTTACTCTCGCTTTCAAATGCTAACATCATATGATTTGTTTGTTTCACGAAGGGGCGTCTATTTAGGCCTGCAAGGCTCTTAAGCGGCACATTTTGGCACTAGAGGAGGACCGAGAGTTGGTGGAAGAAATCCTCCTTCCTTTGATCCTTGACACTATTGAGGTCGAGTCAGCACCACCACCGGTGGTGGCGGGAGGCTCTCGCAAGCGCCCCTTGGAAGTTGATGACGACGACCCAGAGGTGAAGACCGTCTCGAAGAGACATTGAAAGTAAGTCCTTCACTTATTTGGTTCTAGTTTTAGAATGCGGTTTACAGTTTTGGCTTGACACATGCTTAAATTTTTAATAAGACTTTAACTTGTGCAGTCGGCCATCGTCGTTGATGGCATCATGTCAAGGACTCATGTTGGAGTGCTTTCTCCCTTGTTGGAGGTAAAGAGCCCCATGCGACGATATCATTTGAATCCCTAGGATGCTGCTGTTGCAGATGCCATGGCAGCACAACATTCCCCTCCACGTCTTCAAACGGTAGTCCAACGTAGGTCCACTACATGTCCGTTCATAGATGGGGAGGCTTGCGTGAGTGGCTCAGAGAGTAGTGATAGTTTTTTGGACGATAGTGACTCCAATCACCTTTTCGCGAAGGGATCTTGATTCCTCTGCATTGGTTTGTTGTTTTGTTTTCCCATCAAACTACCAGTTGGTTATCTTCATCATTGTCCCATCGTGGGTCATCTTCATTCATGTCAATATCCCATTCTTTTCACGTATGTCTATAAAAAAACATCGTATGTCATGCTGCGTAATGAGAAGATTTCGTTCTATCTACAATTTAATATTTGATTCATTATAAATATCCTTTGTAACTTTGTTACATGTCCGGACCATTGAGTTTATATGCTTCGTATCTTAGGCATTGCTCTTTTTTGAACAACTGTTGTCAAAGAATTGGAATGTTTCAATTTAAAGCAGTTCGGACACAACGGGTATCTCCATGGTATGTAATTTTTATCCCCTAGGTATTACATGGATATCACCAAGGTATTATAAGGGTATGAACTAGGTATCACATGGATACTGCCTGCCACCCTAAACCATATAATTTCGAATTTTTCCATTGTATTTCTTAGTATATTGACTTGTCACAGTACCCTAAACTCTAAATCCTCACCCATAAGCGTCCCTTCCAATTTCAATTGAATTGTTGCAATCAATCCTAAACTACTCATGCTTCCATATGTCCAAGTACATTGTCGTCGTAAATTTCTGTTTATTTTTCATATGTCAACACAGTCTAAATAGAACCCACGGCCATAGGCGACCCGATCCAAATTCACCAAAAAACACTACCAAAAATTTTCAAAAATTGAGTGCTCGCCACTCGCCGCTCGCCGCTCACAAGATAGCAATCCTGGGATGATAGTTGATGACATTGTGAAAACCATAATTCTTTTTATTATTTATTCATATCATCATACTACTAAAATTATAATCCGCGTAGTGAACCACGCAGCGATCAGTCGCACAGTCAACCATGCAGTGAACTATAGGAACGGTGGAGCTAACCGCGCAGTTAATTGCGCAGCCAACCACGCAATGAATCATGTTACCTTTTTTTTAATATTGCAACATACAAATGCAAATTTTACACACCCACAAACTCAACTTGCAATCACAGTCTCAATTTCACACACCCACAAACTCAACTTGCAATTACAACCTCAAATTCACACACCCACGAACTCAACTTGCAATTACAATCTCAAATTCACACACCTACAAACTCAATTTGCAATTACAATCTCAAAACTTGCAATCTCACCTCAAAACTTGTAATTTCAACCTCCACAATTCGAATATGCAATTATGCAACTCCAGCTTTGTATGTCAACCTCCAAGATCACAACTCCAACTTCACAACTTTTTCACTCCAACTTCACAACTTTTTCACTCCAACTTCACAACTTTTTCACTCCAAGTTTACAACTCATAATTTACAATTCAATCTTTTAGTGCTTAAGTCAAAAAATATTTTGAACGTCAAATTTGTAATCAAGAGCACAAATTGCAACACACGAATGCAAATTTGTCACACCCAAAAACTCAAGATCCTAAATTTCAAAACCGCGCTGTAAACCACACAACAATCAACCACGCAGTCAACCATGCGGTCAACCACACACGAACTGTGCAGATTATGATTTTAGTAGTATGATGAAAATAACTGGAATTTTGCAAACTCATATGGAACAAACTACAAATCAATATCTATAAAATTCATTGAACTTTATATCATTGTATATTTGCTTACCAGTTAAAATTAAAGCATAATTTTATTACTTTAAATTTTCAATTTAGAAGGCTAATTAGCCTTTAGTTTTTACTATTCGAATTCAAACTTTTTAAAAACCAAAAAGAAAAAGAGAAAAATGTTCTTAGGACATTCACATGGATTTGAATACACATACAACAAACATAAAAAGTAATTAGTGTTTTACACTCTTATTTACAAGAGAAAAAGACTTAACAGATGTGAGCAAGTAAATCCGTTTTTCCACAGTTGTGAAAGATTATATTTGAATGATTTTGGATATTATGGTGTTAAAACGATGATAAATGGAGTGCCCCAATTTCGAAAAAATTTACCAACATTTATCCAACACGTCATCCGACTGTCGCATCATTCATCCACCAGTTTTCATCCAAGAAGAAGAAAGGAAGAGAAGTCGACTGTCAACAATCGGTGAAAACACACGCACAGAGCTCGCGAACTGCAAATCAATGTCGGAATCCTGTGCAACCCAATCACAGCTAACGATGTCGATCCCCCGAACTGGTTGATTCGATCAGGATTCCCGATTTTCGTTCAGAAGATTTTCTGGGTTTTTTGAATTTGGGGTAGTTTCTAGCGATGGAGAACGGGTTTGTCGAAGCTCTGGAAGCGCTGCAGAGCTCCGATTTGGAGGAGGACCGGGCGGAGATTCTCGTCCACGACGCAAGTGCAGCCGTGGAAGCGCTGCGTGGCGGAGAAGAATGGGCTCGCGCGTCGTGGGGGAGCGTTGTTCGGGATCGTCGCGGGGTGATTGCAGCGCAGAACCTGGGCTCCGTCGCGCCGAATGCGTGCGCGAGCTGGTTGGACGCGCTCAGGATGCTCGCGTCGTCGATCGCCGCCGAGCAGGGTTCGTTTTTGAGTGCGGCGTGGTTGGAGCTCGGGCTGCGATTCGCCCGGTGGCGCGCGCGCGTCGCGGCTGTGGAGCTTCTGTCGTCTCTGGCGGAGTGTGACCTCCTCGCCGGGAGGAAGAAAGCAACGGATGAGCGGGTGCTGGGAGAGTTGCTGCAGGCGCTCATCGTCGGGACCGGTCTTGGTGATTCCCAGTGGCAGGTGCCTAATCCCAAAGCCTGAACATTATGACAAGAGTTTTGATTTGAAATTTTCTTCCGATGTTGTCGAGTTGATCGTGTTATCTTTGGAGTATGAATCACTCAACTCTGGGAGGGTTCAGGGTTTAAGGTTTAGGGTTTGTGTGAGAGCTACCTTAGACTTATGAATGTCTTTGATGTTTAGGGACTTTTGTACGTTTTTGAGGAAGTTAACTTTCATGGTCAGGAATGTGCCTTACTCAATTCTGGTGTAGGGTTTAGGGTTTAGCATTTTGTTGTGTTATCATGGATGTTTTCAATCAATCCAGGTCCGCCGGGCTGCTGTTTCTGCTGCGACAAAACTTTTGACGGCATCACTGGGTTTGTTACCACAGCCATTGTAAGTCACTTCAATAAGTGATTCTAAACACTACTTTGCTCTTTCCTGCTTTTATCGAACACAACAGAACTCGGTTGAAAGAGTAAGTATGTAGTGGGGTTGGTTTTTTCAGATGGGCAAGTCTGACCTGGGGAGTGCTTGCAATCTGTGTGGACCCTCAGCCGGAGGTGCAAGCAGTCGCAAGAGATGCAGTACTCCAGCACCTCCTCCCTCCTTCAAACCTGCATTCCAAGGTATAATTATCTCTACTTTGATGATGTGTAAAGCAACCCTGTTGTAGATTGTAGATGTAAGTTTGGGTGGCTCTTTGGTTTGAATGCAGGGAGTGGTGCAAGATTTGCTGGATAAATTCATCGCTGCAGTGTTGAAAGCAGAAGCTTCTGACAGAGAGGTTACCACTTTGCTTGGTGCTGTCCATGCCGCCGTGATTCTTGAGCTGGTATCTCATGAGGAAGACATTGACAGAGTGCCCCTCTTGGTGGTGGCAGCTTCTGCAGGCTCTGGAAACAAAGCTCTCTCTGCAAGCCTCGTCCAGCTACTTAGGTCTTCTTCTCTCTTTCCTCATTCGACGTCTTATTTTCCTCACCATGTGTGGTTCCTGATTTGTGGATTGATCTCTCCTGCAGGTCACTGGGGTCTCATCATGTTACATCTCTTTTGGGAATGCTCAACCCCGGAATGCCCCTCTATGAGTTAGCCAGATTCTGCAAGCGGCGAGGCGTTTTGGATGAAGAAACGGCCATAAAATTGGAGCAAGTGCCTGCTGCAACGTCGTTGAAGGGGCTTGCAACTGCATTGGAAGCTGCATCAGAGAGCTGCATCCTTGACGAATCTCTGGGGAAGAAGCAATTCGATGCGCTGCAACATCTATCCGAGGTTTGGATATTTCTATCTTAGAGTTTGACTGAGAGTTTATTCGAGTCTCTTATTCTCTTTTCATTGGCAGATGCTGCGTGTCCCTTCCCAGCTGACACGAAACTACAAGGACGGCGCTACAGATGGAGAAGTGGAGAGCTATCTATCATGTGGAAAGTTGTACATACAGATGGCGGTTTTTCTTGTGAAGAAACCGGTTTGGACGCCACAGCAAGCATGGGACAGGGAAGAAACTGTTCATGATATTTTCTTGAGTTTTTCTGCATTAGCCTCGGGCATTATTGAATCCGAGAGAACATGGATTGACGCAACCGGGGTTTGCAAGCTTTGTGACGATGTTATTGTGTGGTTCGCCGAGGCTCTGATCTCTCATGAAGCCAAAGCACCATCAAGTGGGTTAGAAAGCCTTGTTCTACGACTACTTCCGAAAATGTTATCCAGATTCAAGGACACTTTGAAGGCTGGTACCAGGTCCGTGAGTCTGGAGCATGGCTCTACGGTTCCTAAAATGGATGATCTTCCTGGTGCCATAATTTCTGCGCATCAGTTGAGGTGGTGCTTGACTCAAGTAAGAAGCCTTCTCCTCCGTCTTGCAAATGTCGTAAGAAGACGAATATTACAAGATAGAAATCTGGTCCACTCCCAACAAGCAGCACCAGAAAACATCTTCTTCTATCTGATACATAGGTCTGCTATTACTCTTGTACTCTTTTATGAGGTCTTTGTGCGACTTTTGACAAGAGATGACGTCTGCAGGTTCGATATCCGAATTTCAAGCCTCATTCTGAGTTGGTTATACGTACTGCTCTGACTGCACTAGACCACTACTCTCCGTCAATCAAGGTACAGTAATCGATTCCACACCTCCACACTTATCAATGAGGATCAGAACCGAGCCTCCGTTAACTTTCTCTAGTAAGTGTTAACATGTGATTTGGTCGATCAGAGGGAAGGAATGAAGGCTTTTATTCATTTGGCTACAAATATAAGCCCCGCAGAGTTGGGCTGGTTCAAGGACGCAATTTTAGATGCAGTGACCCGGAGTTTGATCGGGTGTGAGGATTTGTGGCCCGTTGCTGTGGAGATGGCAGTAGCTCTAGTAACACAAATCGAAGGTGCAAATCCCCGGGGACAATGGTGAGTTCTGGTTTAAGGCTTTCGGTGAGGTTTTTTTCTTTGGACTATTATTCAGGAATCATGCTGTCTATTGTTTGTTGTGACAGGTACGGAGCAATAATGAAGGAAATGTTGGACGATCTTGACAGACATAGGAGTGATGATACGCGAAGAATCGTGTGGCTGCAACTTGTTACACCACAGTTGGAATCCATGGGAATTGTCTTGGTAGCTCACTTCAAGCGTCTTCTTCCATTGTTCTACTACTGGCTTCATGCTCAAGATGAAACCACACAACTTCTGGTGATCACCCTCTTCTTGCAAAGGTTTCTTTTGCTAGTGAGGATATTCATTATTATCTCCTAAAAGTAGTTCAATCAAAACTCAGGACTTAATCTGTTTTTTGGTCTTGCAGGTATTGTCAAACCTTCGCACAATTATTAGATCTACATGGCCACGAATTCCTTCCCATGCCTTGAGGTACCCTTTGCTGCTCCTACATGAATGAAACCTGTCATCTTTTCTCTAGACATCACATTGATTTCCAGGTCCATTGTCGCGCACATAAAGTAAACAGCAACCAATGTGACTAGTATGTATTTGGAAACCTGTTGATTTCTCAGATTCATCTCCTGGTGTTTGACGCAGAATACAGGAAGAACTTTCTCGGGCAAAGAAAGATGGTCACGAGCGAAAGTCTAGCTCCAAATTCTTTGCTGCAATTGACGACGTGGAAAGATTAATTCAGCTGTATGTACCTTTATCTTATGCAACAAGGGCATGGTGTATTCATGCATTTTATCAGGCTAAATGGACTATCTATTTAACCTTTTCCTGATGTATTTATGCAGCATTTCATGGAACTAACAGTCGGTAATGCTTTCCAGGGTTGATTCACCTCCAACGGCCGGTGTTCGTAAGTGATAACTACAGCACCTGGGCTTGTTGGATCGATTCTCTTCAAGCTTATCGTGAGCATGTTGCTTGCAGGCTTCCGGTAAGATAACCCCATAATCGTATGTCACCCTCTCCTGCTTGAGAGTATTCAGAATCAATTCAATTAGTATAATGTCTCCTATTGTCACCATCGCATACACATGGCAGCTCACAAAACTAAAGTTTCGTACTGTAAAAATACTTTTTATCGTGACATAATTTTTGTTCTCGTTCCGTTTCTGAATCTCTTGAAATCATCATTTTCGTTGTTTGATTTCAAGTCACTGATATTGAATGGTTTGATTGCAGGGACATCAGAGTGCAAGGCCTACGATAACTCGGAGTTTTATATCCTTCAAACGGTGACAATCGTTCTAGCTCTGTGATCATTTCGTGTGATTGTTACATGGTCCAATTAGTGGCAATGATTCAACTGCCAAAGCCATCACGTTCCTTGGTCATGAAGTGCCAAATTAGTACCAGGTCATCAAACGCTAACTGGCCTGATTGCTTCTGGTTCCCGCACCCGGCAAATCGTTGCAGTGTAGGTATGATTCCTACCTCCCCGAGGACCTTAACAATATGAATCGCCTAGTCTTTCATGGTAATATTCCATGGCTATTAGTTTCAATAGACTTGAAGGTGCATTTTCCTTGTCTCTTGCTTGAAGATCTTTGGTATTGAAGACACTACCAATTTGCAGGGCGTCTTTCACTAGGTCTTGGAGCTAATAGCAACTTAACCTACCTAGATTTGAGTGAATAATCTTTGTACTCAACTTCCCCCAACTCACAGAAAATGTGTTGGTGTTGCTATTGGCCAAGAACAACTCTGCAGGCACGATCCCTACAGCAATGTCCATGTGCAAGCAATGTCCATGTGCAAGTTGTTGTATCACATTGACTTGGGGTATTGAATTCCCTCAAGGGGGCTATTCCTTGAGCACTTGCAAACCTTTCCAACTTGCAAAAGCTCCACCTTGAGGGCAACAAGCTCGACATGTTCAATCCAAGCATTTACTTGGGCTTTGCTATCAAACTGACTAACCTCATCCTTGTGGAGAATCTGTAGAATGCTCCCAGGCTCCTTCAGGTTTTTGAAGGTCCAAGATTTAAACCTAAAGCCTAATTCCTAAACCTAGGTTTGGATAAATGATCATGGATGATGTCACATGGTAACACAATGCTTAAACTAAGGTTGAATGATGTTGTGGCCACATCAATGATATATTGTGTGCAGAGGCAGGATTTAGCATCCAAGCAATGCCGTAAGTGGATGTGTGGGTGCACGAGATTGCTTTGATGTGCACCAAGAAGAACCCAACAAATCGGCCAACAAGAAGAGATGTCAACAACATGTTGCTAAGCTCTATCCAAAACAATGTTCATTGTTAGCCACATTAGGCCTCCATCAACATTTAGCATTTGTATTTGTATTTAGCATTACCAACACCAAATACCACAATTAGCACATGTTTTGCCACTTGATTCTCAAAGAATATTACTACAATTGTAACAAGACACCTCTCCATCCCAAAAAAAAACAAATTGTTCTAGCAGGCTGACATGGCACAAGACCCCTCCACGTGTCACCACCCCACCAGAGCCCAAACCCCCCGCCACGTGTCACTCACCCCCAATCAATCACCCCCCACTCTAACAAACACCTACAAACAAGTCTGTCACGCTCCTCCTTTCTGTCACACTCAGAACCAAAGCCTTGTACAAAACTTAGAGATCCGTGCCTTGTGTTGCAGCTTCAGTCACATCAAGGATGGCAAAATTGGCCCGTCACTGAGTCCGAACAAGAGGTGAGCTATTGAGAAGATTGTCTAGATTGAGAGAAAAAGAGTCATGTTTAAGGAAAGGGTGACTGTTTTTTAGTCGAGGATGAGTTTCTTGGTTCTGGTCGGTTTTGTCGGTGATGTGGGGTTGGAGTTTGAATGGTGATTTTGTGGTCTGTAAACCTAGAAAAACAGCTGATTATGCTTGTGAACCTCAGATGATTTAAACCAGTATGTGTTTGTCATAGTTGCCCAAGATCCAGGGCTCTAAATCTTATAGCCAATCTGTATTCTCATAAATCTCTGGCAGATGAGATTATTTCTGTTGTTTGCTAGTCGAGGATGTAAACCCTAACTTGTGAAATGTAGCAGAATTTCATCTTTTCGTAGAGGTCGCATTGAATGCATGGTGTTCAATCGTCGTGACAATCCTGGGCAGAATGTTAAGGATCAGGAGCACCTTATTCTCCCACATTATTATAGCTTGTTGAACTTGTTGAACTCAAGCTTGTAGAGGTTGCAGCATCCTGTTGGAAATTCTCAACGAAGAGTTTCACAGTTACCACCAGTGGCTGATCTTGCACGGCAATAATTCAGCAGCTTACATCGATCCATGGAAATGCCTGTGGCAGAACTCAGGCAAATGTGTTCTTTTTCCTCATGTGTGTGTGTGTGTGTGTGTGTGTGTGTCTGTGCAGACGGCGTTTTCGTAGGGGCAGCAGCAGCAAGCATGGGGAGCAAGTACAAGGACGAGAAGCCGTTCGCATTCTACGACCCGGAGCAAGATGGGGACGGACACAGACAGGCGCCACCGCGCAGCAGCAGCAGCAGCAGAGCTGCCCCGCTCTCCCCGCGAGCTCAGCCATCCGAGTATGCCTCCTCGCCCAGAGCGCAACCATTCGACCACTACGATCCAGGCCTCGACCGCCACGCAGACAGAGGCCTCGCAAGAGTAGGAGGAGCTCCAGAGCCTGGCTATGGAGGCAGAGGAGCTCCAGAGCCTGGCTATGGAGGAAGAGGAGCTCCAGAACCTGGCTATGGAGGCAGAGGAGCTCCAGAGCCTGGCTATGGAGGAAGAGGAGCTCCAGAGCCTGGCTATGGAGGAAGAGGAGCTCCAGAACCTGGCTATGGAGGCAGAGGAGCTCCAGAACCTGGCTACGGAGGAAGAGGAGGAGGTCCAGGATCTGCAAGAGGAGGTTTAGATTCTGAATATGCTGCAAGAGGAGCTTCAGAACCTGGATATGGAGGAAGAGGAGGTCCAGAGCTTGGATATGGAGGAAGAGGAGCACCACAGCCTGGCTATGGAGGTAGAGGAGGTCCACAACCTGTATATGCTGGAAGAGGAGGTCCAAACCCTAGCTATGGAGGAGGTCCAGAGCCTGCATCAGTTGGAAGAGGAGGAGGTCCTGAACCAGGGTACGGAGGGAGAGGGGCTCCAAACCCTATTAGAAGAGGAGGAGCTCCGGAGCCTGCGTATCCTGGAGATGCGAGACCTGAGGATGGTGGAGGTGCAGGGATGGGGCCCTTGGGCGCAGGCAAGTACGTCTACGGCGGGTTGCGCGCAGCGGAGAGAGGCGATCCGGACTCTGGCGCGCCGCCGGCGCCCATCAGCTCCGAGTACGCGCACCAAGTGTACGCCAGCGTGTTCAGCGACCCTGTGTATGGCGGCGCGGGCCAGCTGAACGCCCGCGCAGGCTACGCCGAGGAGGCGCCGGATCTGCAGCGCCTGCATCACAAGGAAGACGTGCTCCGCCACCCCGACCGCTACTAATCTCTCCGACATGAAGAAGAAAGCATCCGATCGTGTGTCCATTGTAAAACGAGAGCATTCTTATTTATACATTCTAAAATAAAGATCGTGAGCGCACTGATCTATCTGCGCATTGTCCCATTATCTCACCCAGTGTCAGAATGTTTGTTTGTGCTCCAGAGATCCACCATTACTCTCTCTCCAACTGCTGATCGATCCTCACATTTGAGCAAAAACATGAACAAGCTACAGAATTGATCAGATGTCCACACGATGAACTACACATCGGCAACCATCACAACATCCACACACGAAGATTAAAGCTCGTAACCCTATAACCAGGGAAGGGCTTCAAGCAATGGCTCCAGAAGTAGCGAGAGAGGATATCCACGGCGCAGAAACCCATGAGCAACCTAGTGAGCTCCATGTGTTTCACCAACTAACCTTATAATACTCCCTCTCTCTCGCACAATAAACCTGCTCTTAGGTAGAGTGCCAGCGTTGAAAACCCAAATGAATCATGCGGCTGTTGCGTCCGTCAGGTGATTCTCGACTTCTGCTGCATCTGGGGTTTGATTTTGAGGTTGAACAGGCGTGGCTCTCTCTTTTCATCGACGACATTCATCACTGTTTCTATCTTCTCTTGCTTCATGTGAGAGTGTGTAGCTTGTGGGTTGGGCTGCAAGCATTGCAGGTGAAGTTGATGGGCGAGGGAGGACGCATAGATTGCCTCGTGGATGTGCTGATCAGCTTCTGTTTCCTCTCTGGGGTTGATCGATCTCGGAGCTGGGTGAAATTGTTGTTGGTTGTGTGTGTGTTCAGGTTGAACTGCGTCATTCCTGCGTTCCGGTGCAAGAAGAAGGAGTTGTTGGCGACAAGGAGTCGCAGTATGGCGCCGCCCATGGTGGCCGATGTGGGGTTGCCCTCTGCTGGTCGAGTACTCAGCATCCAATCGCACACCGTCCATGTAAAATCTCATCTTCCTCATCTTCCTCATCTTCCTCATCTTCCTCGTCTTCCTCGTCTTCCTCGTCTTCCTCGTCTTCCTTGTCTTACTCATCTTCATCATCTTCCTCATCTTGTGTGAGAGCAATTTGATTGTCTGCGAGATGATTTTTTGAGGAGCTGTTTCGGACTTGTTGTTTGAGAGATTCTAGTTTGGTTTTTTTCTGTTCTTTCTTTTGATTGTTTGTCATTTGCGCATTCAGGGTTATGTTGGCAACAAGGCTGCGGTCTTTCCTTTGCAAATTCTAGGGTTCGATGTGGACCCCGTCAACTCCGTGCAATTCTCCAACCACACAGGCATGTTTTCTTCTTGCTCCAACTCTTTACTCTCTGTTGCTAAATTTTAGGGTTGGAAAGATAAGATGTAAAGCACCCTGAACCAGATAATTTGACTAGAATCCGCTTCACAGACTTGGATTGCAAACCATGATAAAATTTACATGTTTCTGGTCCAAATTTAGAAGAATTTTAGGGTTGGGAATAGAATTCTGAACCTCGTTTGAAGAAGCACCACCATTGACTAGATTACATCACCATGTGCTTCTCTTGCAGCCCATCATTCACTTGAAACGTGCCTTAAACTCATGTAGTTCTAGTGTGCTAGCAAGTGCTAAATATACGCCATGTTTTGTAGGGGCTAAACACAAGCCAATAGAGTTTAGTAAGTCCAAAGTCTTTTTAAAAAAGGGTAGTAATTTCAAATTCAACTTGCATTCCTACTGGGAAACATGTTTTTATTTTTATTTTTTCATGCAGGTTACAGCACGGTGAAGGGTCAGGTGCTGGATGGGGAGCAGCTGTGGGCGCTCATTGAAGGCCTGGAAGCGAATGAGCTTCTGCATTACACTCACCTCTTGACAGGTCAGTTTTTCTCTTCAAAAAATCATTAATCTCCTGTGTTTTCTTTTTTTCTGATCTTGTTTCTTGAAGAAGCAGGGTACATAGGATCAGTTTCCTTTTTGAAGACGGTGCTGCGTGTGGTGGAGAAGCTGCGAGCCGTCAACCCAAACCTTATCTATGGTAATTATGTGTCTTATATCATGTTGTGTAGTTTCATTCAATCAAAACTAGGGGCGGTTATTCATAATAACTAATCTCTTGTTGGTTGTTCTCTGTTGTTCTCTCCAGTTTGTGATCCTGTGATGGGCGACGATGGGAAGTTTTATGTGACGCCAGAATTGATGCCTGTTTATCGAGATAAGGTATAACAATCTTCCTCAGTTCTTTTATCTCACGTTATTAGATAATCAACATGTTGATATTCATGGGGAAATTACTGGTGCAGGTAGTCCCAGTGGCAACGATGCTCACCCCAAATCATTTTGAAGCGGAACAACTCACTGGCCGTCGGTAAGGTTATGCCTCACTTTTCATAGAAAGAGTTTTCTTTTCCATGGTATTCACAAGCTTGTTTTTTAACGTGCAAAGGGGGGACTGAAGGTGGGTAAAGTTGGCAGTATTGAAACAGAAGCGGAAGCATTACAAGCCTGCGTTGATCTGCACGCTGCAGGGCCTTCAAAGGTACTACTCTGTGATTTGGCTTACTTTGGGTGACTCTTGTGAAGAGGCTTTGACATTGAGAGCTGGCCATCATCTGAATGGATTTTTGCCTTGCAGGTGGTCATCTCAAGTCTAGCAATAAACAATATGCTGTCTGTCATTGGCAGCCACGTAAAAAGCAAAGTGAGTCCTGTGATTTTCTTAAGTTTTCCTTGGTTTTCTACTTGCATTTCCTTAGACTCTTTTATCTTTGTTCATGTGACGCATGATCCGTTTCAACAAGGGATTGAGGGGGCTTTTCCTATTACCTTTTCTATGCAGGGAGAGCCACCAAAACAGTTCAGAATAGTTCTACCGAAGCTACATTCGAATTTCACGGTACTTTCATCCTAACTTGACCTTGTGGTTTTAGAGAGTTTGCTGCTGTCCATTATCATCCAGTTCTGTTCCTACTTTTCCTTTCTCAACAACATGTGTCTAAAGCCATTAATGTCATTTGTAGAGTCAGGCGAATTTACACAGGACACCCCCTCATTTAAAATCACCTCCAAATAGTCCTAAATTAGTCTAAAATTAGCTCAAAGAAGGAACAGGCAGCAAACTCTTTCTTCACTCTCAAATACTAGATCTGACTTGAGTTTAGAGATCACCAAGCTCTACTAAGTGTATAGAGTGAGGGAAAGAGTAGTCTAAAGAGGGGAGCATCTAATTGACTTTCGAAAGAACTCTATTATCTGCTTATAACATGTTTCTTACTGCAAGACGAGACTTCTAACTGATGAACTGTAAATTCTCAGGGCACTGGAGATCTAATGACGGCGCTTCTGCTGGGATGGAGTCATGTGAGTTCTAGTAATTGATGCTGATGTTGTTTCACTTCCTGTCATATTTTTGGTCGAAGCTGTAATTACTCTCCCAAATTTTCTCTTAATGACACTGGTTTCTTGCAGAAATTCCCGGACGACCTGGATAAAGCTGCAGAGCTAGCTGTGAACAGCCTTCAAGTATGGCTGATCTCCTTTCTTGCTACAACAATCTAATTGGATTGTCATGGAATGGTAATTTTGATTGTTTTTTCTTTTGTTTGCAGGCTGTGCTGAGGAATACCGTTGCAGATTATGGCGAGGCAGGGGTGCTTCCAGAGCCCAAAGCCAAGCAACTGGAGCTTCGCCTCATTCAAAGTGTCAATGAAATTCAGTCACCTGAAATCAAGTTCTCCACCGAAAAGTTGTAGCTGCTGGGCCAGGTTCAGTCTTCACAGCCTTGCCTTTTTGTGGTAGTCCGAAATTCAACTAATTGGGAGTTGAAGTTGAGATTATGTGCAAGCTCTTACTATTTTTAATTGGATAATTGTTTTAGATCTTCTGTATCACGTTCAAATATGACACCATTATACATGTCCTTTGTAAGGAAATACATACATGTATTGGTTGAAAATGTTATGTCTTTAGTCCTTTGTATGATTTTTAGCATGCACAAGTGGTTTCTTCAGACATTGTACCCTTTTAATTCTACGTGATGTGGTCTATTAAATTATGTGATGCTTATTCCACATTAAACATATTTTATAATCTCAAATAATTTGAAGCGCTTGTTATGGTGGACAGGGTTGATTATGGTTGTTACATGCAATGGATGTCATGAGGGGTGATTTTTGGCTTGATGGATGTTGCTATGTTGTTATAAGTAGATTGTTGTTGTAGAGAGTAAATATTTGTTATGGACCCAAGTTGACCATGATAATGAAATGGTTGCTCTTGTAAAGTCAACTGAGTGTATCTACAAAGTGGATGTGAGTTTGATGAGGTATTGATGGTGTATGTTGGTCTACGTTTGGTGGGATTACACAATACCCAAGGCATTGGTAGCTTTAATGGTCCTTGAATAGGAAAATTGGTTGTGTGATTTCAACCCACATCCAAAACTCCCCGTTGTAATCCTAACCTTGAAGTCCATATATGTTCTTAGATTTGGTTTTTGTTGAACTTCTAAATGAAGTCTAGAATTTTTCAAGGCACTTTACATAAAGTACTACTGTACGAAGTCCTCACTTTCAGACACTACCTCTTAGAGTTATTATTTTTTCTAGATTGCAATGGTTAGGATACAATAGGTATCAATAAGTATCACCTAGGCATTACATGGGTATCAATTTAGTATTTCAAGGGTATCACCTAAACAAATCTCTTGAAAATTCTGAAATCTTCAGACATTCTCTCAAAATTGACCATTGCGGAGGGTGCACTTCTCATTGCTTCAAGTTACAAAACAACCCAATTGCTTTAATGCTTTAACCCTTTACTGCCCAGGGATGTTTCTAGGAAAACCAAGATTTCTGCTGATTTTTTTCTTTGCACCGGATTTGATGGAAATACAATGCTTAATATTGATATCTAACCTTACAAAATTGAACTTAACCCATGCCCTAAACTTTGGGGAAATTTTGCACAACATCCAACGGTTGATGGAACATGTTATAGTGTTTAAAGTTACCATATATTGGTAGTGAAAACTGTGGATTTTGGAGGGTGCACTACTTTAACCATCAATAGATTCTTGCAAGAATTATTTTACTTTGAATTAGAGCGGTTCACATGTGCACTAGGTTGATAGCTTCGCATTGACATATCATATGCGAGGAAAATATTTATACACAATTATTGGTGATTTTTTTTCTTTTTTCTACTTGATTGTATACAAAAATGTTCCAACCTTATACGAATCAAAACGGTAGTTTCGTATGTGCAGAGAGAGATCAACGATCACAAAACAATGAAGAATGTCTCAAAGACAAAGTTCAATCAAAATTTAAGACCAAAATCAATGTGCATGTGTGTGAAATACAACATAGTGTGTGGCATGGTATTCACTATATTCACTGTATTTGAGTGTATTTGGTGTATTTTGTGTTGTATTCCTAGCTTTTCCAAGAGTTCTATATATCCAAATCATGATCTGATTGTTGGAGAGTGTTTGTGTATTGAGTGCGCAAATCTGAACCTTGTAGCTCAAAGCCTAGTTCCTCATGGATTTCATGCAATTTGAGTTTTAGCACCTCCGGAGTCCCATTTCGGGCTTCCTGGGCGCTTAAGGGTTAAGGACGACAGGCTCATAGGTGGTCAATTTGAAGTAATCTTTGAATGGCTTTACCGACAGTTCATTGTTTCCTAGTCCATGAACTGTGTTAACCCCTTAGGTACCATGACAGTTTTACACCAAAAACACTTCAAAATTGTTGGATTCTAGTGCAATGAACAAAGCAGGAAACAAAAGCTTTGATTTCTATTTCTAACCATAGGATCTCAATTAAGACTCATTAAGTAGTATACTCACAAAATTTCATAAACTTTGACCACACGGATTTAAAGATTATAGTGCTTGAAGTCAAGCAAATGGTTCATATTCTTCCCTGCGTTCAGTGGATCAACAGACTTTGGCTTCACTTGGTGTCAAATTTTTGCACTACACAAGGTCTAAATCCATTTCCCACTAAGGTTTTGGTAATGCCTTTCTATAGTAAAGGTTTCAAAGAGGAATGTTGGAAATTGACACCAAAGGAACCTGAGCGAACTTTCAAAAAGCCCATTTTTGACACTTGGTCCTTTAGGGGTTAACTTGCGTGGATCTGTGCACTTCCAATAAATGCAATGAGACACTGAACCATAGTTTGGCGAATATGCACGAAATGAGATTCATTGCGGACCGAACAATATGTCCACTGTATTACCGTGTAAAAAGTGCTCTCCCAATTTGTGGATTTGACTTTCGTAGGTGGGCGAGCCGCATGCAATATGTATGGATGAGTTTTTGTGACTCAGTAGAGGGATCTTGCTTTGAACCATCAACGAAAGGTTCACACGGTACAAATATGACGTCATCATCCTTAAAGGTTTCACCCTTAAACGTCATTAAGTGCCATTGTTGACCAAAATATTCTACATGTATGGTGTCATATTTGAACATGATAAGGTCCGTATATTGAAATGACCTCCAAATGAAAGATGCTACACTAAAGATCACATTTAGTGTATGTCACACTAATTGATTTATAAATGCTATTACTTTTTACTCTTGATAAATATTTTTACCAACTATGTCTATAATGATCCACATCTTTGAGTAGTGTAGATAGTTGTGCTCATAGTAAAAATATTCATCAAGAGTAAAAAGTTATTGGATTTATAAATACCTTAGTGTGACATACACTAAATGTGATATTTAGTGTAATTGAAGAATTTTCAATCCTAAAGGTGTAAGTCCTACTAAACTTTGATACGTTTTTTAGTATTCTACACAGTAAAATACATGCCTATCTATACGGTTCCTGACTGACATTTGGTCTCCGCAGATGCACCCAGAAAGGAGGTTTCAGGGACCTAACCCCTACTTTTCGGAGCACTTTCTAGAAATTCATCCCCTACATGCTCACCATACCGTCATGTACGTTCGGGATGAACCATATTCTAAACCAAATTCTGAATCATGTGCGTCGACGTATTGAAGGGTTAACAAGAAAAGTGGTAAGGTTGGAAATCAGGGCACGTTACCCATATTATGATTATTGATGTGAATGTTGGTCATGGATCTTTCACGAGACACGCCACCCATCATCTGCATTTGTAAGCGTACGACCTGAAATGATAGGCTTTGAATGCAATGGCACGCCATGAAAGGAACCTGAGAGTTTGTTTGATGATGCTCGTACCGACATCATGTCATGTCACAATGACAGAGATTCCACGTAATCTAACGAGTTTTCAAACGGAAGTGTCAAACATGAATTCGGACCTACCTAGTTTTCAAATGGGAATATTGAACATGACGATTCCGCTTCACTTTGTAGACTCCAACATTCCCTCAGAACCTATGACTAACCTATGAGTGGTGGCCATGGGCCTTTGGTAGTAAAGAGGCTACACGCATGAGGCACAGTATTTCTTTTTTTTTTGCTTTCAATGCCTAAGAGCACCAAGTATAAAAACTTGGGCATCAAACCCTTTGTAAATATTGGGTCATTTTGAACCGTTTGATGCCATTCCTGGATTAAGCGGCCAACAGTCACTCCCATTCATTGTGACATGACATGATGTCATTGTGACATGAGATGATGTCATTGTGACATGAAATGATGTCATTGTGACATGAAATGATGTCATTGTGACATGAAATGATGTCATTGTGACATGACATGTCATGTCACAATGTTGCTTTTGCAATTCATGAGATGACGAAATGAAATGGTTGTCTCTATCACTGAGAGGTTTTCTTAAGGGGCGGTTTACACTATGGACCAAGAACTCGTCCCATGCACCTCTAAAATTTGTGATTGGCCAATCGAGTTGATGGAGCCAATCACAGATTTTAGAGGTGCATGATAGAGTTCTTGGTCCGTAGTGTAAACCGCCCGTTAAGTTCATGTTACATGATTGAAAATAGTATCAGGCAATGAAGTGCATAATTGAGGTTTGCTTGGAAGGTAGTTGTTAGGAGGTATTTTCTATATGGTTGTCTCTATCCCTTTAGACGGTGCTCATGGCATGCGTTAGCTCATGTTACCCAAGTGAAAATTGAATCATGTTGTGCACATAACTAGGGTTTTTTGGGAAGATAGTAGTTGGGAGATGGTGATGCATGAAGATGAATGATTGTTTTTCTTTTAGAAGGTGCTAACAAGCTCACAATGCCACTAAGCGATGCATTTATCCAACATGCATGCCTAAAATGCCCATAGTAAAACCTGATACAACCAAATTACATTTGCAAAAATAAGTAAATAATGCCACAATATGCACATGCTTTGAACGTTGGAGCTGCCATCGTGCTCAAAAATTATAATACATGAGCCAATTAAGTATTAAAGATATGACAGTTGGAGCCTATAGTTAGATTTGGTCAAAACAAAAAAAGGAGCCTCTAATTGTTGATGTCACACACACACACACAAACATATATATATATATATATATATATATATATATATATATATGTGTGTGTGTGCGTGTGTGTGTAATTTTTTTACAAATATTTTGTTGATAACCTTACTCAAATAATAATCCGATGATAACTTTAGCAATGTTATGTTCAAGGATAGAAGCACCTCGTGGACACATAAAAATTAAAATGCAATTTTGCAAACACAAGTGAATAATTACGATTCTACCACCATAAAGTCTACATCGAAGAGTTTGTAATGTCATAAAATTAGCTACTCTAACCATCAAACCACATTATATACTAAGTAACACGCAAACAACTATAAAGATATTCTAGGATGCTTCTAATGGATTCATCTATTGGTTGTGTCATTATTATACTTAATTGTCTGAACATGATGAAAATTACCCAATATTCTAAGCAATATTTCACAATTATGGTGATCCTCCTAGAATAAGAAAATCCTTAGTAAAGTTCACAATGAATCTAATGTAAAGATTCATGACAAGGTGGCCATAATAAGCATAAGTCAAACTCTCACAATGTTACCTCACTACACACAAACAAACCATTGACATATAGTATTAATCTCAATCACATTAGAGTATGTGCTTGAAGGCACATCGCCCAATCAGCTCCCTTTACAACAACCTTGTTTGTTTTGTTTTCTATATATAGAAGCTTCTATTTTGAGCGGTTGTTATTATGGAAAAGGTAGGTAAATGCGTGTTATAGCACGCCTTACTGTTGTGTAAAGAGAATATTTGTTCGGATCTAAGTTGCATGTTATAATAAAATTGTTGTTATATCATATGCTTCTACAAGGGGAGTTGTTTATACATCATGAATAACAACATATATATATATATATGTATGTAACGAACTCTTATCCTGGATGGGGGGCCAGAGTGAATAAAGTGTGTGTTTGTTCCACCACTAAACCAATGCCCATTAAATGGATGCAACACCGGAACTTCCCGGGAGGTCACCCATCCCAATACTACACTGACTTTGATGTTTAGTGTCATGGGCAGTAAATGACTTGTAAATGCTGTAAGTTTTTACTTTTGATATAATTTTTTACTAAGAGCACAACAATCTATGCTACTCAAAGAGGGGGATCACAGTGGACATGGTCGGTTAAAATATTCATCAAGAGTGAAAACTTGTAGCATTTACAGGTCATTTACTGCCCATGACACTAAACATCAAAATCAGTGTAGTCCGGCCCAGAGGCGCTTAACTTCAGAGTTCTGATGGGATCTGGTGTAGTAGCCTCGGTATGACCGCATCACTTTTTGGTGCCATGAACTTTTTACTAAATTACAGAATCTTCTCTCTAGGCATTCAAAAGGGACTGTTTGGTTTACTTCAGTTTTGAGAGCATTAAAAATAATGATAGATTTCTTTGGGCAAGAGTTAAGTGTTCCATAGCTCGAGGTGAATTGGAAGTTGTAGGTGTGCCTACTCAAAACATTGGTAGAAAAATCAACTGTACGTGTGCAAACTGTACGTGATGCATTATTTGATAGACTGTTTGATGCCATGAATTGCATGTAACACATGGCACACTTTTGGTGTCTAGTGGTTGATTGATTTTGTTGTATTTTGTTCTTGCATTGGAATATCAACTCCTTGGGCACTTTCGGTGTCGAGCCATTGTTTGAAAACATTGTTTGCATTGGAACCGCAGCTCCTTGGGATGTGCACAGCCCTCTGCAAAAAGAAGTGTTTGTACGGCCTTGTTCTCAACCAACCATGCTCATCCTTTTGAAGTACATCAAATAACATGCCACCCTTTTATAAAAAAAACTTTCACATTTGTACATACAAAATTTTGAGAATTTCATGTTTCTTATTAGTTTAATTTTCCAACTTTAAGGAAATAGTAATAATATATTTGTTCACAGGGATCACCGAAAAAAACATATTTTGTTTGACTTGAAACCCCTTCTTGTGGCATAAAATGTGGTAAACACCTTTAACCCCTAAAGTTCCTTGACAATTTCCCTCAAAAACTATAAGTGGTACTAACTTTCAAACCACAAATCCAAAAAATAAAATAAAAATATGTCCACGAAGCTCTTATCAAAGGCAATCTAGCTTAAAAATTTCAGAGAAAATTGAATTTTTTTTCGAATTTTAGGAACCTGCCCAAAAATCAAGGAATCCCCCCCCAAGGAGACTCTGGTCCTTTAGGGGTTATTACACATACCGGATCATTCCGCCTCTTCTCAAGCCATGGACCAAGTTAGAACGACTCAAGAATACCCATGGTGAATGTATAGGGAGAGTCCCACCCACAAGGGCCTCCCGGGCAGGACTCCCGGCATAACACCGAACATAGGTGTTACCACTCGTTGTCTAAATACACCCCAAGTTTGTTGCCGACATACCAGCCTCCGCTCTGAAACATGTCACCAAAACTGAAGAGCGCACATGGGGACATGATAGACACCAAACTAAGGTAGAGGCACCCAATTCCGATCACTTAAGCCAATTCGGGACTCAAATGACATTGTATGTCAAAAACATTTATGTAGAAAGATGCTGAATTAGGAATGAAAGTCAACAAATGTTTTTTCAAATTTAATCACAAAGATTTGGAATTGATATAGAATTTAAAAGCCCAAAAACCACTCGAGCCCATAATCTAACTCTAGAGTAGGTGAGATTTGGTGCCCTCCTTCACCCAATGCCAATAAGTGAGAGTGAGTAAAAGAGAGAAAACATGCCATGGATAACCAACTCACGGAGGGTACCCAATACCGATCGGCCTTGTTCAACTTTCGAGGCAATGCCACCAATGAGAGTTCAATTGAGGTGGAGCAACCCAAAATTGCACACTTCATGACCCAATGCCGATAATGACTAGGGTTTTCAGATTTTGAGTTATCAGCTTGGGGTCACTTCCTGCACCATTTCAAGCATTTGCCATTTTCATGCACCATGCCATGCATACTCTAGTGATCGGAATTGGGTGGCCGATCGGAATTGGGTGCCACTACCTTAATGCAATCATTTGTTATTTATAGATTTCCTCCCCGTATCAAGCAGTTAGTGTGGTATACGTGAGAAATTTAGTTTGATGTCCGGAATTTTGGGCGTGGGGAGAGGTTTGCTGGATTAAACGGGACCAAAACCCATCCCAGTGTTCCATGGCATATGAGACTGTGCTCTGAAGCCTTTGCTGCAAGTCTAAGCTGATTAGGTTCTTCAATCATGTGCTCTGAAGCCTTTGCTGCAAGTCTAAGCTGATTAGGTTCTTCAATCATGTGCTCTGAAGCCTTTGCTGCAAATTTAAGCTGAATAGGTTCTTCAAACAAAGCAGACACGGAAAGCATGGCACTTTGGCAATGCTCATGTAAAGTATACCCCCCATGACCGCCCCCTTCCTATCACAACCATTCTATATTTGGTCCCATTTCCATCCCATTTCCACCTAATCACTCATTGTCAGCTCCAAATTAAGGCTTACTACTTGTCTAGACCCCTAACTTTTAGTCGGCTCTAGTAGGGATTTAGACCTTGCGTAGTGCAAAAAATTGACACCAAGTGATCCACTAAACGCAGGGAAGAAAATGAACCATCTGCTTCACTTCAAGCAGTATAATCTTTCAATCCGTGTAGTCAAAGTTTACGAAATTTTGTGAGTATGTTACTTAATAAGTCTTATTTGAGATCCTACGGTCAAAACTAGAAATACAAAGTTTGTTTGTTTCTTCCTTACTCATTGCACCAAAACGAGCAATTTTGAAGCGTTCTTGGTGCAAAACTCTCACGCTACGTTAGGGGTTAATTTGTCCTTCACAAGGGTATACATCAGAGGACGACAGAGAACATGTCAAAATGCATGCAACATTTATTGAGCCCAGTTTGATAGATGCTGCATGCCCCCGGTTTTAAGTTGATGCATAAAGGAGCAGGGTCCTGGAATGTACTTTTCAAGCAGGAACATCCCCTCCATCCCCAGTCAGGAAAACCAGCCACTCGAATACATTTGAGTGGCTTGAAATGGATGCCAGGAAAGGGGAGGTTCAAGGGATGGACCCACGATGCACTTTCTACACTTCAGCTTTCTCATGGACGATCTCCATTGGCGCACACTCCTCAACCATCCGTGCTTTCACTCCATCAATATTTCATCCACATCGGTCCATCTTCATCCATTAGATGGATGAATGTTGCTGGTTTTCGGAAGGTGGTGGTGGATTCCGAAAATCAATTTCTTAAAATTGCCGGGAATGCTACAACATGCACTTCAACCCTTGAACGTCAATCCGGAACTGTATATACAAGCACGTAATTTTCTGTGTAGAATACAAAAAATGTATTGAAGTTTAGCAAGGTGTAGACCTTTGGTTGAAGATTCTTCTATTAACATCTTTCATTTGGAGGTCATTTCAATCAATTTCAACCTTATCATGTTCAAATACGACACCGTACATGTAGAATACTATGGCCACTAGTGGCACCTTCTGAAGTTTAAGGGGTTAGGGGAATTTGGTGAGCTATTAAAGCGTATGATACGTGGTGATACATACCCTGCAATATCCCTGGTACACCTATGTCATACCCGCGGATGTGTCTTAGGAGGCGGGCAAACTGGTCAACATTCTCGCTAAACGTCATCATTTTTTTTAAAAAAAATCAGTTTTTCACCTAGTATTAGTATACCGTTCACCTTACATTGAGTGTGGACTAGACTATTCTGAAACACCTTCATTAATTCTTGTAAACGCAAATTACAGTGGTCCACCTCAATTCTCAATCGAAGTTGAACCATGTATTGCTGAAATGATATGGGATGTTTCAATACTAATGATACAAGAGTAATGTGGATATGTTTAAAGCAAATATGCATGGATATAGGCAAAGTCATTGCAGACGTGACTGGAGAGGTAGCCATATGTGGCAGGTGCACTAAACATTGCATTTAGTGTCGTCTACACTAAATACAAACCCTTACACTAAATGTAAGAATTACAATTAGTGTAATGACACAACATTACATTAAATGTAAAACATTACACTATATGTGAATGGCAATAAAAATGGGTGTTTTTTTTTTACTTGTGCACAACTAGTGTATGAAAAAGCTTGCCGCAGTGAATAAAATCACTATCAGTGTATGAAAAAACTTGCCACAGCTAACACTAATTGTGAAATTGTTTGCAAATAGTATAGTAGGGTAATTACACTATTTGTGTGACTACACTTAATGCGATGTTTAGTGTAGTTAGTGTGGAAGGGTCAACATTAATTTGGTCAAAAACCAAAAGTAATGTGGTCCACATCATTTTCCACCCACATTAAGGTAGAGGCACCCAATTCCGATCACTTTAGCGAGTTGGGGACTCAAATGATATTGTATGTCAAAAACATGTATGTAGAAAGATACGGAATTAGGAATGAAACTCAACAAATATTTTTTCAAATTTAATCTCAAAGATTTGGAATTGGTATAGAATTTAAAAGCCCAAAAACCATCCGAGCCCATAATCAAATTGTAGAGTAGGTGAGCTTTGTTGCCCTCCTTTGACCAATGCCAGAAAGTGAGAGTGAGTAAAAGAGAGAAGACATGCCATAGATAACCAACTCATGGAGGTACCCAATGTCAATTGGCCTTGTTCAATTTCACCAACGTTAGTTCAATTGAGGTGGAGCAACCCAAAATTGCACACTTCATGACCCAATGCCGATAATGACTGGGGTTTTCAGATTTTGAGTTTTTGGTTTGGGGTCACTTCATGCACCATTTCATGCATTTACCATTTTCATGCACCATTTCATGCGTTTACCATTTTCATGCACCATTTCATGCGTTTACCATTTTCATGCACCATTCCATGTATACTCTATTGATTGGAATTAGGTGGCCGGTCGGAATTGGGTGTCTCTACTTTACTAGAACACCCACACTGATGAACGGCAAAGATTTTCAACTAATTTTCGGCAATTTAGGAATGGCAGGTTCCCAGCCATTACTTCCACTCTGATCATATGGGGTAATATTAGCAAAGTCCAGGAGAGGCATGAGGTGCTCCATCTGGAGGCTGAGGTGGACGCCGGTGCCCTTTTCATTCTCACTTGTACTATTCATGTTTCACTTGCTCTTGAGGCTCTTTCATGTGACCTCTTGTAATAGGGTATCACAATATCCTAGATCCAAAGCATATTTCAAGTCGTCAACCATCTTCTTTTACTAAGGTCAATGCAAACGAATTGTTTGGCCATTGTGTTGTCATCAAGTCTATATCTAGAGGACATAGGTTAGTGGTATGAAGAGAATGTTTGTTGTCACGAGGTCAATATCTAGAGGACATGGGTTAGTGGTATGAAGAGATTGTTTGTTGTCAATAAGTTTGTCTCTATAGGAGATATGTTAGAGCATCTCCACTCCTGGCGTGGAATTTTCCACGCTAGGACGGAAAAAAAATTTCACACTAGGAGTCGTTTAGGGTTTGGTGCTTGCTTGGCTCCACTCCAAGCTCCAAAAAAATTTACCCAAAAAAATGCTTTGACCTTTTACCTCCGGCCACCAATGACACGGCGCCACATGTCGACATCAATGACATGGCGCCACGTGTCGCAAGGGTATGGGTGTCTCACCAACATCAAAAAATGGTGCACTCCTCCCATCCAAGGAGATTTTGGTGTGCCATGCACCAAAACTTCTAAATTTTTATAAAGTTTCCCCGTTTTGAGGTGATGGGTGCAACTTTTTGACCTCACAAAACTCCAATTTGGTGGTTCTCCGTCTTGGGGTGGAGATGCTCTTAGTGGTATAGAGCTACTTTTGTCATGGAAATTGAACAACATTTCCTCAATAGGATATGCAATGTGGATTCTTTGGTCCTTAAGTCATTGGTCATAAAAAGGAATAAAACATCTTTCCGTTGAGAGGATCAGTAGATTTTGACTTTATTCGGTATCATTTTTTTGCACTACACAAGGTCTAAACTTCATACCATCATGTTCAACATGATATTAGTTCCTTGAACACCAATTTTAGAGGTAGAAAAGGAGTGTAGGATATTCAAAAAATATATTTGTAAATGGAGATTCAAAAATTGCCACTACTTTTTCTTTTTGGTAGACTAAACATATTTTACAGTGGGAATTGAAATGGTCGTTGAGAAGGTTTTAACACCACTTCATGTAGTAGGAAAAGTAAAGAGTAAAAAAATAAAAAGATCTCTAATTTTTAAGTGGAAAAGGAAAATAAATCGTGGCACCTTGCTTGACAATGTGTGAAGATTTTTTTATTTTTTTATTTTTTTGAAGCAAACCAAAAAACGGATTTGATTGCAGAAAAAAGTCACCAGGACGTACAGAGGTCCGACGTGCCAGTTATGTGTGAAGATGTTTGACTTGGTTTAAAATACTTTTTTGCACAGAAGACAATTTTTTTTACAATATCCTTTAGAGGTTAATCCTTAAACATGAAAAGGTGTCACTGGTGGCCACAATATATTACATGTATAATGTCATATTTGAACATGATAAGATTCAAATTGCTTGAAATGAGTTCCAAATGAAAGATGTTAGTTGAAGAATCTTCAATCCAAAGGTGTAAGTCTCGCTAAACTCTAATATATTTTTGTATTATAAAGAGCAAAATATGTTCTTGCATATACGGTTCCCAGCTGACCTTCAATCCCTAAATTACCAAGAGTTCCCTCGAGAGACTTTTGAAGGTTCGGGCAGGTTCCTCCTATGTCAATTTATAACATTCTTTTGTCAAATTTATATTGTAGATGAACATTACCAAGTGAATACAATTTTTTCCTCAATGTGACACTTGATGAAAATGATATAGGGTTCTGAAGTTCAAATGGGGAAAGTCAGCACGTCTGGCAACTCCAAAAACTGTTGCTAGGACACTCTATTGAATGTGAGATTTTCATTTCTAGCAAATAATATTATTTCCTTTCATATTGCCAAATAAAATCTCTTATCTTTAGTGAAAAATAGCATATTAATCCAAGTCAAACATTTTCACACATTGTCACACATTGTCGTGCAAGTTACCAAAAGTACCGTCGCTGGCAACTTATCCCGGGCCTATATCTGCTTCATACGCATAGGCATCATCTTGTATGAACGAAGCATGACAATCGTATACATCATCATGATGTATGATACATACATCAGTGCCATAATTACAAACTGGGCATCTGCTGCACAATTTCAGAAGCAAGTGAAAAGCTGCACCTCTCATCATCCATTGGATAATCACAAAATCATATTCATCATTATTGAAAAACAAAAAAATTTGGATTAAAAGCATTCTAGCAGTTTACAGTGACTCCAAAAATCCAAATTGCTGCACAAGCTTGTAACCAATTGATCTTCGGCTCACAGTGCACAATGGGGTGAAGCTCAAAATGGAGTTTTTGCATATTAAAATTTTGCTTCTACCAACTTTGAGGCTCTCCTAAGGGCTGAAAATTTGTTGATTTACGATTAATTTTTTGGCACAAGATCATCACTATGTCGATAACATGTGTGTCAAATTTCAAGGCCAAAAGATTTACATGAAAGAAGGTATTTTGAAATCTATGAACATGTGTAGTTGTGAGCCATTCACTACTACAAACTTTGACACCCTCCCTAGGGCTGAAAAATTCTTAATCTACTGCGAAAGTTTTGGCACATGATCATCTCTATGTTTTAGCATGTGTTCCAAATTTCAAGGCCAGAAGATGAACACAACAAGAGATATTAAGAATCATTTCTCTTGTTACACATGTTGTAGTTACACATGTTGGTAGATTTTTAAAACCCTATTTAGTATTCATCCTTTGGCATTGAAATTTGGCAGACGTGTTGTCAACATAGAGATGATCTTGTGCCAAAGATTTCTTGGTAAATTAACAACTTTTTAGCCCTCATGAGGATGTCGAAGTTGGCAGTAGTGAAATGACTTTCCCTAGGAATGCAAAAACGCCATTTTGAGCGTCACCCCAATGTACAATTACTAGTTGATAATAAAAGCACAAACTTGCAAAACTTACATCAATTAAATTGGGCAATGCAAATTTACATCTAAAAATTTAATAAAATCATTGAGACAAATCTTGTGTTTCTTTTTTAACACTTTGTTGAGTCACCCTTGGCCTTTGGAACGACTTGTACGTGCCGAGACATTCTATCTATAAGGTTTAGAACGGCTTATGAAGATATGTCATTGCACTTTTTCTACATCCTTTCCGACAATTCCAGCATGTCATTAGTTGTGCTGATTGGGATGCAAGCTTGAGTTCTAAAAGTTGCTAAAGATGCTCAATGGGATTAAAGCCCGGCAACTATGTCAGTCACCAAAATACAACAAGCCCGAGTTTGACCATTCATTTGCGTGCATGTTTCAAGGTGTGTTTGAGATCACTATGTTGCTGAAAGATGAAATCATTGGGCGTATAATTGTAGTAGTCTAGTGACTGCACGAGCTTATCCTACAAAATCTTGTAATAAAGCTCCGCAATCATTTTTTGGTCAATTTTGATAAGATAACCTATGCCCTTAGCCGTCATGCAGCTCCACACCATGATACACCCACCACTGTGCTTGACAAATGTTTTTGTGGTTTGATTGGTGAATGGCTCTCCACGCTTGTTCCAGCACCAAACACGTCCATTTGACTAAAACGGTTGGTCTTCGACTCATTGGACGAGATTACTTTACGCCAATCAACCATGGTGTATTCCTTGTGACGCTCATCAAACTTTGGACGTGGCTGACAATGGCCACTAAACAAAGGAGGTTTCTTTGATTTTTTGTGGGCTCCAATTTGCTCTCCTTCGACACATTGTGTACAATGTTGACACTCACAAAGACGTTGGCACTCCGCGCCAACTCCGCAGACACCTCAGTAGCCGTGTTAGACTTGCTTGATAGGGCATCACATACAATCTTGCAATTATTATTTTTTGGAGAGAGCTTTTGGCCGCCCCACGAAGTTGCCAACATGACCAAGAAGACAACTCTTGGCCACTCAGTCGGCTGTCGCTGAGTTTATACCAACTTGTATTGATACAATGCGCATGGAATTATCTGCTCAAGTAGGTGGGCCACTTTGTTCTCCTTATCTTGAATAACAACCTTCATTGTGTATAAGTAGAAGAGAACATGGTCTAATAAGCAAGAAAACTAGCACCACTGTGTAAACAAGTATCTTGTTAGCCTTTCAAAGCAAAGGAAGCAAAAATAAGTTCATTGTATTACCACGTGTAAGGCAATGAAGCCACAATCGGCACCAATGGTGGTTGCAATGAGTTTTGAGCCTAAAGCACAAAATTTGTCTCAATATTTTTCATGCATATACAAACCCCACATGTCGTGCACTTACCTCTAAATGAACCACCTATGGTACAATACATTTTGGTAACTTCTTAACATGTTTAATATGGACTGCTATCAGTTCTAGAAGGTGGAATAATATTTTTGATTCATTTTTGCTAACATTGAGACAAAATTTGGAGTTGTTGTATACTCAATGCCAAAATATACTACTGGAGTTGCCTTTGAGAAGGAAGGAGAAGTTGTGCAACCCCACAAATCATAGCCGCTTTTTTTGAGAAAATTGTAGAAGTTTAAAACCATCTTGGGTTGTTTTAGACATTTGAAATGAGAAAAGAGGTCAAAACTCTTGATGTCAAAATTTTGTTAGAGGTAGCGCTATGACTTAAATCAATGAAAGCATCCTCAATCCTTGCTCGTAATAGGGGCCCTTGATCGGAATACAAAGGATACTTTGGGAAGCCAGATTAAGTTGCACGCCAAGTGTAGGGTTGTTCACCCCAATCTCTAACTTAGAAAGGAACTTTCTACCAAACTTTTTGCTTTCCAATAGCCATCGTGGCCCCAAATTAAGGTTGACAAGGTATAATGGAGCAATGGCATTGCGAGCGAGCTTTTAACACACGCTTTGACTATAATTACTGAGTATTTTAAGATGCTCTTAATAATCTATAGATTTGGTATATGAGAGGCATATGTTAGAAAGCCTAAAATTATTGGAGCTCTACTAAGGGCACCACTGAGGCGAGCTTCTTTTTTGTTTGAATAAGCACGCAGCTGAGGAGCTTTCTGCTCAGTGTATCTATGCAGCCTTGGCCAAGGACTTTGGTCAAGAGGATGCATGGGATATCTTTTCCCGATTTTGTCATCATGACACAAGATCTTTTGTGGATCGCGTGAGTGAGGAGTCTGGAGGCATGAATGCCCTCTCTGCTACCAAGTAGCAATCACCAGTCATGTCAGTACGCGATGAGTCTCCTACGGTGGAGAAGGCGACCAAAGAGTTTGATGATTGGCCTTTGAATTAAGGGCCACATCTTACCGGTGCTGAGGCATGGAGGGTTTGAGTGGATATACGTTTGTATTGTAGTTGTTATGCCTTTTGTCTTCATGATTTGAAGAGGTATAGAAGCAAGCCCATTCACATTGAGTTGGAGGACGACCATCCAATCTCTAGGGAGTTGATCAGGACGGGAGAGATCAACTCTATTATTGGAAGTCTCTCCCATTTGGCCTCAAGAACAAACCCGCTGAGTTTCAGAGGGTGATGGACCGGTTGTTGATCGGTTTACCATTTGCCCGATGCTACATTGATGATGTTATCATTTTTAGAAATAGCCCACGAGAGCATGTGAGGCATCTTCAGGCGGTGTTTGAGAGATTATGGCAGTGGAAATTGCGCTTGCACCATGGCAAATGCAAGATCTTTAATGACCGGTTGCCATATTTGGGACATATGATTGTTCGAGGGGGTCTTGGCATGCAACAAGCCAAGGTTGATGTGTTGCAGAAGATTCCTGCCCCAATCGACATGTCACGGCTTTGAGCTTTTCTTGGCTTGGAAAATTACTATTGCCGATTTGTCAAAAACTTTAGCTTGATTGCTAAATCGTCGGCTATTCTCAAAGGAAATGTTCAACCATAAAGTTGGCGAAGGGAGAAACAACAACCGTTTGTTACTTTGAAGCTCAATCTTGGTTCAACACCTGTGTTGCGGCTTTTGGATGCTATACGACCCTTTCAGTTGCATACAGACTTGAGTGTTGTAAGACTGGGGGGCAGTGTTGATTCAAAAGGATGAAGAAAAATGGGAGTACGTAGAGGCGTTTGCTTCTAGGAGCAACAACAATGCAGAGTCCAATTATTTGTCGTATGAGGAAGAGACTTTGGCCACGGTTTAGGCCATAGCCCATTTTAGGCCCTATTTGTATGGGCAACGTTTTTCGTTAGTGACCGACCATCAACCTTTGAAGTGGCTCATGGAGTCTGGCAAGCTTACTGGTAAGCTCTCCAAGTGGGCTTTGTTGCTTTAGGAGTATGACTCTGAGGTTGTACATCGCGTCGCCATCATGAACTTGGATGTAAATGGTTTATCTCGCAATCCAAGCCCTTCACAGGAGGAAATGACTGGTGCCAGATGGCATGGGGACTCTAACATGGAGTCAGTTTCGGGGTGCCATGCAGCAGCTTACCTCACGTTGTCTGGCTCCGCATTGACGTTGCTTGATTTAGCAACAGATGAGGAACCAAATAGGGTCCAAGTTGTTAGCGATGTGTGAGAAGATGGACCAATCTTGCACAAACTACAACATGAGACACTTCCCCGAGCTCTTTTTGCTATGGAGCATGATAGAGTTGGGCACCGAATAGCAAGGTTCCGTTGGGAGAACGGCCTTCTATTTCAAGTGTGGCCGGATGGGACTAGACGCGTAGTTCCTAGGCTAGATCAAAGGTCTTTGTTGGTACGGCAAGTACACAAAGACAGGACATTTTGGTGTGCGACGGACACGTTCGATGTTGAGCAACCAATATTGGTGGATCGGCATGTATCAGCAGGTCGCCACGTATGTTTCTCGGTGTGAAGTATGTGATCGGGTTAGATCCAGCTTCAACACCTTGTCATCGCAATTGCGGCCTTTGCCCATTTTAGGGCTAGGATATCGATGGTCTTTGGACTTTGATGGTCCACTTGTCATCACTCCACGTAGAGCCAAGTATGTCTTGGTGATGGTGGGGCATTTCTGCAAGTGGATTGAGCTCGTGGCTCTTTGCAAAACTGTATAGAGTTGGTGGCCATGGCATTCCTCGACCGGGTATTGGCTCGTTTTGGAGCTCCAGCTGAGGTTTTGACTGACCTAGGATGTGAGTTCCTTGGGGCTGTCAAAGCTTTGTGTACCAAGGCTTTGATTGACCACCGTACCACTTCTCGGGATCATCCGGAAGCGCAATGTATGACGGAGCGTGTGGTTCAGACCATCAAGCGGGGCCTATGGAAGTATGGATTACTTTAGGGTGGCCACCGTTATTGGGATCTCATGATACCATGGATCGCCATGGGATACCGATTTAGCTGCCAGACTTTACTGGCAGCTTTCAGTCCGTATCAATTGTTGTACGGACGGGAGCCAATTTTACCGAGTCTCATTTGGGAAAAGTTGGCTTCGGTTGTGGATTTGAATGATCATGAGGTGTGGGCCTACTGTCTGTTGGATGGAGCGGAGTTCTTTAAGCAGGCCATGCCTATGGCCATAGAGAACTTATTCATTTCTTAGCACTGTGACACCTTATCGTACGCTCCTATTCATAACGATGCCTACTAACCTTAGTTGCGACGTTCTCCACGGGGGATTACATTTTTGTGCAACGTTAGGCCCCCACAACGTTGCACAATAAGGCATGGGGCACTATTCTTTGTGTGAAGGATGTGTTCCCTAGTAGCATCTTGTTGGTGGAAGTGATGGTCGGGAGTGATGGGAGCACTTTAAGAATTGTGCTCCATGTCATTTATCCATTGGTGGCTCCGTTCATCCGAAGTTGGCAGTTGTGTCAAATTGTCTTCCGTATTTTGTGTATGGTGAGAAGAAGTGCTCGGCCATCATGTTGTTTTGTAACTATTGCCAACGTCATTGGCATATGGCTTCCTTGACGCCACCTCTTTCTACCTTACCGTCCGAGAATTGGACTTGCCCTTGTTGTTGGAGGTCTTTGAGCCACGTTTCAACCAATGAAATGGCTTGAATTCCTTGTAGACTTGTCACTGTGTGGAGCGTTGTCATCTGGTTAGAGTTCCTGGTTTTGATTCATGGATAGGCAACGTGAAGATTGACCAAGGAATTGGCAACGAGCAATATCTTCGATTGGATGCGTACACTTGTTGGAGCGACATCACTGTGGCGTTTAGTTTTATTAGTGTAGTTTGGTCCTAGCTGAATAGAGGGTCTCTATATCCGCTATGGGGGGCACTTGAGGATGTACTACGTATACTTGTTTTAGTGTATGTTTTTCATTTATTTGATGTTGGTTAGGACTCTCGATTTGTTGTGGTTATCGTTTTTTCTTTACATGACAATTGTCACGGGACGTGGCATCGAAAACCTTTCCATATTATTTTTTTAGCATAGATTAGTTTGTTACTAATCTATTGGTTTAGGGACATATGGCGGCACACCGCATTCATCCTTGGATCGTTTCCATCCACTTAGGATTGTGTGTGTGCGTGTAGCCCCCCACACGTCCTTGACTTGACAACTTTATCAAGTCAAGCTTTGTGAGTGAGTTAGAGAGTGTTTAGTGATTACCTTTGCTTGTAAGTGATTGTTTATCATTAGTAAAGGTTCCGCATTTTCTTATGCTTGCACTCGTTAATCCTCCCTTCGTGGAGTGCGAGACGCTTGACTACTCTTGTGATTTACTAATTATTCCTTGAGGGTGTACTACGTATACTTGTTTTAGTGTATGTTTCGTTTATTTGATGTTGGTTAGGACTCTCAATCTGTTATGATTATCAATCTTTCTTTGCACGACAATCTGGATAGCACACACTACCCTTACACCTTCTTCTCAAAGACAACCTTTACATAACCAAGTAAAAGTAGCCAAGTAGAAGCCCTCCAAATCACATCTCAATTACCCTAGGAGCATGTTAGTTTAGTACATAATCAAATTTACAATATAGAAGGTCCAGTTTTTGGGAAAATCCAAGAGATTTGTCTAGGTGTTACCCATGTAATGCCAAGGTAATTCACGT
The DNA here is from genome assembly GCA_963971425.1 of Bryoerythrophyllum caledonicum. Classification (NCBI taxonomy): domain Eukaryota; kingdom Viridiplantae; phylum Streptophyta; class Bryopsida; order Pottiales; family Pottiaceae; genus Bryoerythrophyllum; species Bryoerythrophyllum caledonicum. The sequence goes on along the minus strand of OZ020526.1, from coordinate 7,530,596 downwards.
GTAATGCCTAGGTGATACCCATGCAATATATAGGTGATGTCCATATAATACCTATCTGATATCCATTGTGTCCAAACCATTGCGATTTGGAAAATTAATTATTTTGGGAGCTAGGTGACAAAAACGACTATTGGGTAGAATACACCAAATTAGCCCTTAGAGAGAAGTGATGGATGACAGTTGGGATTCTCATCTTGCCTTAACAAAATCCAACAACATGAACTTGAATACAAACACAACAACAAATCCAACACTTGCCCAAAAATATAGAGCGATAAGGTGCAAAGGATCAGTCATGAATAAGTCCGTGCTTGTCTTAGATTCTCTTCATTGTTGCTTGGTACCGTGCTGCTCCATTCCTATGGAGTGTATGATCATGTTGTATATGCTTGTGTTTGTAGTTATCTGAAAAGGACCATGTGTCCATTTGGCGGATAACTTTTTTCACTATGACTGCGAATACCTTTCAAAATCCATACGGTCAAAATTCATAAAATGCTTACCACATCACGTCTAAAAAGTTCGGAAGAAGATCCTATGATCACATTTTCAAAATTTTCATCTTAATGATGTTTAATCAATTATCCTTTTGGGGATAAGGCAAAGTGAGAAAAGTCTTGGTCCTATAGGGGTTAGTCCTTTACCGCTTAAGTGGACCACGGGCCCTGAATCAATCTACGAGACTGCAAAATATCATCTACACGGTGGATACATTTCATCACACCCCCCCCTTCACGGAAATCACTATAGTTTGTCAATACTTACATTGATCAGAGAGATGCGTTGGAAAGCTCTCTCAAAGCTCCAAGTGCATTGTGAATACCACGACAACAACAAGCAATCATGGAAAGATTTATATGCTCCTATGTCAGCGATTTAGGGTTAAGGCAAGATGAAATGCAATTATCATCCTTGACTTGCATCAAAGGTGGGACCAGTTTGTTGCTAACTACCCCATCAAGGACCAAATTGAGGAGGTGAGCCCTCGTCTTAACCCCTAAATTACCAAGAGTCCCCTTGGAGGACTCTTGAAGGCTTGGGCACGTTCATACTATGTCAATTTATAATATTCTTTTGTCAAATTTATTCTGTAGATGGACATTACTTAAAGCTTTGTATGAGTCCAACTTTTCCTAAATCCGACATTTAACAAAAAAGATAGAGGGTTTTGTAGCTCAAATGGAGAGAGCGAGCAGGTCTTGCAACTCCAAAAACTTTTGCTAGGACACTCTATTGAATATGAGATTTACATTCATGGCAAATAATATTATTTCCTTTCATATTGTAAAAAAAAATCTCTTGTCTTTAGTGAAAAATAGCATAATAATCCAAGTCAAACATTTTCACATATTGTTGAGGGACACCAAGTGAAACGTCCGCTGATCCATTAAACGTAGGGAAGAAAATGAACCCTTTTATCAACTTCAAACACTATAATCTTTCAATGCATGCAAGCAAAGTCTATGAAATTCTGTGAGTATGTTACTCAATATGTCCTAATTGAGATCCTACACTTAGAACTTGTAATAAAAGGTTTTTTTTTGTTTCTTCCTTACTCATTGCACTAGAACGAGCAATATTAAAGTGTTTTCGGTGTGAAATTGTCAAAGTAATTCAGGGATTGATGGGCCTCTCGTTAAGGACCCTCTCATTTTCCTGTCCCTCTCGTTTCACAGGGTCTAGAGGCTTTTTAAAGAAACTTTAACAAATATGGGACCTGTATTTGCTCCACCACCCAAAAATAAAACAGGGGCCAGGCTTTCTCGAAGCTCGTACCACCAAATGATAGAGCTCCAGCAAGGAGCTCCCTCCCACCTTCTGCAGCAGCAGAATGGAAGCTACTTGAGTGACGCATGTGAACCTTTTGCCACCACAACAACAACAGCAACCGAAAGGCTTCCCAGGCGCTCTAAACTTAAACACTGACAGGACAGCGCCTCGAACACCGATCCCTCTTTCTCGGTATGCATCATGGAATCATCGCCAAACAACTCAAGTTAAGTTACTTGGTTATTTGTGTAGGAAAACGCCAGAGATTATCAGGCTCAACCAATGTGGGAACTGCAAAGTGTCCTGCGCAGCAACACGCCTGCCAGTGCTCGGCTCAGCGGATCCATCACACCAAAACATTCTCATTACTAGACTTTTTTCTTGCAAGTCCTTCGTGAGGAGGAAAGAAATGGATAAGGCATGGTGGAATTAACCTTTTCATGTCGAGCGACCCCCTTTCGGGTCGTTTTCGCATGATAATTTTGATAGCAACTGTTACAAGTCACCTCCATGAAAGACTTAAACTATGGAAAAGAGGTGGAGGAAGATGGGTATCTGTTGAGGACGATTGCCACGAAAATTGATGCAAGCGTTGGCGAGCAACAACGATTTCTGTGAATGGGGGTTGTGATGAAATGTACCCCATGCATAGATGTTATTCTGCATGATCTAGAACACTTGTAGATTCTTGCACGCTAAAAAGCTCATGAGCCTTAAGGGTTAGACATGGAAGTTCATGCTGCCCTTTTTTGCATGGCGATCAATGTGAGCCTTGGGCCCTACCCAATGTAAGCTAAATGGGTACCATTTAGTACCCTAAGTTCTCAAAGAGTTGACCGATAGTTCCCTTGCACCTTTTGCAAACCAAATCACCGTTCCCATGTGGTGACATAAGACCATGTTACGGGTGATAGGGAGGATGAAGAGTTTTACTTTCAGGAAAACTTCATTGAGTGTTTACTTTCCGTTGGAGAAGAATTGGTTGCGATGTATATGGATGAAAACAATGGAAGGAACCATATGGATGAAAATATGATAGGATTGTTTGATATTGTGCACTTAATTCTTTACGGCCTACAAATTCATGAGGCCTAGGAGAATCTACATGTGTAATAGATCATATAGCGCATTGTCAACACAAGAAGTAGAAGAACTCTGGTCTCCGAAGGGGGGACGGAAGTGAATAAAGTGTCTATTCGTTCCACCACGAAATTCATGTCTACCGGACATAGGTTTAGTAGTATGGAACTACTTCCCCCTCTCGAGGATAGACACTATGTGACCAGTAACCAATAACTAAGGACCAACTAAGGCCGCAGGGCCCAATTCCACAAGAAGACTTTGATGAGAAAGTTGTGTATTTTTAGAGGTCTTTAAAGGATATCATACGATTCTGGAAGATGTTGGTTATTTTTGAGTTTTCGTTTGTGAAGAAGTATGGACATTGCATGTTGAATAGCAATGGTGTTGATTTTTGTGAATGTCTTTTTATTTGGGTTAATGTAAATATTGAATGTTTTTTTGAGACTTTTCATAGAGGGGATAAAGGTAGTGGCTCTAGCTCTAGCGGTGATGACAATGAGGGAGTCAACTTTCCAACCTAGGGTGACGATGTCATTAATAAGTGGTTGATACCTATTAATTTTGTTTTCAATTGTTTGTGGGGCAAATCTATCATTGCAATATTTGAATTCAATAAATTGGATAGTGAGGTTTGTATTTATGTAGTCCGGCGGTGGGTCTTCATATGGTAATCCTTTGACGCATAATATGTCTGGCTTAAATATGGCATTATAGTGACATCTTTGGGTTCCACATGTGCATGGGAGTAGCCAAGGCCATCAACACAAAGGGTACATTTCATTGCAACCCCACTTCATGGAAACCACTGTAGTTCAGCCGACCAACTTCAATACACATTCTCACCACCTTCGTCAAAAGCGCACAAATCCACATAACTTATCTCAATTCACGAATAAGCTTGCAATGAACTGACGGGTCCGCTATTCGCATATTACTTTGAAAATGACCACCTATCAACAAGTTGTTCTTAAAAGGTTAATATGATAAATTTACTTCAGATTGAAATTGCCATTTTTATGAATATTTTTTACTTCAAGTATATATAGAAGTCCCATGACGTGATTACCGTCCCATGATAGAACCTTGTTGTATGGATATTTAAAAAGCCCTTGGGGGGATGACAATGTCGGTTGTCTGTGAGGTACTTAGTGTAGTGAAGCACTTAATGTAGAATAGTGTTTACCTTTAAAAGAAAGAAGTGGTTCTATTACACTAATCTATGTCTTGTAGCCATAGGCTTAGTGAAGAGAATGAACAAACAATGTATTTACCCCAATCCCCTTTAGAGACCATAGTATCTTCTTCCATTTATAATGAAGGTTACATAAAATGCCACTCAAACAAAAAAGGCTTTACCTCAAAACATATATATAGAGAAGTCCTACGATGTAACAACCATCTTTACAAACACTGAGGGTAATATAAAAAGAAAAAGTACACCAATAAATTAAAAAGTAAAACTAAATAAGAAGTACAAATACATCATTAAGTAAATAAAAAAAACAGAAGTATACCTAATAAAATAAAAAGTAGAGTAAATAGAAAGTAAATGTACACTCAGTGAAATAAAAAGTAAAGTATGGAGAAAGTAAATGTATACTCAAGGTTGTATATTAAATGCCACTCAAATGAAAAAGGTTTCACCTCAAACATATACATACTAGAATACTGACCTGTTGTTCCCAATGGATAGACTAATTTTAGGTACGACAACTAAAATTTTAAAAGTAAAAGTAAAAGTAAAACAAGTAAATGCGACATGTTGTTGTCTCCTACGAAGGGTATCACCTAGGTATCCCCCGTTTCCATCTCCGGGTGATACCTTGTCAATGAAGGCCAATATTGGCATAAGCCGGGTATCGCCACGTGGCCCAACGGATTGTTTGGGTACCGATCGGGTATTAGCCCTTGCTTCTTTTATTATATGTAGTAGATATAGAGATAGGGAGAAAAGTCCTACAATGTAATGACCATCTTTACAAACATGTAGGATACCCTACCCAATAGTCACTTTCAACACCTTTTTGCCAAAAGAATTGCTTTTCTTTGACATAGTGATTTGGACACAAAGGATATCACATGGATATCACCTAGGCATAATATGAGTAACACCTTGACATCACCTAAACAATAAAAGTTATATTTCTCAAAATTTGGGACAACTCTCCATTATTGTGTACGAAAGCCACCACGGTATAGGGTATAATAAAAAGTAAAAATACACTCAGTAAATAAAAAGTAAAACTACACTCAGTAAATAAAAGTAAAACAACACTAAGTAAAAAATGTAAAAATACACTCAGTAAATAAAAAGTAAAACTACACTCAGTAAATAAAAGTAAAACAACACTAAGTAAAAAAGGTAAAAATACACTCAGTAAAATAAAAGTAAAAGTACATCAAGGCTATATATTGAATGCCCCTCATATTAAAAAGGTCTCGCCTCAAATATATATATAGGGATAGAGAGGAGTCCGACGATGTAATGACCATCTTCACAAACACGCAGAGTAAAAATAAAAAGCAAAAGTACATTCCGCAGATATAAACTAAAAGTACACCAAGGAATAAAAAGCAAAAGCACGCTCAGTAAATAAAAAGTTAGAGTAGATTCAGTAAATAAAAAGTTAGAGTAGATTCAGTAAATAAAAAAGTTTAAGTAGATTCATTATACGTTTGGGTGTGGTCTGTCGCTTTCTCGGGAGCGCGGGGGAATTGGTGGACGAACGGAGGCGTGTGTCCGTTTGGCGAGGGGACGAAATTTCCGCACGTCGTTGTCCGTCGACGACGGCGGCGGCCGTGGCGCGGCTGGCGCGAGGCTACTTGAGGCTCCGCCATCGCAGAGCTCGGAACCATCGCCAGACCATTTCCGACCTTGCGCTCGCGCTGTCGACATCGCCAGCCGCGAGCGCTCTTGCCTGGAGCTTGCGAGCGCGTCGGCGGGAGCACGCGTGAGTGCCGCGGGGGAAGGTGGCGAGGGAGCGGTTGCATTGATTGAAGAAGGCGACGATCATGTGGTGAGAGTTTTTGGGAGGGAGAGAGAGAGAGAGAGAGGGAGAGGATGAAGCGCGCGAGCAAGATGGGGGAGTACGAGGAGAAGAGGTCGCCGGTGATGGTGAAGCGGCGGGAGAAGGTGCGGAATGCGCTGGCGTCGGACGCGTTGCCGTTGCCCGTGGGGTTGACGAACAAGATTTTTATTGTGTCGTTTTTTGTGGCGAGTTATTTTCTGATGCGGTCGTGGAGGGAGAAGATCCGGAGCTCGACGCCGCTGCACATGCTGAGCCTCGGGGAGATCGTGGCGCTGGTGGTGCAGCTTTCGTCGTTTATCTACTTGATAGGGTTCTTTGGGATCGACTACGTGCAGGGGTTCATCGGGAAGTCGGGGTGGGAGTCGGACGATGAGACGCGCAGCCTGGGCTGCGAGGCGATGCAGATGCCTCCGGCGGGGCCGAAGGCCATGCCCGTGCAGTTGATGGGGATCGGGCTGGAGGACAATGTGGACGAGGACATTGCGCGCGCTGTGAGCAGCGGGGAGGTGTCGAGCTCCTCGCTGGAGACGCAGTTGGGAGACCCGATGCGCGCCGCGGCCATCCGCCGCCGCGCGGTTGAGCTCACCACCGGACGCAGCCTCGAGGGCCTGCCGTTGTCCGGGATGGACTACAGCTCCATTATGGGCCAATGCTGCGAGATGGTCGTCGGGTACGTGCAAGTGCCCGTAGGAGTCGCCGGGCCTCTGCTCCTCAACGGCCACGAGTTCACCGTCCCCATGGCCACCACCGAAGGCTGCCTTGTGGCCAGCACCAACCGCGGCTGCAAGGCCATCTTTCAGTCCGGTGGCGCCAGCAGCGTCCTCTTGCAAGATGGGATGACGCGAGCGCCCGTCGTTCGCTTCCCGACTGTCAAGCGCTGTGCAGAGCTCAAGTTCTTTCTGGAAGATCCGAACAACTTCGACACCATCTCGCACATGTTCAACAGGTTCGTGCGTTTGCGGATCGTGTAATGACAGGGAATGTGAACAAAAGTGTTGGTTTTGAATGGAAGGAGGGGGGATTTTGGTTTGTTGTGGCAGGGTAATGTTCTGGGATTTTTGAGGATTTTTTCGTGTGGTTTTCTGATTGCCGTGATCTTTTGTTGCAATCAGAACGAGTCGTTTTGCGAGGCTGAAGCACTTGAAGTGTCAGTTAGCTGGGCGGAATGTGTACATTCGGTTTACGGCGTTGACGGGTGACGCCATGGGGATGAACATGATCTCGAAGGGCGTGCAGAACGTGTTGGACTATCTTCAAGACTGCTACCCTGATATGGAGGTGATCAGCGTCTCTGGTACGTTCTACATCTTGACCGCTTTGGTTTGGGGCGTTGGTTTAAGATGAAGCGTGGGGGTTCTGAGAGAATGTGTCTCATGATGTTCAGGTAACTTTTGTGCTGATAAGAAGCCGACGGCTGTGAACTGGATCGATGGTCGCGGCAAGTCGGTCGTCTGTGAGGCGATCTTGAAGGAGGAAGTTGTCCGCAAGGTCTTGAAAACGTCGGTCTCTGCTTTGGTGGAACTCAACATGGTGAAGAATCTGGCCGGATCCGCGTTGGCTGGCGCAATCGGTGGCTTCAATGCACATGCATCCAACATTGTGTCTGCTGTTTACATTGCAACCGGCCAGGATCCTGCTCAGAATGTTGAGAGCTCCCAGTGCATTACCATGATGGAGGCTGTCAATGGCGGTCGCGACTTGCATGTGTCTGTGACCATGCCTTCTATTGAGGTATGTGCCCCCCCCCCCCCCCCCCCCCCCGATCTGCATCTCCTGATCCACCTGACCTTCATTCAGTTCATTATCCGATTGGATGCACATGGTCATTTTTATCTGAACGTTTGTTGTTGGTTTTTCTCCCCACAGGTCGGAACTATCGGTGGTGGCACACAATTGGCATCGCAATCAGCATGCTTGAACTTGCTGGGAGTGAAGGGCGCAAACACAGAATCCCCGGGCGCGAACGCACAAGCACTTGCAAGAGTAGTGGCTGGCACAGTGCTGGCCGGCGAGATCTCCCTCATGTCCGCCTTGGCTACTGGACAGCTTGTGAAGAGCCACATGAAGTACAACCGCTCCAACAACAACATCGCCGCCTGTGCGAACGCGGCCCTGCCTCCGTTGCCTACCAAGTCCTGCGCGGCGGCCTTGTAAGCGAGACGCAAGGTGTGTATTTTTGAAGAGGAATTCCACATTCATTTCTATCAGGAGATCCGGATTTATTCCCCATTCGCAGTCCACTTCCCCAAACAGTGTTAGCCCCTGCTTTTGAATCAATTTTGTCTCCCGTTTGAATTCCGTCCGAGTGTCGTAGGTTTCCTTTATGGTGAATAAGGAAGGAGATAGGAGACACTGTACAACTACTCACCCCATTGCTCTCTGTACTGTAGACCAGAGGACGGAGCTCATTGTACATAACCAGAAGGCATGAAATCTGCTAACTGATTTCTGAGCATCACGTGTCCCCAGTTCCTGTGTAGGTGTTGAGTTGGTGGGGTACGTTCCACAGCCAAATATCTGACTGCTTCTCATAAAGTACGACCATGCACAGTGAATGCTGTCTTGTCACATTCTGTTACCGAGGAATGAAGATCCGTCTGGTAACTGAAAATTCCCTGTTCCAGTTCTTCGACAGCCGTGTCACAACGAGACCCCACAAGACTTGGAATCCGACACCGAAACGTATCTTATTAATCTATCACATTCCATTTGCTGCAACATGGGTTGAAAGTCGGAAGAGGAATAGTTGGATCAAGATTTTGGTAGTAAACGTCAAACATCCCGTTCAAGGGTTGATCCTAGTATTGTGTATTTTTTTATTCAATCTGGAACATTTTTTCTATTGATGAAACGCTACTGTTCAAGTGATTTCCAATGGGTCTGAGTTAAAAACAGAAATCAGACCCAGATTTGGAGTCAGCAAATGCCGAATATCTGCCCATTCAGAACCGCTCAAAGAAGCGAGGTACTCGCTCTTCCCAAAATAATTTGTCATTATGCCTATGAAGAGCGCATCCAGCCCCACTATAGTCACCACTCCATCTTTTCCTTCCTTAGTAATTATCGAAACGAAAAATACATGACTCCTGCTAACAAGAAACTTGTGTAACCACCACGCCTTGCATGAACAATCCTTGTCCATAATCAAAACGATACGGAAGAGTCTAAGATGGAATCTATGTTTTGAAATGCGCACCAGGTGCTTACGTAGATGGGCGAAGATTCTCATGGTCTTGCTGCAATTGCCAGGGATTCAATTCATGATATCGCAAGCAGAGAGGATCTGCCAATCCTTGAATATATTGACGACATTGAAAAAACATTGCAACAAAATCACTGACCGGATACTCAGGCTTGAGTGGAGAACACTAAACCATGTGCTCCAGCTTCCTTACTTGGAGAGGATATGGATTGTGCAAGAAGTGAGGTTTGTTGCATCCGCAAAGCTGCTTTGGGGTGATTGCGATATTGATTAGGCGGTTCTAAAGGTCCTCTTTGACTGGGTCTACAAAAACGTTCCAAAGACATTACAATGATAACGACACACCACTCATTGACAAAATAGCAGCCAACGAAACTCTCGACTTGAGTATACATTTTCGAAACTTCATGGCTGTCATACGATTATCTGCTTTTCAAAAATCTACAGATGAGTGGGAAAGAATTTATGGCGTATTGGGCTTGGAGGACAGGTCGATCACAGAAGTGGACAACTCCAAGTTTCTGAAGGGTGTGTTTGCGGTTCTAACTCGATATTTCATCCAAACTCGCCAGACATTAGATATGTTCTCTGTTGTTGATCGAGATTGATTGCACATTTCTATTGTTGCATGCTAGGTGAAGGATATGTGGGCTTAAGCTTCATAGGTCTCCTTTCATGTGCACAACTCCAAGCAAGCTACTGTACATGACATTTAAGAATCATTTTTCAAAACACAGTACCAGGAGAAAAAATGGATTATAAAGAATATTTGTTTTGCCAAAATAGTAATAACGTATTTGGCAATGAAATCTCCTACATTCTATCAGCCTACGATAAACAAGAGTATTCGTCATGCCAGATTCCACACCTTGTCATATTTATAACTGGTATGATCTAGTACATTCTTGCTCACAATAGTAATCTATGCCAGTTGAAATTTCATTGTCTTCATCTCCAAGCTCTAACTAAGACAGTTAATTTACGAACTATGTGCAGGCTGTAAGTGGAGCACCGCAAAGTCCTTCGTTGCCAGGTTGGAATGCGTCGGCGGGTAAGGTACTCATAGCCGGGGGAATGGGTCCTGCAATTCAGTGATAGCCACATCATATTGCCGTTTTAGGGTTACAACTCCTCATCATGCAAAAGATTATTATGAATTACAAGCCCCACTGTAGTACTCAATCTCCACTGACAGTAAATTAATAACCAAAGATATTAAATGATGAGTAGTGATAGATTAAAATCGCCATTTACCTGTCAGATTGTTGCCACTGAAGCTCGTCGAGTATGCCAGTCCAGGACGTGTACCAGGAAGTGGACCATAATTTGCGGGAATTCGTCCATAGAACTGGTTGTTGGCGATGTTCATCGACGAGAGCTTGGGGAGGTCACCGATTGAGGCTGGAAGAGTGCCAGTCAGCCTGTTGCCCGTCTGCGAACTGCTTCCCAGGCTGATGGTCTCTAGGTTCTTCAACTTTCCTAGGCATGCTGGAAGACAACCCCGGAGCTTGCTATCTCTGAGATCCAGGTCTACCAATGTTTTGCAATTGCCAATCTCTTCAGGTATACCGGAGAGTTGCGTTCCGTAGAGGTAGAGCTCCTTGAGACCTCTAATGTTGCAAAGTTCCCCGGGAATGGGTCCCGACAAAGGGTTGGCACTGAGGTCGAGTACTTCGACTTGAAGGCCGCCGAGCCAAGTGGGAATGCGGCCAGATATCTGGTTCCTGGTCAAGAGAAGGGCTTTCAGCTTCTTCATCTTGGTGATGCGTTTCGAACCAATGGTTTTGAGGCTATTGTCGGTTAGTATGAGAGTTGTCAGTGCGTGGAGGTTGCCAAATGATGACTGCTCATGCGTCACAATACACACATGGAATTAGTATCACGCTAAAACTAGAGATTTCAAACAACTCATAGGCAGGAATGCTAGGGTTTCAACTCTGTACCGGAATGCCACCAGTGATCCGATTCCCAACTATAAACAAGTAATAAACCTTGGCTAGGCTTCCCAAGCTTGGAGGAATGTCACCAATGAATTGGCATCGATACAAATAGAGCTTTGCAAGGTTCTTGAGGTTGCCGAGCTGTTCGGGGATAGGATGAGCATAGCCGAAATCAACGTTACCGAAATCGAGTTCAGTCAATGCTTGAAGGGCGCCGAGTGAAGCCCCAGCTCCTTGAATGTTCCGCTTCACCTGAATATCAGCTAGAGAAACTCTGATAACTCTCTTTCCTGCTGCGTCACATCTAATGCCCTGACCAAAATGGTCACCAGAAGCCCCACATCAGACCCACTTTGATACCTTAAAACCTAGTACGGCAAATGAATCTCAACAGTTCCATGTCACGCTTAACGATGAACTGGTGGCAGAATCGACCAGAATCATTGCTATAAAAACATGGAGACTGATGTGAGCACACTTACCAACCACTTGCAGCAGTTGGATGATGAAGTCCACGATGCCAGAGGGTCAATGCTGTAATTGAGCTGGCTCTTGAAGAGCAGCAAAGCTTGTTTGTCTCCAGCATAGCACTCGGCAGCCACTCTGCCTGCCAAGGCAGCAGCGCAGACAGTCAAAGCGAGCAACAGAACCGAGATCTGCTGGCGGTTCCCGAACATGGATTGCTTCCGGGCCATCATCATCTCAAACACTCAACTAATAAATGCACAATCCACATACAGCTATCCTGTAGCTAGTGGCTGGCACGGCGTGTGCGGGGAGCACACTCTGTGATGGTGGAGTGCGCTGATCGAGCTCCTTGGAAGGCTGCCTTATATCCCAGGTCGAGTCCTACAACATCTCCGTTGACTTAGGTGACCCAGTCTGGAGGCCCATGTGGCTGGATAGCAAACCTAGCGAACAATCAGTGTAATGCATTCCCCGTGTGACTCTTCCGACTACAATTGGCAGCCAACTTGGCGCTCACAGTTGCAATGTCAGAGTACCACACGTGACTCGTCCCTCTCATTTCCGGATACCCTACCGTTACGAATAGTTGGTGGTTAGCGAGAGCTACTATTCGTGCCAAGTTTCTTATTTTTCGATGAAACTGATTGCAGCATTAAGGGAAAACAAGGCCAAACGGAGGCCGACCGGGCGCACCCAGCCGCACAATGTCAGCTTCCCACGACGCCGACACACGATTGAGAGTCGCGAGCGAGATAAAACTGGCAAACATCACGTGCAGCCCGACCGAGCAACCGCCGATCCAACTGACTCGTGCACTCAACAATCTCCGGACAATTTCGCATTGAAATATCATAAAATTTCTCCCCCGACACCAGATTAGCACCAGTACGCCGATCCACAGTCTAATTCCGCTGTGCGCACGTTGCAGCCCAGTGGGATTAGCTGCCTCTCCTGGCACTTGCAGTTGCAAACGCAGCTCAGGAATGCGCTCCCCGAGTGCCATTGCCCCTGCCTCTCTCCAATTTGGATCTGCAAATCGCACGACCATTACGGTTAGGGCGTACATCTACTTACCCGATCGATCAGTTTCGACCTAACCTCTTGCTTGTACAGTATATAAGTCTCTTCTGAAATTAACGGGATGCGCGCGGAGTCACCGGCTGCGCTTAGGGTGAGGAGTTGGACGACGATGCGGAGGAGCTGCACGCCGTCTTGAACGCAGCGATGTGGTCCTTGCACTTGTCGCCGTCGCCCTTGTGCTCGTCCAGGCACTTCTTCAAAGCTGCCACATCACACGGCGTCATCGCTGGAACGACTCCCCTCTGGACAATTTTAACAACCTTCTCGACAATCCCTTGTTCGCCAACAACAACTTCACGCCCAGCGCTTCGCTCCGGTTTAGTCACATCGGCAGCAGCGTCCGCGATGTCCCTTCCATCGTCGTCTCCACCGTCTCGCGAACTCGCTCAATTCCCTGAATCCACTCCTCACTCGCAAAACCATTTCCGATCCTTGTTAGCAACTAAACGAAATCGAAATGAAAAGCATCGACTTTTCACCCCAAAATCTCTTTCCATCCTAAATCACTTTGCATCCTCGAACTTAACCTTCACCCTTTTGATAGATTCATTCGAAGGGAGGGAAGAAAACTACCTGAGCTAATTAACTACATTGATTTAACGGGTATGAAAGAAAATGTGGACTTCAGGAACTTAACTTCTCCATTGCCTCCTTGACTCTCAGGAATCTCTAGAGATCAATCCGCAAATTGTCGATGAAAGTGTCGGAAAATTTGATTCGACATCAATGATGAAAAGTTCACAAGGCATTCTCAACACCTCCTTCTAACTCCTAACCTTGGAGGATATGTCTGTCAACAAGGGGAAGAATTGAAGGTCACCGACAGTGTTCTGCCTTCTATCATCCTCAGCCAAGTCTTTCTGACATCGCAGTGCTGGAGCAGGAGAATTACGGCCTCAAGGCGATGAAGCAGAGCTCGAGATACGCCAGAGGGAGGGCGGGGACCATCTTGAATCGGCGTGGTGGCGTTCGGTGCACTCGTTGACGTCTTGGTCTACTTCCTGCATGCTCGCGCGGTGGCCACTGCAGGGCTGTCTGTGGTGACGCAGGTCGTCGCGGCGAGCGTGACCAGCGTCGTGTTCTCGTTTTTGAGCGCTGGTGTGGATCGTGACGTACTTCGTACTGTGCAGGTCCGGCTCCGACGTCGCGGCTCTTTCCGTTGCCGCCGCGAAGAATCCTTACACACCTACCGTTTCTGGGAGCACCCAAGTAAGCTGAACATATAATTCACGTTCATGTGGCCTTCGCTTTACAATGGCGCAGATCCTTTCTTAAACATTGATGGATTCGGGACTTGGTTCGATTAGATGGACGCGAAAGTTTCTTGCGAAATGCTGAGTGTTGGTTTTTCTGATGTCGTTTCAGATCGGTGAAGTTCCGTGACAGGCAGAATTTATCAACGTGTATAATAATATTACACCTTGTAGAATCTACAATTTCAACTGTGACCGAGATATTCCAGCTTCATGCGAGCGTATCTAATGCACCCAAGCACCCGCATTGAAAGAATTGAATTGCTATTCTATCGATAATTTCATGTTAGAATCCACCGATTGTCCCGCACTAAAATCTCGTGAAGTAATCTGCACATCAACCAAGATACGCATAATTAGTTCTTAAGAACCTTGAGTGGATGCCTGCTTGAAGACCAAAGCTACAATACTCGTGTACTTACTGTCAACGAAGTTGCAAATCTTTGACTCCATTGACTGTTTTTACCTGAAAATTGTAGATAGCATTCAGTATGTACAAATCCATCCCGACCATTCCAGCATTCAGGACTGATAGAACAATTAACAGCGTTAGAAGCAACGTTACGTACCATAATGTTGGCGATCTCTTCATGACCTATATCACCTTCCCGTATACGAAGCTTCTTTCTCGTACACTAACTATTTCCTCAAGATTATAATTTTTTATTCAAGATGAACTTTGTACCAAGAGCAAAAGTATTGATACTATTCATATAGGAGGGCTTCCACAAATATAGTTGATAAAAATATTCATGTTGCGTTAAAAGGTATAGCCTTTTAAAATCAACTAGTGTAGCTTGCATTATCTGAAATAATCGGTGTAGTAACACGGAATTTGTTAATTTGGAACTTCTACTTGATTTTAAGACCTTTGGAAGTATAACAAATTTTATTTATTATTTGTTTCAGGTAAGGCGATTGCGTTTAATTTTTTTTTAATGGGATCTCAAAGCGTTTCTAATTAAAAAGTATTTAATTTTAAAATATCCATATTGGTCTAAATATTCTCTGAGTTCTCTACATTAAAATAAGGTGTGGCATTTTTGGGATTTGCATTAATTATAAGTTAATAAATATGGTGTTTAGTGTGAATTAAGGATATGTTCATCTTAGACTCACTACCATAGTTTGAGAGTATGTTTAGTACGAGCGACGCTATCTTGTGAGCGGTGAGCGGCGAGCGGCGAGCAGAAAATAGTCTAAAAACAGGAAAAAAATAGTTGTTTTTTTCCGTAATTTTTTCATTTTCACGGAAAGTAACAATAAGTCTCTCAAATATTGCAAAAATAAATCGAAGAATTTTCTAAACTTAGAAGGTATCCTATAGCCGTGGAATCACTAACCATAGACGTTTTTTTACGACTCCCTTTTGTCGCTCATGTCCACGACTATCAACTCGCGGTTTTTTTTTCCATTTATTAAAAGGTTTAAATTACAGAGTCCACAATCAAATAAAAAATTAGAATATAATCTCATAAACCTTACAATGATTGTGAAGTCCAATAGTAGCAGATGTGGAGTCATATATTTTCATCGTGATAGCTAAAATAACAACGTTTGGGATAAATAATATTCTAATATTTGATTATAATCTATTGTCCAATGGATTAAGATACTCAATCACTCCACATGGAGTTTGCAGTATTCAAAATTGGAGATGTTATATGATGCCAATACATGACATAACTTCTGCATGTTGCTAACATAGCATCTCTGAAGTCGGTTAGAATAATGTATTAGAAAAAATGATACATTAAAATATAAATTAGTATATTGAAGAGAAGTACGAGTGAGAAATTCACTCATGCATTGACTAGTAGCCATCATCGTAACAAGCTAGACCAATTTCACATGTTCAAATACGAGCTATGAGAAAATACAAATACTATTTAGAAGATACTTTATAGCGATTTTCATGCTTGCTCGGCAATATTTGCAAGCTCTAGAATGCGCATGACCTCGTTGAAGCTGTAGCTTGCGGCATGCATGAATAAGTCCTCCTTGTAGTCCATCTTACATAAATAGCGTAGGATGTAGTACACATGCTTGCAATACTTCCATTGCCCTTTCTTCCCCAACGCTTCCACTGACATCTTCAGGAAATCAGGACATGTACACGCAGGGTAGTCTGTGAAGGTTGTGCAATAAGACTTCTCCTTCTCCATGAGAAGAGTGATAACGCATCCAAATCCCGGATACGACATTGCGGTGACATTTGTAACGTAGCAATTCTTCATCACAACTGTGCTTGACCACTTGTTTCGGTGCTCAACAGAAGGCACATTTGAACTTCGGCGAATGTGGTAGCTGTTGCGGAAAGTATGGTATGAGTCTGGATTCTCTGGAAGCGGGAAGTTTGATTGCGGAAGAGGCATGTTCAAAGTTACTTGGAATTGTCTACGAGGCGACAAAGCACCACGTTGCTCTAACTGAAAACCTGCTTCTTCTAACGATAAAACTTCTTGCATCGTTAGGTTCGTGCCAAGCTTCACTGGCCATGTCATTGGGACTGATGGCCAATCCACTACAAACGGTTTCTTCGAACCCATCACGCATCGGCTAATATCATCAGCACAAAACCAGAACTCGACAGCAGCGTTTCGGGGCAACCTGAATTCCTTCTTTTTGCCAATATATATTGGGGCCGGTGTTCCCTGACTCCCACGCCCAACTCTAGCGTCACATCTCTGACCGGTGTGAGCTTGCAATGCCTGACACTTTCGGTTGGACGTCTTTGGAAGTCGACCAATGTGCCACTTTGATAGATCAACCTCTGATTCCAATACTGCCGTTGTATGAGGGACCCCAGAACCTTGTTCATATAGGGCCTCTTCGATCCGCGCCCGAGTCACCCTTCTGCCATCTCGTGGAATCGAATAGTTCACCGTATCGGAGCGGTGGGAGTCGTTGCTCGACCCGGGTGGCATGTCCAGTTTCCGTTTGGTAGAGCCAAAAATCTCCGCTCCTTCGAGCCCGCCCATCTTTGTCAAGAGATCCTCTGCCCCCGAAAAACTCCGCACAGCTTGTGCAATGAGTCTTGGATCACCAGAACGTTGGGCAGATCTAAATCGAAGCGTACCTTTGTCTGGACCTTTTCCGGAGGTCCCTCCATTGATCCATGCCCGATACAAAGTGATTTGCATGAAAGCCCGTATTAGGTCATCCACGGTAGCCGCATATAAACATGTCATGGTATTCCCGGACTGTTGAAGCCAACGATTGTGGACTGTATCCGCAAGATTACATGATGGCATGTCAGCTCGCTCGTCCAGTGTGAGGTGCTGATAACATACAACAATGGTCAATACATCGTTCACATATAACTTTTGAACAATATGAATATTTATAAACAACAAATGCGAGAACTTACTAGTTGCATTGCTCCACCCCATTGTCTATATCGGAAATGCCAAAAAGCCATCCAATCTTCTAGCGCCCGACGCCCGCTTTCGGTAGTGGCCTTAGATGAAATCCACCATCCACGAATGACGTTGTACTGTGCTTCAGCCTCTTCTTGTGATCTCGCATTCTTCCAAATCTTGCAAAGTGCAATGTGTTGATCTTGGAATGCTGGTAGAATGCTCTTCGTGGTGGCTCGTTGAAGGCACTTGGTCCAATGGAATAAACAAGTCTGTTCTTTGTTTCCAATCGGGACGTCCTTGTCGCCATTGCCATACACTCGCCGGACAGCGTGCCAATTCGCTCCGGCACTATCAGCCATGAACCCTTTGAAGTTCGTATTCTCCACTCCGTGATGGCTCATCGTATCATTCAGGTTCTCCCAAAATAATTGTTGTGCTTGAGCATCCTCCAATTGCATATCACACATAGCTATCGTCATAACTTTACAATACTTACTGTCGTATACATGGCATGCCATGGTAGTCCAGTCTTTAACCCGCTTTACGTGATCAAACATCAACCAACAATCTTGAAGGTCTCCACCCGGTTGCATCTGCCGAACAAGATCAACACCACTACCCGGACGATCAACAGACATTTTAAATACAAATACCTTACCTTTAGATTGGCCCGGGAACTTGTTCTCGTGGATGAAGACAAACTTGGATGACTCCTTTAGCTCCATGATGTTGTGCATGACACCCTTTCCACCACTGTAGAAGCGCTTGCATGTCGACACCAAATTTCGTATGTTTGGGGATGATAGAGTCTGAAACTGATCCAAGACAACATCCATGGATGCTCCTTCAAGGTTTGATGATCCCGATCCGGGACGGATCAAGTAATCGGATAGGTAATTCTTACTGGCTGCCATAATGATAGCAGAATTAGTGGCGTTGGGTGTGCGTTCGACTTCCTTCGCGACGCACTCATGCATCACGTCCATTGCAATTTGGTCAACTCCATTCGAGATGGGATGTTGGTGAATACCAAGATGAATAGCAAGTCTGGTGTGCTCCGCATCGGTACACGTCACATAATAAATACGTGCATCACAGGAGCTAGACAAATAGGCGGGGTTTGACAAACCTTACAAGTCAAGGTTGATTTAGGGTGCGGAGCGCCATTGACAGGCTAGGGGAAAATGCCGAGACCACTCCACTCCGTTTGATTAGTGTGACCTTCATTCCTGCACTTATAGTCACAATGAAGGTTAGGACATTGAAGATGTCTAGTACAAGATGACTTCCGATATGTCAGGCCAAAATCATTCATGATATTTGTAGTCATTGTCCTACACCATGTGTGACCATCGTGTTGCTTGCTCATACCATTCAGTCTTCCTCCAAACTGAGTTGGTATGCCTTCTGGAAGTGGAGGCAACTCAAACAACATGTCCCCGTTGTAAGACGGAGGCAGATACTTCACACGTGCAACCTGAATGCTGTCGAAATCTACGTGTAACAATTCAGAACGGGATCCCTTCCTAGAATAGGTCCTACGAACATAACAAATGATACTGCGGATACTTTTAGATTTTGGATGGACACATGGTTTTCTTAAGGAAAGAGACAGAGACATGTGCGACCTACTTGGGGTATGGTTAGACGCATCGGGATAGGTAGAGTCTTGTTACTTAAAGGTGTATGATGATTCCCCCAAATTGACATCAGAGAGGTCCTCGTCTGTGTCACTTAGAAGCTGCACACTTGGGTTAGACCGTGTGCCAAAACCGGGCACGAGTATCGTATCACCGGAATCGATCGGAGGGATCATCACGGCACACGACGCATTAGCGGACGTTTGAGTATCCCTAATACCATATACTTTAAAAGAACCACGACACATGTTCCACAGAAAGCCTAAATCGTCTCGATCTTTCACTAGGTATATAGAATGTTCTAACACTCCCGAGCTATCAAATACCTCTTGTTCAACATGAACGGTTCTAAGTCTAAACCCGAAGCGACTACTGAGGACTGCCTCCGGGACATTAATAGTGCCATTCTCGCCAACGGACACGACAAGTGGAACACCACTGTACTCAGTGGAGACGTCCAATTACGGAAACGCATCGTGCTTATAATCGGCGAAAATATTTTACGCCTTTTGTCAGATGCCCATGCACGCTCCCTGACGGCGCCTCAATCTTTATGGAAAAGATTTCAAATTAAGGAAACTGATTAATAGGTTGATCCTACTAAGGCGGAGTTTACCATAAAATTTAGTTTAAAACGAGTGTATGCTGTATGTTCACTCGTTTTTAACGAAATTGACAGCAAATAGCCAATGAGAAGAGAGATGTGAGATGACAAATTGAATGAGAGTAAAATACTTTGTTTACTGCAAGAATCGCATAGCACGCAATTTATCATTACGGCGGTATATTGCATTCTTAGTCTGCGAGTACCACTTGCATAGAATCTGACACATCTTTATTAAACAAGACAAAGTTCAGATTCAAATCTAGAGGTCATGATCTGAGTAAGCAATTTACAAATAGATATGCACTAGTTGAATCTGCTAAGCCACTAAGTCTGCTTAAAGTTAATTATTCCCTGGTGTTGTCGTTATTCAGTTAAGATGAATGATAAATCCAGAAAAGTGGAATGCTTGTGACTGCAGATGCAAAGAATAGAAATGCTATAGTCAAGACTAACTTTGTATTTGAATTTCAAATTAAGGCTGACAACAATTAATAAACTTGATGCGAATTATGGGCCATCCCGTTGGCAACTGCTCAAAAAAGTAACATAGAACTAAGTAGATGTAAGTATGGTTCAACGATGTCTTGCCGTATCATAGCAGCACTACCCTGGTGAAAATGTTCAATGTGACGCATCCACGGCGACTTGCAGAGGATGACAAGCAAGGGTGGCCGGAAGAGAAGAACAACATACGACTCAAATCCAAAGCCTAGTCGGTCTCGAACGCAGCGACAACAGCAAAAGGCCAAGGTTTCAGAGGAGAGGCGTGAGGACCTGTCATCTGAGGGGCTCGTGCGATTCAGGAATTTGTCAAGTATACTTCAAGTAGAAGAGGCGCCACACAATATTGTCGAAGTAAGTGCTTCATTTTCATATGATTAGTTAATTTTCAATAGTGCAATCATGTATTGATCATACTTTAAATCGTACTGTGTAGTCGTACAACTATGTGATGCAGCTTCATAGTGAAAGGGGGGAACAAGAGTCTGTACAAGATATTATGACGAGTGACCTAATGCGTTAGTAAGCTCGATGCATGGCGGTAAGGGTGCAAACGGTGTTGTTGACGACAATGACTGTCAAAGCATGGACTCAAGTATGGACCCGACGAGCCGAGTGAATTCAACACGATCCACAAGGAATAGGAATAGGTCCTCGTCAAGGGCAACCAATGGTCGACCACGGAACGATCAAGGAAGCGCAGGGCAACGTGGGCCAATAGTATTGGGTGCCGAGCGGGCCCCAATGACACAGGTACAATATCATCATAACGGTTTACAATATGCATCTTAAGTGTGGTTTTCTCAATAGCTCAATGCGTCTCCAACTATATTGTGCGTTATGCTTTCTAGACTATTAGGTTTCTAGAATCTGTCTTTTAGTATGAATGGACATTGACCGATTCAATATTCGCGAGTGATTAGTTGTCTGGTTCGTTTTGAATTCAACTCGAGCACGAGCTGTTGCTCCAGTAGGGCTTCACTGAACTTCTACTTCACATTCCGTGTAGTTTGTGAACTTACAAGTGTCGGCTGAAGAATACTTCTGTTGTGGTAAACTAATTCTGCCATAGCATCGCATTTTAGACGTCCATGAACATCAGCTCAAATGTGGTTGGTGGACTTGCTGAACCCTGATATGCATAAAAGCAAATCTCTTTCTCTTGTAGGGAGGAGGTTGTGAGAACGGTGAAGGAAGTGGAGAGACGCACGACGACGCGGAGCTACAACCGCAAACTAGAGAGATAAGATGAAATCATTTTCAACTCACTTGATTCACTTCAAAATCGGGAATGCTAAGTCCTGGGGCTGCTTTAGAAGTTCGGTACTTGTATATTGAGTTTGAATACAAGTCCGCCGCACAATATCCAACACCCATTTATAGAGTTCCATTCCTATAAACCCTAATCTTGTGAGCATTATTCATTGAGTTCCATAAACCCTAATTGCGTTGTGACATTATTAGGTAATTGGTGCTTTTGGGAGTCGAGACAAAGTTGCGTTCAAGAGATTTGGAGCAGACGCTGTCAAAGCCGGGAAGAACCGGCTCACTTTAATAGTGAGTACAAACTCTACTTGGGCATGAAACCTGACACGCATCTTCTAGGAATGGATGACGATGATTCTTCTTCTAATCAATAGACTGGATTCAAATAGAGCCTCTGGTCTTTCGACCAAGAGAGACTGTGTGCACTGGATTGAGGTTTTTTTTGTTGGGTTTTTGTAACACCTTTGATACATTAAATATACTTGATGTGTTTCGTGTTTGCGCATTGAAACTGTCTGCGGTATTTGAAATCTTAGTTCAGTAATCCTGAGACGTGCTGAATTCTGGTCTTTTTTTTTTATAAATTTTGGCTTTCACCAACATCGCTGCGCAGTGAGCTTGTTCAGTATTCTTGCTTGAGCTTTTGATAAAGTCATGAATGCTGGAATCATAGTTTAGTTTTGCAGCAAAACGTTGTTGATCTATTTCAGTTCTATTTCTGAGTTTGGATTGAGATTTCATTATTTGGAGTAAAGATTAGATTGATAGATGAAAACATAAACCGAACTTGGAGGTCGGCAAGGGTCCCTCGGATCCGAGGTACTGTGAAGACTCAAGAGTACTGAATTCTTTTTTTTCTAATTTTCTTTGGCTTACACTTGCATCGTAGCACTAAGAGCTTGTTGTGTGTTTGTGATAATGCTTTTCATTAGTCATGAGAGCTTGAATCTTAGTTTAGTTTAGTTGCAAAACATTGTAGGTCCATTTCAGTTCGACTGTAGACTAGGTTTGAGTTTTCATAATTCAGTGTAAAAACAATGATTAATAGATGAAAGCAAGTACCGAACTTGGAGGTCGGTAAGGTCCCCTCGGATCCAAGGTACTGTATTGAGAATTCAATTATGGTTTTCTGTAATTATTTTTTTGGCTTTCCTTTGCATCGTAGCACTATGATCTTGTTGTGTGTTCCCGCATATGCTTTCAATTGGTCATGAGTGCTTGAAACGAAGTTGAGTTTAGTCGCTAGACAGTGTAGGCCCATTTCAGTTCGTCTCTAAATTAGGTTTATGATATCATTCTTTAGAGTAAAGTTTAGATAGAGTGATGAAAACAAAAATTGAACTTGGAGGTTAACAAGGGTCCCTCGGATCCGAGGTACTCTGGAGAGAACTCAAATCTGATTTTTTTTTTTTGTATTTGGCTTCTTCGTGCAATTAGCAATTTGAGCTTGTTGTATGTTCGTGCATATGCTGTCATTTAGTCTTGAGTGCTGGAATCTAAGATGAGTTTAGGTTGCTAGACAGTGTAGGTTCATTCAGTTCGTCTTTAAATTAGGTTTAAGATTGTATTTTGTAGAGTAAAGTTTAGATAGAGTGATGAAAACATAAACCGAACTTGGAGGTCAGCAAGGGTCCCTTGGATCCGAGGTATTGTATTGAGAACTCAAATTTGATAATTTTTTTTTTGTATTTGGCTTCTACATGCATCGTAGCTATTTGAGCTTGTTGTGTGTTCATGCATATGCTTTCAATTAGTCATGAATGCTGGAATTTAAGATGAGTTAAGGTTGCTAGACAGTGTAGGTCCATTTCAGTTCGTCTCTAAATTAGGTTTAAGGTTGTATTTTGTAGAGTAAAGTTTAGATAGCGTGATGAAAACATAAACTGAACTTGGAGGTCAGCAAGGGTCCCTCGGATCCGAGGTACTCTGGAGAGAACTCAAATATGATATATTTTTTTTTGTATTTGGCTTCTACATGCATCGTAGCTATTTGAGCTTGTTGTGTGTTCGTGCATATGCTTTCATTTAGTCATGAGTGCTGGAATCTAAGATGAATTTAGGTTGCTAGACAGTGTAGGTCCATTTCAATTCGTCTCAAAATTAGGTTTAAGATTGAAATTTGTAGAGTAAAGTTTAGATAGAGTGTTGAACACAAAAATCGAACTTGGAGGTCAGTAAGGGTCCCTCGGATCCGAGGTACTCTGGAGAGAACTCAAATCTGATATTTTTTTTTGTATTTGGCTTATACATGCATCGTAGCTATTTGAGCATGTTGTGTGTTCGTGCATATGCTTTCAATTAGTGATGAATGCTCGAATCTTAGATGAGTTAAGGTCGCTAGACAGTGTAGGTCCATTCAGTTTGTCTCTAAATTAGGTTTAAGATTGTATTTTGTAGAGTAAAGTTTAGATAGAGTGATGAAAACAAAAACCGAACTTGGAGGTCAGCAAGGGTCCCTCGGATCCGAGGTACTGTGGAGAGAACTTAAATCTGATTTTGTATTTGGCTTTTACATGCATCGTAGCAATGTAAGCTTGTTGTGTGTTCGTGCATATGCTTTCACTTACTCATGAGGAATGGAATCTAAGTTGAGTTTAGTTGCTAGACAGTCTAGGTCCATTTCAGTTCGTCTCTACATTAGGTTTAAGATTGCATTTTTTGGAGTAAAGCTTAGATTGAAAGATAAAAACATAAATCAAACTTGGAGGTCAGCAAGGTTCCCTCGGATCCGAGGTACTGTGAAGAGCACTGATATCAGGTTTTTTTTTTGGTTTTAGGCTTATACATGCATCGTAGCACTGTGAGCAGTTTGTTTGTTTGTGCATATGATTTCCATTAGTCATGAGTGCTGGAACCTTAGTTTAGTATAGTTGGTCGACATTGTAGGTCCATTTTAGTTCGACTGTAGACTAGGTTTGCGATTGCATTATTTAGAGTATTAACATAGATAAAATAGATGAAAACAAGTACCGAACTTGGAGGTCGGCAAGGGTCCCTCGGATCCGAGGAACTGTGAAGAGAACTCAATTCTTGTTGTTGTTTTTTAAGCTTACACATGCATCGTTGCACTTTGAGCTTGTTGTGTGTTCGTGCATACGCTGACTAGCAGTCATGAGTGTTGGAATCTAAGTTTAGTTTAGGTAGTAGACGTTGTAGGTCCATTTCAGTTTGTTTCTCGATTTGGTTTGAAGCTTGAAGATTCTTATGGTTACCCGTTTAGTTCATTCAATGTTACGAATTTCATTTTTTGATTCTGCTTTGTGAATTTGTCCAATTATTTCTGGATTAACGTCATGTGCGATATGGATTCTGTCTTGCTCAATTTAAGTCATATCGTGCTCCATACATCTTGTGTCCTGTTGCTTCCTTCAGATCATGTTGCATTTGATATAATTCGTTGAGTTTAGAAAAACACTTCTACTATGTGGTTGTTTGTACATCTTAAAAGATTACAGTGGATGTCATCAGATGGAGTCAGTGCACAGAGACAAGGTCACGCCAACAGTGGACTTGGGAATGCCTAGTGAGGACACGTTTTCAGCTCCAGGGGCTGCAGGATCTCCAGCGCCAGAGTCTTCGAGATCGCCGAATGCTGATTCGAGTTTAGTCCTACAAGTTATACCGGTGATGGCACTATAAGAAAATCATGTTTTTGGTGTTGTCAAGGCTGTTACGTGTTGTGTTTTCTGTGGTGTCACGCGTTAGTCAAAAAATTGCTACAGTACCTCGGATTTAGTTTGACGTTGCATCAAACGTGTTCCTGTTAAAGACAAAACGCGTTGATGTCACCGTAGACATGCACGTTTTTTGTGACGTAAAAAGAAATGTGACTACGTCAGACTGTAACGTCATAGAAAACACGGGATGTCCTCGTCAGCCACAGTCGCCTCTAATTTCACAGTAGAATGACTGCAGCCTGCTATCCAAAAGCAAAGAATTGAAGAAATGGGCAGTTTTCATCTGTAGTGGATGAAATATGTCGCAAGGAAGGAAGAGCCAAAGGGCGACTTACACAAAAGCAACCTCTACAACATCTACACTTTACTTTTGGGAGTGTCGGTGAGAGCAAACTGAACTTAGGTGATAGAAGTGGGGGGTGGGGAGCGGCGAAGCTCACTACAACGCTAAGAGGAGGGAGATTAGGAGAACAACAAGGAGTAGAAAGAGGCAACTTGAAGGTGATGGAGCAAAGCAACGGCGACTATGGCGGCGGCGATGGCGGCAGCTATGGCAGGAGCCATGGAGCGGTGACGACGGAGCTAGCTGGGAGCAAGGAAGGCGATGTGCGGTAGATCAAGACGGCAAGGGGAGAGCTCAAAGAGAAGAAGAATGATGGCAAGGGGAGCTTTGGCCATAGCCGGCTAACCCCAGCCATAGCTGACCTCAGCCATGGCTAGGAAACCCTAGCCATAGCCAAGTTCAGTGTTCGCCACCGCGGAGAGGCTGCTGCATATCAAGAATTTGTAAGTTTACACGTTAGTACCTCCTCCCGTGTTTTTTTATGCTCACAAAGGAGTTATTGATG
Organism: Bryoerythrophyllum caledonicum; assembly: GCA_963971425.1. Classification (NCBI taxonomy): domain Eukaryota; kingdom Viridiplantae; phylum Streptophyta; class Bryopsida; order Pottiales; family Pottiaceae; genus Bryoerythrophyllum; species Bryoerythrophyllum caledonicum. The sequence continues at coordinate 7,504,870 of OZ020526.1, read as the reverse complement.
TCTTTCTTTGATGTGACGGCGTCGACGTGGCGGGTGAAGCGAACACAACAGAGGCAACTTTTTAGAGCCCCTGGTAAGCATGACATCCTTAAATCCTTTATTTGACAAGTGTACTTTCTCAAAACCGCCAGAGTTGGTATAGTTTGCGACTTCTAACCGTTCGAGAGGACAACCTCCCGTCAATCCGGACGTCATTTTGACGTCACAGATGACAATTTATAACGTCAGTGACAACGGAGGCAGTTCATATGATTTACCTTATGCGTGAGAGTAGCCTTCAAATGCGATTGTTTTTACAGGGAGGTCATATTATTTTCATGTCTGGATGTTAAATGTTGTTTTTCCATGTTATTGGGAATGTAAAGTTGTTGAGCTTTGGTAAGAATACCAATATAATCATCTAATGTGCCAAACTCACGCAAAAAGATATCGAAGCACTAGGTGAGCAGTCAACCCGCCTACGACGTGCTGCGAAGACCTTACATGCTGTGAAAGCAACGAAGCAAACGGCTAAGGCAACAACAAGCAAATGCTTAACACCGAAGCGTGCTGGTCTACCTAAACCTCCTCAGGTACTATAGACAGGTTTTGTATGTCATATTTGGATTAGTAGAACATAAGGATATATAGGATGCTTTGTGTTGCTGCTGGCAACAAATGTACCAACGGTGTTCCACGCTTGACCATCGTCTATGTTACTTGGAATGAGAAAGCCACATTGATGGCATGTTCATCCTCACATCACGGTTGACAATGTTGCACGTCTTCACTGACATTGTCACACGTTCAGTCCATGTTAAAGAGAACATCACATAGAATAGCAATTTTTTAAAAGCATATTTAGAAAAACGTCCACAAGAACATGCTAGATGTTCAAGTGAACATGAACTCCAGCATGAAAAAGGTCAATGACAACATATAGGCAGAACGCGCCAACGTCAGGATCGATGTCATTAAGAACACGAGCATGTTATAACAAACGTAAAAAGTAACAGCCCTGCGTCGACAAAATATGCCCTAAAACCATGACGTCAGGTGACGTAGACTGTCCACGTCAGAAATTGAGAGGTCCAAGTCAGCAAATTCAAAATTCCACGTCAGTGCCATTGTGAAAATGGAGTTGGATGGAAATAAATCCTACATGGCATTGCCCGGATGAAAGAATTGCTTTTGTGGACGTGGGCCCCCCCTCCACGTGGAGCCCTTTCCAAAGCTTTTTAGACCACGTTCATTTGGATGTCAAGAGGTTGACAACCCCAAATCAACCATGTCACCAAAAATTTTGGACGTTTTTTGCCTGTCAAGGTAGATGGATTTTAGGTGATATCAACATTGATGTCACAACATGTTCATTTTGATGTTCAGGCATGTTTTTCAATGCGTCACTAAAAACACGGGTTTCTTACAGTGTGGGGGTGGATCATGGCTTGGACACAACAGAGCTTTCATTGAGGAAGTCCATTCGTGGGACTTCCTACGATGTGCTCCAGAAGTCTCATCATCCATCTATTGGGGAGTTGCACATTCCACTTTGCCGAATGCTGCCAATGACGGAGGTGCGTATTCCAGTCAAGGCGAACATAGAGAAGCTGAAGAGCGAGTTTGTCAAAGGCTACCGCCCAGGATGTGCGTGTTTCTATGTTGCATTGAAGGACTTTTCCATGGTCGAACGGGAAGTTCTGACTGAGGAGCGTGAGGGGTGGTCAGACCTTTGGAGGGCGGAGGATCAGAAGTTTGAAGCTTTGATTGCGAGTAGGCCAGAGTTTGTTAACCGGAGATTTAGGCTTATTGTAAGCTCCAGGTAGTAATTTTTTTAAGTTACTAAGTAGTTTTTATGGGTAATAGTAAACAGTGGATGAATCCGGACTGTGGATGAAACTGTCCAGAATGACAGTGGATGAAACTGTCTGGATTTTGGATGAAACTGTCCGGACATGGATGACATCCATCCGGACAACTTCCATCCATTATGGAGGATTAGGGTTTGGAGGGGTTAGAGAGCCACTCCTTAGGATTGGGCACTCTTTTCTCTTTTTGGGTGGATCTCTTTTGGTGTGTTAGAGCTAGAGTGTGTAGGAGAGTTAGGGAGTTAGGAAGTAGACATATGGTGTGGATCTTGAGTTGTATGGACTATGGAAGAGGTTTATGGAGGTTTGAGGAAGTAAAGCAATACTTGGACACTATCAATTGTGTGTTTGTGTTAGTATTGTGAAGGAGTGAGTAGATTTTGTGGTTAGAAGATCATTTGGAATTGCATTTGGTTGTGGGTATTAGAGATTCGGCTTGAATACACCAGATCTAGTATAGATCTATGCTGATCTATTAAACCCAACATCATTTTTGTACTTAAGAGTTAGAATCAAGTCCCGAATTGTAGTCGGTGATGTCTGATTTGCTGTAATTGAGTGCGGAAACTTCATATCTGTGAGTTAAACTTAAGCAAAACAACAGAAACGCAATTCTAACTAACTCTAGACTCAGATCTAGATTCAGATCAAGATCAATTCTGGAGTTTTAGACCCAGTAAAGGTCCGGATCGGGACTTTTGTCTTATTGCCCTGAACTGCAGTTTGAATGAGCGTAGAGAAGATTGTACATTTAATCTTGAGGTGAAATCTTCTTTTAACAGAGTTGCGCAGCCTTTCTGATCATTACTTTTTCGTGTGGGATGGCAACCACCGCCATCTTGCATGGATGGATGTCATATCCACCATGCATAGAAACCATTCTGCCTTTCATGTTCCGGTTTGGGCAGTTTTATTAGAGCCCACATTGGTGAACCACCATATATTATTAAACGCCATGACGGACTGGAACAAGTGAGTTCTTTTCATTATTTCCAATTTTTGTATTCCTCTTGCCTCAGATATGTATTTCTTTTGTTATTCTCGCATGACTTTGAAGTTCATGAATATTGTCACTCAGGCAGGAAGACTCCGACCATGTGACACAGCAACTGTCACATGATGTGAAGAGAGTTCAACATTTTGGACTGTTGGACTTCGATCAGCCCAAGGGTCTGATTAGTGAGGAGGATCACGATGCTAGTGTGGCAGAGTGGGCTAGAAAGGGCACCAAAAAATAGTACCATATGGCCTTCGACTCATTATGAAGTTACTTTATGAGGTACGTTGGGATTTAATTTTGTCCATTATTGTGAACTCTATGCTGTTTTCTTTGCCCCAGAATACGTATATGCAATGTTTGAGAAAGTATATTAATACGCAACAAATATTTCTTCGTGTAGCGGGAGCAAATTGCAGCTCAAGAAGATTGTATTCGATCTTACCGTGACACACTCGTGACCGGTGTTGGGGCTGATCGTGTTGGAAGCTCTGCGGAGTTGATCACTCTATGCTCTGAATCGGTGCAGAAGAAGAAGACTCAATGTGGCACCTTACTCACCCGACTTCTTGCCATTGCTGACCCTCGTAATGGTGAAGAGTTTTTTAAAGAGGTAGTTGTTTATTCAATTCTTTGTACTCGGTCTTTCAATATCTTTTAAATGATTTTGAAATTTTTGTTGACCACTTCTTTGTCATCGTTTGATTTAGGTCCTTCATCATTATGATGTTTATCAGAACAAGCCCGAAATTACAAAAGGGAAGTTGCAATTGCTTTGCACTTCCAAGGTTTCTGCAAGGTTCAAAGGTAGATGGATGCGTTGGTGGAATCTGTCGAAGGAGGGGCGGGATGAATTCAATTTTCCAAAAGTACCATGTTCGGAGATCAGTCTCAAACCCTGGCTTGACGTGGCATCATTTTGGGCAGGGGTAAGTTCAATTTTCTTAATTCGTTTCATTTTTTATTTGTCCATCAGTTGTTAGTTTTGTTCACTGACATGTTGTTTTCATTGTTTAGCTTGACGAGGAGGCTGAGAAGCTTTTTGCCAAGGTCGTGAACGATGACAACATCACGATGAGGATGGAGGGTCTCTCCAACCCCGTTCGGGATATTGGCTTCTGGGTGGACGCCAACTCTCTCACATTTTGGAATAGGGCGTTTAAGAATCATTTCAGTGGGCCGAAGCCGTTCGTGAAGTCTGATGAGTTTCTCAAGCAGCCAGAGACACCTCAAAGTGTCAAGAGAGTGGTGCTCCGATATTTTTGGAGAGAGCTCGTTGCCAACGGAGCTTTGTAGCCTCGGGAGTTGCCAATCCGGCTAAGGAAGTGGTGTGATACCACAGTCAGCGTAGAGTGCATTTTCACAGAGTCTCAGCTGCGTCGTTTTACTCGGCATCATTTGGCTCAGTGTCCTTGGTACTTGGAGCTTTGGCATTCAGCTCCAACTCCAGGTGAAGAGGTGGAGTTTCGGGAGTCATGTGATGCGTTGGCTCAACATTCTGGTGCGGGTCCAACTTTGCAGGCTTCAGCTCCATGTCAGATTGAGCCTGACCTTGAGCTCTCTGAGAAGGCCAAGGAGAGGGCAAAACAGAAGGCGGCCAGGATTGCAGCAAGAGGAGCAGAGTGAGAAGCGGCCCGTTTGGAGAAGGAGACTGCAAGGAAGGAGAAGAAAGAGACTCGAGTGAGGAACAAGGAATTGGCAGCTCTGGTGGCAAAAGAGGGGCCCGAGAAATTGTTGTCTACCGTGGGTCTTGAATCGTTCTCACAGCCAGCACCTATATTGACCACATTTGGCGCTTCTCCATCTGCTAGCAGCCGCCCAAAAGTATTCGTTGCTAAACCAGCGCAGACCATCTATTCGATTCCTGTCGTGGAGCAGACAGAGTCCACTATTACTGTTGAGGTAATCAATACCAGCGCCTACTCTATCTTTACTGACTATGATTCAGTTACAGCTGAGGATGACGTTCCGCCAGTTTGGAGGGATATTGCACAGTGGTTGATGGCCCATGGCGGATCCAAGTCCCGAAGTCTGAAGGGGGAGTTGACTAAGGATGGTTTGGCGGATATGTTCATATTTGACGTCCCAGAGGACTTGCCAGTTCCACGCATTCAGCGGGGTACTGTGATTCCACCATGGAACACACTACCTACAGTGCCGACTCCCAAGGGTTGGAAGGAATCATTGTGGATTCGGTTTAAGTGCGAGTTGGCAAAGTCATTTCTTTGTGATGGAGGAGCTATCATCGTGTTTTATCCAGATTCCAGGTTCATTTCAAATGAACTGGTTTCCTAGGCTCAGTAGTCGGGATTTGACGAAGAGGTGAAGTGGTTAGCCATCAATGGACTTCCCCTCTTCTTTGATGCTCGCCCTAGTCGCGTACACAAGACTTTCATGGTCAAGTGTTTCGTTCGAAAGGCGGATCCTCTAACTCCATTTGTCTTCAATGATAGAGTGGAGCTTTTGGCGGATGGGATTGAGCTCTCTTCAGATGGTCATCTGACCAACTTCATCACCCAGGAGTCACTGACGTTGAGAGCCTCCACCGGGATGCCATGGCGAGGAGCGAGAGAGAAGCCACAGAATCTGTTGGAGGCTATTATTAATCTTTGCACCAAGGAGGCTGAGATCGTCATGGACCTCACCGCTTTTACTGGTATTTGTATTTCATTTACTGGTCATATTTTTATTATCGAACCATGATTCTAATATATTTGTATTTGCAATCCACACTTTTTCTAGGTGCAAGTATCAAGGCTTGCAAAGCCCTCAAGCGTCATATTCTTGCCTTGGAGGCAGACAAGGACTTAGTAGACGAGGTGCTTCGATCCATGATTCCACAAACGTTGGAGGTTGATTCTGCGATTGTTGAGCCTGTAGGGCAGACTTCTCTCAAGCGCCCTTTGGAACTTGGTGATGATGAACCAGAGATTAAGACTGCGCCTAAGAGAACTTGTAAGTAAGTTCTCTTCATTTATTTGTTATATTTATTCTCTTATTCTATCATTGGTATTATGCTAATGAAAAATTCTTGTAGACGGTTCTCGACGTCGTTGATGGCTTCTCTATCAACACCTCCCGCTGGAGTGCTGGCTCGCTTGGCAGGGAAGGTTGTGAATTCGGAGCTGCCGTATATTTTGCCTGAATATGCTGAAGCTGCTGCCATTGCATCCGTAGCGCAGCCGTCGCGTCCACGATGTCCCTCGACTGTTCGACCTGGCTCCGGTGCGAAGGATTTTGTGGATGACGAGGCCGAGGAGGCTAGTAGTGATTCCGATAGTGGTTCTGATAGCAGTATGCCGTTTATCCATCAAGGAAGTGATGATGAGTTCAGTAGTGAAGAGTAGTGATTCTTCTATTTTGTATGCCGTATTGACCTGATATGAGGCTTTGGATTTATGAATATATATCACCCTTGCATGTCTTATTTAATTATAGGTTTCATCCACATGAATGTTTGTACTCTACTTAGAAAATCTAATAGATTAAAAATGATACTTCACTGATGGATTTTAATCAATTGTTATAATGTGTTTTTGAAATTAGAACTATACCTTTATCACTCCATGAATAGTTTACAAAGTTTCGAATAATTTTAGATGGTCCATCACTATCATTCTCTCCATTTAGCACCCCGAACCTTCTTTCAGAAATTTCCATTATCCCAAAATCCCATATCGATTGGTGAGGCTGGGGAGGTGTACCATATAATGGCTGAGTACCACGAATACCTCGAGTGACAAGCCTGGATGGCCTGGTCCTCTCCAGTCGCAATTGATACTGCCGTGGCAGCCCTCAGGTGCTAGTGCCGGGTATACAAGGACCTTGAGAGACCCGCCCCATTCCGCTTGGTGTAGTTTAGACACAAGGTACGTATAGCACAACAATTTTTTTGTTTTAACTTTGTTGGTTTTTTTTCCATAAGTCTTTTATATCCATATAACATGTTCACTTCATACATTTCGCTTCATGCAGCTTGATATTTATTAGAATAGTACTACATATTTGACTCAATTAGAATAGTAATACACATCCGAGAGAATTCTTCTACTGCAATTCGCAGAGTTATTCAAGCGATGTTTATCCATGGACTTATGATATTTGCAGTAAAACAATTTAGATAGTTGAATAGATGTACTTTATCTCCATATTTTTAATTCTATTGTATAAGAAAATAAGGGGATTATAGATGTATTTCTCCCCCATTAATGAAATATATAATCGTTATCATTTGGAATGCAAGTTTACATTGTAATATATATTACATTATCTCTTATCAAATTACTTTTAGTTGTAAGTTTTTGCCAAAACTCTAATAACAGTGCCACGGCTATAGGTGCCTTTTTTCAATAAACTATAAATTAAAGCGATTGCAGGTCAAGAATTTCTCTTATGTTGTTTTTTTTTTTTTTAAGCACAATCCACCTACACTCACGGCAATAGGTGTTCTTTTTAATTTCACAACAAAAACAATGGTAAAAATTGTCATGAATTTAGTGCTCGCCGCTCGCCGCTCACCGCTCACCGCTCACAAAATAGCATTCCTGTGTTTAGTACTAGATAATTATTTTCCTAGGAGAAATTCAACACTTTATCTTCCAAAATGCAATCTGTTTGTGCCACTTTGGGTTTTTTCAAGTTATGATTTATAGTTGAACAACATGTGACACTTTTTCTTTAAGAAAGATCCTTTTTAGGTCAAAACTAACCTCAGAAAGTGGTAATGGCAATTACATGTTAATGTTTTTGCGACAATGATATTCATTGCAAACAATGTGATTCTAATTTAAGGTGGGGATGCTTAATTTCAACATGAACCCACACAAAATTTGAACTACATACAAGTAAATATTGATTTCAAAAATGTACTTGGTGAGATATACCATTTTGAATCATCTACAAGGTAAGACTTCAAAAATTTCGTCCCTTATTTATACAATATCTAAATAATGCTTATTTTTGTGGGTTAGAACCTCCTTTCTGAGTTCCTAACAAAAAAAACCAAAAAATAAAAGAATTAAAAATTAAAACCACATCAAGTCAACCTAATAACACACACTGTACTTAACAACCAAAAGTGGGAACTAAGTGTCCCCACCTTAAGACTTTAGAGGTTCTAATGCACACTTGTATTATTATTGTTGAGTCTAAAGCACCTATGTCTCATTGGAGTCTGGAAGCAAGTCATGTGTGATACTGCATAGGTGTTTGATTTTGGAAGAGAAGAATGGAGGAAAAAATGAGCGTTGAGTGAAGTTTCGAAATTTTGGACAGGTTTGATGTCGAGTCCCCCCCGAAACCAACCTATCAAACGATAGCCCCCGCCCGAAACAGCCACCACCCTCGAGTACCACAAACCCCCTACCACTGCAACAAATCCCGTCCCCACCTCCGGAGACCCCCTCGAACTAGTCGAAGGAACCTCCATCGACTCAGCCGTCGCCTTCGCGCTCCACGGACCCTCCGCCAACGTACCAAGTCCCAACCCCACCCCCGGAGCTCCCCTCAAACACACCTCTGAAGCCCCTCTCTAGGGAACCTTCGAGGCAGCTGTTGGCCCCTCCCTCAACTCAACCAACATTCTCGTGCTCCACAGCCCCCCCCCCCGCCAACGCACCAAGTCCCGGCCTCACCTCTATAGCCCTCCTCAAACACACCGCCGGAGCCCCTATCAAAGTTGCCCTCAAGTCACCCGCTGGAGCCTCCCTCGACTTAGCTGCCGCCATCGTGCTCCGTAGACCCCCGCCAACGTTCCGGGTCCCGACCTCACCTCCGGAGCCCCCCCCCTCGAACTTACCTTCGGAGCCCCTCTCGAAAGAGCACTAACTACAGTGACAACACCAATTCCCGACTTCGCCCCCCATGCACGAACTACAGCGACAAGCCCACCACAAGAACTGTAGTTATACACGGAGTACAGACACAGAATCCTATCTACTGGAACAACCACATGAGCTTTGCAACACAACGCACTCCTATGACAAGGAAAAGAGCAGCCTCGAAAACCCTGATTGTCCCCACGGTTCCTCAGCCAAGTATTCCAGCCCTTGAACCACCCTCGAAGAGCTCAAACACAAGGAAGAAGACAAGCTCACCGCCCCCCAAGAAAGCAGGCGACAAGCTCACTGGTCAAAAGCAGAAGAAGCAACCAAAGAAAACCCCCCTCCTTGCTTACTTTTGCTCCAGGACGAAGATACATACTCCGACTTGGAGTCGGGCCTCCCTACTTGGTCGGTTTCCAAACGCCCCTTACCAAGCCACAAGCACTCAAAGGCGACAGACCTGAGTGGCGGTACGTGTGCTACTACCTCTCCCTCGCAAATGGCGAGCAACACACCCCCCTAGCCCTGGTAACCTTTAGAGACCTCCCTGACCCTCATACACTACTCTCCCACGAACACAAGGCGGTAGACATGGAGGTGGAGAGTACCTTAGAGAGCTCCAAGAGGATTACAGAAGCCCAGACTAAAACCCCTTCCATTGAGGACGCACCAACCCCTTCAAAGAAAACAAGAGGTAACTTTTCTCCCCAGGACAAGTCTCTATCCCTGACCTCTCCTCTTTTCACTTTTGGTTGGGCTTCTCCACCATGGAGAAGCTTGCCATTGATGCAGGACAAGAACCTCTATTTAGTGGAGAAAGTATCATAGACATGATCACACGAGGAGTGCCCAAGGAAGAGGCGGATGAAGCTTTAGGAGTTGAGGTGGCTTATCCGAGGATCCCACAACTATTGTATCCCTCAGTACGGCAAGAGAACATTGCAGGGCAACACTACAATCTGACACAGGTACCATTTGACATTCCCACCTCCCCTGTGACTGGCCTTTCCCTTGACTTCCATGTGGCAATTCATGTTGAATTGCCACAACACAACATGTATCATGATGACATGAAGATACTCACGATTGGTAGACTTGAGCACATGGGGATCCTCTTTGGCACTAGCTTAATGGATCCCGTTGCAGTCCTATGCAAAAGGGTCAAAAAGCATGGCATGGGCATATGGGCAGGGATAATTAAGCTCCACCTCCTCAGGCCAGAGGTGGATGCTATATCTCTACTTCCAGGCACCAGGTACTTAATATTACAATTAGACCCTCTAGGCCCAACTTCCATGGAGAAGGTATGTAAGACCTTCCACGTAGTAGCACGGAAGAACTTATCAGTGAGGATCAAATGCGACAATCTCAAGGGTATTGCAGCACACACACTCTACCAGGACATAGTTGCGAACGGATTCACTAGGAAATTGGAGTTTGAAATAGTAGACGTAGAGAAGGTGCTAGGAGAGGCACATGCCTTCATTGTTGCCCCAACTCCACAACATGCCAAGAAATTCGAACTTCACGAAATCACCACACACCAGGAAGTGATACCAGCAAGGGCTACTAGCTCTGAAGGATTTTCAACCACTAACCGAGCAAAAAGGGATGCTCTCATGGTCACACTTTCACAACTTCCCATCCTTATGGGTGTCGAAGAAACCTCGGCCATCATCAACAAGGTGTTTGAAGAAAATAATGTTATATCCATATGGTTCTACAAGTAGAAAGGGTGGAAGCACAATGGCAGTGCTAATGTGCAGCTTGTCAACCCTATTGTCTACATGAAGTTTCCAAACAAGATATTCACGGTTGGTAGTCATCATGTAGAAATTGCCCCTCACCGAAGAAGCCTTGAAGGCATTGCACCCCCACCCCATCCCTGGTCGAGAAATGGGGTTTCAATGACATCAACAAGGCTCTAGTCAACACCGTTGCTTCAATTCAGGTCACACCTACCCCTTCTGGCATCACCTGGTCGGAAATGGCAGCCATCATGGAAGCAGGTAACCAGAGACTACGCTAGGAGCTCTGTACTCTTCGCGAAGACATCATCAAAGAAACCCGAGAATATACCAACAATGCCACCGATGAGCTCCGCACCAAATTCACCAATGTGGAGAGTTTGATGGCCTCCACATTGCTCGCATTGCAAGACATCTCGAGGTCCAAGCTTCCCGCCCCAGGAGATCCTACAAACGTGGATTGACCACGGATCAGAGACAAAGTTTCCATCACCATGGAACTTTAAGGTGGATTGGTAATTTGACCTTCTCTCCATCCATCACCTCTACTCATATTTGTCCTTCTATCACCACCATAGTTGTCATTGTGACTATTGCCATACCCTCATCTCAACTCCTCTCTCTAGCTTTGCCTCACAAGTTATATATGTCACCTCTATGTCCTCACATGTCCCTTGAAATCTCCCCCCTTCTAATCCACTACGATAGGCCCTCCTCAATAGCTCCACCTTGCCTCTTAGATGCACCTACCCCACATTTCTATCCACTTACCCCCACAATACTTACCCTATTTTTTTGCACCACGTTGCTAGAAATCCCCGCTTTGGTGTGGGGCGTTGGTTAAAGATGAAGCGTGGGGGTTCTGAGAGAATGTGTCTCATGATGTTCAGGTAACTTTTGTGCTGATAAGAAGCCGACGTCTGTGAACTGGATCGATGGTCGCGGCAAGTCGGTCGTCTGTGAGGCGATCTTGAAGGAGGAAGTTGTCCGCAAGGTCTTGAAAACGTCGGTCTCTGCTTTGGTGGAACTCAACACGGTGAAGAATCTGGCCGGATCCGCGTTGGCTGGCGCAATCGGTGGCTTCAATGCACATGCATCCAACATTGTGTCTGATGTTTACATTGCAATCGGCCAGGATCCTGCTCAGAATGTTGAGAGCTCCCAGTGCATTACCATGATGGAGGCTGTCAATGGCGGTCGCGACTTGCATGTGTCTGTGACCATGCCTTCTATTGAGGTATGTGCCCGCCCCCCCCTCCCCCCCGATCTGCATCTCCTGATCCACCTGACCTTCATTCAGTTCATTATCCGATTGGATGCACACGGTCGTTTTTATCTGAACGTTTGTTGTTGGTTTTTCTCCCCACAGGTCGGAACTATCGGTGGTGGCACACAATTGGCATCGCAATCAGCATGCTTGAACTTGCTGGGAGTGAAGGGCGCAAACACAGAATCCCCGGGCGCGAACGCACAAGCACTTGCAAGAGTAGTGGCTGGCACAGTGCTGGCCGGCGAGATCTCCCTCATGTCCGCCTTGGCTACTGGACAGCTTGTGAAGAGCCACATGAAGTACAACCGCTCCAACAACAACATCGCCGCCTGTGCGAACGCGGCCCTGCCTCCGTTGCCTACCAAGTCCTGCGCGGCGGCCTTGTAAGCGAGACGCAAGGTGTGTATTTTTGAAGAGGAATTCCACATTCATTTCTATCAGGAGATCCGGATTTATTCCCCATTCGCAGTCCACTTCCCCAAACAGTGTTAGCCCCTGCTTTTGAATCAATTTTGTCTCCCGTTTGAATTCCGTCCGAGTGTCGTAGGTTTCCTTTATGGTGAATAAGGAAGGAGATAGGAGACACTGTACAACTACTCACCCCATTGCTCTCTGTCCTGTGGAGCAGAGGACGGAGCTCATTGTACATAACCAAAAGGCATGAAATCTGCTAACTGATTTCTGAGCATCACGTGTCCCCAGTTCCTGTGTAGGTGTTGAGTTGGTGGGGTACGTTCCACAGCCAAATATCTGACTGCTTCCCATAAAGTACGACCATGCACAGTGAATACTGTCTTGTCACATTCTGTTACCGAGGAATGAAGATTCGTCTGGTAACTGAAAATTCCTTTCCAGTTCTTCGACAGCCGTGCCACAACGAGACTTCACAAGACTTGGAATCCAACACCGAAACGTATCTTATTAATTGCTCATCACATTCCATTTGCTGCAACATGGGTTGAAAGTCGGAAGAGGAATAGTTGGATCAAGTGGATCCCAGATTACGGTAGTAAACGTCAAACATCCCGTTCAAGGATTGATCCTAGTACTGTGTATTATTTTATTCAATTTGGAACATATTTTCTATTGATGAAACGCTTCTGTTCAAGTGATTTCAATGGGGCTGCGTTTAAAACAGAAATATGCTCGCAAGCAGAATGGAACTGCCAAACCCTGAATATTGACGACATTGAAAAGACATAGCAACAAAATTACTAACCGGATACTGAGGTTTGAGAGAGAACACTAATTTACCATGTGCTCCAGCTTTCTAACTAATTCGAGAGGATATGGATCGTGCAAGAAGTGAGGCTTGTTGCATCCGCAAAGGTGCTCGGGGGTGATTGAGATTTTGATTAGGTGGTTCTAAAGGTCCTCTTTGACGGGGTCTACAGAAGCAGCGCGTTCCAAAAGCCATGTAACAATAATAACGACACCAGTCATTGACAAAATAGCACCCAACTAAACTTTCGACTTGAGTATTCATTATCAAAATTCATGGCTGTCATCGGTTTATCTGCTTTTCAAAAATCTACAGATGAGTGGGAAAATATATTTATGGCGTATTGGGCTTGGAGAAGGAAGGGTCGAACAGAAAAGTGGACTACTCGAAGTATCTGAAGGTCGTGTTTGCAGATGTAACTCGGTTTTTCATCCACACTTGCCAAAAAACTTCACATATCTACTCTGTTGTTCATCAAGATTGATTGCACATAATTTGTATTGTAGCATGGTAGGTGAAGAAGGATATGTGCGCTTGCGCTTCAGAGGCCTCCTTTCATGTGCACAACTCCGAAATCATACCAAGTAAGCTACTACGAGAATAAACGGATTACAAAGACTATTTGTTTTGCCAATATATTAATAAAGTATTTAGCAATGATATCTCCCACATTCTATCAGCCTACGATAAACAAGAGTCTTCGTCATGCCAGATTCCACAGCTTGTCAGATTTATTACTGGTATGATCTAATACATTCTTACTCGCAATAGTAATATATGCCAGTTGAAATTTCATTGTCATCATCTCCAAGCTCTAACTAAGACAGTTTATTTACGAACTATATGCAGGGTGCAAGTGGAGTACCGCAAAGTCCTTCGTTGCCAGGTTGGAATTTGTCGGCGGGTAAGGTGCTCAAATCATGGGGAATTGGTCCTGCAATTCAGTGATAGCCACATCACATTGCCGTTTTAGGGTTACAACTCCTCATCATGCAAAAGATTATTATGAATTACAAGCCCCACTGTAGTACTCAATCTCCACTGACAGTTTAATAACCAAAGAGATTAAATGATGAGTGGTGGTAGATTAACATCGCCATTTACCTGATAGATTGTTGCCACTGAAGCTAGTATAGACTAACGGTCCAGGAAGTGGACCATAATTTGCGGGAATTTGTCCATAGAACTGGTTGTTGGCGATGTTCATCCAGGAGAGCTTGGGGAGGTCACCGATTGAGGCTGGAAGAGTGCCAGTTAGCTTGTTGCCCGTCTGCGTGCTGCTTCCCAGGTTGATGGTCTCTAGGTTCTTCAACTTTCCTAAGCTTGCTGGAAGATACCCCCGGAGCTTGCTATCTGTGAGCTCCAGGTCTACCAATGTTTTGCAATTGCCAATCTCTTCAGGTATACCAGAGATTTGCGTTTCGTAGAGGTAGAGCCCCTTGAGACCTCTGATGTTGCAAATTGCCCCGGGAATGGTTCCCGACAAAGGGTTGGCACTGAGGTCGAGTTTTTCGACTTGAATGCCGCCGAGCCAAGTGGGAATGCGGCCAGAGAGCAGGTTCCTGGTCAAGTAAAGGTACTTCAGCTTCTTCAGCTTGGTGATGCGTTTGGAACCAATGGTTTTGAGGCCATTGTCGGTCAGCTCGAGATAGGTCAGTGCCTGAAGGTTGCCAAATGTTGACTGCTCATGCGTCACAATACACATGGAATAAGTATCACGCTAAAACTAGAGATTTCAAACAACTCATAGGCAGGGATGCAAGGGTTTCAACTCTGTACCGGAATGCCACCAGTGATCCGATTCCCAGCTATGAGCAAGTAATCAAGCTTCGTTAGGCTTCCCAAGCAAGGAGGAATGTCACCGACGAAGTGGCATTCAAACAAAACGAGCGTTGCAAGGTTCTTGAGGTTGCCGAGCTGTTTGGGGATAGGATGAGCATAGCCGAAATCAACGTGTTGGAAATTGAGTTCAATCAATGCTTGAAGGGCGCCGAGTGAAGCCCCAGCTCCTTGGATGTTCCGCTTCACCTGAATACCAGCTAGAACAACTCTGATAACTCTCTTTCCTGCTGCGTCACATGTGATGCCCTGACCAAAATGGTCACCAGAAGCCCCACATCAGACCCACTTTGATACCATAAAACCTACGGCAAATGAATCTCAACAGTTCCATGTCACGCTTAACGATGAATTGGTGGCAGAATCGACCAGAATAATTGCTAAAACAACATGGAGACTAATGTGAGAACACTTACAAACCACGTGCAGCAGTTGGATGATGAATTCCACGATGCCAGAGGGTCAGTGCTGTAATTGAGCTGCCTCTTGAAGAGCAGCAAAGCTTGTTTGTCTCCAGCATTGCACTCGGCAGCCACTCTGCCTGCTAAGGCAGCAGCGCAGACCGTCAAAGCGAGCAACAGAACCGAGCTCTGCTGGCGGTTCCCGAACATGGATTGCTTCCGGGCCATCATCATCTCAAACACTCAACTAATAGAAATGCACAATCCACTTAGTTAGTGGCTGGCACGGCGAGTGCGGAGAGCACACTCTGTGATGGTGGAGTGCGCTGATCGAGCTCATTGGAAGGCTGCCTTATATCCCAGGTCGAGTCCTACAACATCTCCGTTGACTTAGGTGACCCAGTCTGGAGGCCCATGTGGCTGGATAGCAAACTTAACGAACAAACAGTGTACAGTCTAACCTTGATAATATCACACTTGTTAATAGAACACCTTGATATTGTCACCCAAAACCTTGAAACGGATTTTCGTAGTGTAAAACTCCCTTGTTAATATCACTATCACCCTTGATAATATCACATTTTTTTTTCAAAATTTGTAGTGTAAGTGTGACAATATCAAAAATGAATGGATGAATAAGCATAGATGATGTCCTATCTCGTCGGAATGTTGTATTGTATGTACAAGTGAGGGTGATTTGTGGATGAAAAATGTGGGCAAATCATAGATATTGGTGAGGACGAGAGTTCTGGGAAGTGCGAGGGTTTCGAGCTCAAACCAACATGACTCTGGAGAATATGAGGGTTTCCTTGCAGCGGCCGTTTTCCTGAGAGTTTCCTTGCGGAGGCATTGTCCCGAGGGTATCTGCAAGCTGTGCCGGATTGTAAAGGTGGGGTGGTGATAAGTCCGCAGGTTGGGTCGCAGGTCGTTGGAGTGTGGAGGATGCGATCAAGTCGTTGGGTCGCAAGTCGCAAGTCGTTGGATTGAATCATCATCTCAATCATGGCTACTGGCAACGCGTAGCAATCAGAGTAAATCTCAATGTCGTTCTGGGACCTGCAGATGTCTTTCTTCAGAGAATCCACAACCTTCTTTTGTCTCGTTTCCGAGGTGCCTTTGTTGTAAAGCCCTTGGATCACTGCGAACCGATTGTTGGTTTTCCGAAACAAAGCAGCGACCCATTTGCTGCAGCGACCTGCTGCACACCCCCAACGACTTGCGTTACAATTCACCTCATGTGGGAGTAGCGATTTTTTCCTGGTACTACAACGGCCCCTAAATTTGTAAATTGCTAACAAATTGTTACTAGGTGTAGGAATCATGTGTGATCTTTAGGGTGGTACAATACTGCAGTGGTGGATTGATTAGCTTGGGTTGTGATTGTGGATTGCTATGAAGGCCTTTGAGGTAGAAATGGGCCTGAGCGGTGGGTCACCGTGAAGAATTATATGTGTTGTTGGCTTAGGCTCTAATCCGGAATTTCCTACAGAGTTTTAACAATCAAAAATTCAGATGAAGAAGAAGCCGCTCCTTCCGGAGTGTACCATATTTTTATAATTGAGACTTGCTGGAGGACCGAGTGCTAAACGTGAGACCTAACATAATTTATATACGTTACACCTTGTCACCTGCTATGTCTCAATGATTATTTCACATGAGGTGAGATAAATAATTTATGTTAGGTCTCAATGAATTTACTAGCTTGTTATGTCCTAGTATGGTTGTCACTAACTAAAAGTGATTCATTTCTTTGATTTTTGTGAGTTATGGCATCTATTGGTGATTTATTCAAGTTGGAAAACCAAGTGTATGATAGTTTGTTGTTTTATTTTATTTTCTAACTTTTTAAGGATTTTTTTGGGATTTTTTTTTATAATATCACATTTTGCCTAAGATTGCCAAATGTGATATTATCAAAATTGTCACACCTTGATAATATCACACTTTTGGGTGAAACGGAGGGTGTGATATGAACAAGGTTAGACTCTAATGCATTCCCCGTGTGACTCTTCCGGTTAAAATTGGCAGCCGACTTGGCGCTCACAGTTGCAATGTCAGAGTACCACACGTGACTCGTCCCCCTCTTTTCCGAATAGTTGGTGGTTAGTGAGAGCTTAGTATTCGCCACATTGTCTGGGTTAAAGAGTTTCATGTTAGTTCGGAGTCCTGAGTCCTTTTGGTGTTGCCGGAACTGGCACTCCGGTCTGTACTTGTGACTTTGCTGCAATCAAACCTGGTTTTTGTTTTGCTTCCAAGAAAAAAAAAAAAAAAAGAGAGCTTAGTATTCGAGCCAAGTTTCTTATTTTTCGATGAAACTGATTGCAGCATTAAGGGAAAACAAGGCCAAACGGAGGCCGACCGGGCGCACCAGCCGCACAATGTCAGCTTCCAAAGACGCCGACACACGATTGAGAGTTGCGAGCGAGAAAAAACTGGCAAGCATCATGTGCAGCTGCCCGACTGAGCAACCGCCGATCCAATTGACTCCTGCACCCAACAATCTCGGGACAATTTCGCATTAAATTATCATAAAATTTCTCCCCCGACACCAGATTAGCACCTGTACGCCGATCCACAGTCTAATTCCGCTGTGCGCACGTTGCAGCCCAGTGGGATGAGCTGCCTCTCCTGGTACTTGCAGTTGCAAACGCAGCTCAGGAATGCGCTCCCCGAGTGCCATTGCCCCTGCCTCTCTCCAATTTGGATCTGCAAATCGCACGACCATTACGGTTAGGGCGTACATCTACTTACCCGATCGATCGGTTTCGACCTAACCTCTTGCTTGTATATAAGTCTCTCTTGAAAACGGATTTCATCGCAGCAGCTCACCGCTTGCATTGGCATCAATCCGGGGGAAGTCTCTCAGGGAAGCTTGAATTTCATTTCGTTGCAGGTGGTGGCAGCCTTGCAGAGGATTTTTCGGGTTTTGTGGGTTTTAGGGTTTTGGGGCTACGTTTCGAGTGTGTCCGTTTTTGTGGCTGTAGGTGGGTCAAGGGGAGGGAGAGGCTGTGGGGAGGGATCGAGTGTTGGCGGGCAGGGTGATCCTCGACGGGGACGAGATCAAGCCCCTGAAGATATGCATGTTCGGGGCGGGCGGGTTCATCGGGTCGCATTTGTGTGAGAAGCTGATGCACACCACGGACCATTCTGTGTTGGCCATCGACGTGTACGGGGACAAGATCCAGCACTTGCTGCAGCCGGGTCAGGACTGGAGCGACCGCATCGAGTTCCACAAGATCAACATCAAGCGCGACTCGCGTCTGGAGGGGCTCATCAAGGTTTCAGACTTGGTATGCGCTTCATTCATCATTTTGTAATTACTTTCTCCCGTTCTCTGCTTGCGTATCATTTCTGAGATCAGTTTATCTCGTTTCTCCTATGTCACACTTTCTAATAATTGTCTGCAATCGCTACGAATTACAGCTCACATCTCTGTAATAATTAACTGCAGGTTTGAACCTAAGATTTTGATGCAACTTGGGTAAAGAAGCTGATTGATGTGCATTGGCTTTGTTTGATTTAACTGCCAGACAGTTTAGTAGCTTTTGTCCTAGCAATGGCGGTTTTAGGCATTTTGTTAGTGATTTTTGTTTAATTGCAAGTGTTGTGGACGTTTTGTGTAGGTCATCAACTTGGCTGCGATTTGCACGCCAGCTGATTACATCACCCGTCCACTTGACACCATCTACAGCAACTTCGTTGAAGCTCTGCCTGTGGTGCAGTACTGCCGGGCGAACGGCAAGCGTCTCATCCATTTCTCCACTTGCGAGATCTATGGCAAGACCATTGGCAGCTTCCTGCCTATGGCAAGACCATTCCTTGAACTAGGCGGACCCTGCTTTCTACATGTTGAAGGAGGATGAAACTCCCTGCCTTTTTGGTTCGGTGGACAAGCAGAGGTGGTCGTATGCGTGTGCGGAGGAGCGGATGGAGAGGCTTATATTTGGTGAGACTGGTGACGACATTCTGCCCTGATTTTCAGTTTTAGGACGCAGTTGAGCATCAATTTGGAAGGGATTTGATTAGAGCTCTGGTGATCAGCATGATTTGATGGCTTTTCTAGTCATGGAAATAGTAAGACGACGATATTGTGATCCTTGAGCACCACATTGAATTCCTTTTGAGCAGCTGAAGGAGTTGAGAATGGAATGGAGTTCACCATTGTTCGGCCATTTAACTGGATTGGCCCGCGCATGGACTTCATTCCTGGAGTTGACGGATCTAGTGACTCAATTCCCCGTGTCTTGGCTTGCTTCAGCAATGTAAGACACCGTCGTCTTCCTTGAACTTGGTGCTCTCAATCAGTGATTGCCTTTTAGCATGTTGTTTTGAAAATTATATTTAATAATAAGTCGTGCTGAAGAGTCCAATGAGTTTACATGAATTGCAGAACTTGATGAAAGGAGAGCCACTGAAGCGAATTCCTGACATGACTATCATCAAGAGGCAGCTTGGTACACTATTCTGCCACTTTTAATTTCCTGTCTTCGTGTAATGTTTTTGGGAAACAATTTGCGTGTCGAATAAGTCGCTGATTAGTGCTGATTGTGAACAATTTGTTCAGAGTGGGCGCCCAAGTCGTCGATGTACGATTTGATGGAGCACACTACGATTTGACATACCAGCATGCAACTTACGCTGAAGCCGTCAAGAAGGCCATGTCCAAGTCCATGGCAACATAGACATGCCCATTTAGATCCCTCAAGTAGATTGGTGGTAGCATTGTAGAACCTTTCACTCATTTTCCAAGAGCCCTCGCTCATGTTCACCAAACTGAGCGAGAGGTTGTGTGTTCTACCACAAACCCTTCCTACTTGTGATAGCTACAAGTGCTACAAGACTAAACTGTAGAGATTGCCCCTGGACCTAAACAGGCCCATCAAGCATAGCTGCAAGGCACTAGATTTTATGGCTCAGATTTTACAAACTGAGCGATTGCTTTACCATCTGATAAACCCTCAGATATTACTGAATAAAAGCATGTTGGATGTAATGAGGTACAACATACTAGTCTGCATCTTGCACAACCTTTTGGATGAACTCTAAATTGCAGCTTGTAAAGTTGCCTCTGTCATGCGTTATCTTCACCATGCAGACTAGAAAATTGATGCCAAAAAAACCCTAACTTATTCAGATATTTGGGACAGTAAGTTACCAGCAACTGTGCATTTCTGGTTCAGTAGGGGTTGTCACAGAAATTAGAGGAAAGGAATAATTAAGGTTGTGAGAAAATCGCGTTATCTTAACCCCTAAAGTACCAAATGTATGTAGATGGGTTATTATAGTCATCAAAACTTTTGTTTCCATAACCCGAATCATTGTGAAAAATATTATATCCCCATGAAGCTCTTGCAAATCCTCACACTCTCAAAAATATTCAAAACCATTGGGCTAAAACTGAGACTATAATGGTTTATCTAAAATTTCAAAAAATCCATCTATAAAGATTTGGTCTTTTAAGAATTAATCCTTTAGTGCCCAGGACCATTTTGTAGAAAACGATGAGGTTTTTAGCATCTTTATGGCTCACATTGCTCCTATGGTGAGAAAAAGTATAATTTTAGTATTTGACTGTTTAAATTCTCAGCCAATGCAAGTGGGCGGATGGTGAAAAAATTTGATTAGGATCCAATTGCAAGTATTGCAATTTATAATGTGTATAGGCACTATATATTTGTGAATATTGTGAAGCGTTTTTCAATCATCTAGTTTTGAAGTAAATTAGTAGAATATTATTATTAATTTTTTTTGTAAATCTAGAGATTGCAAGTTAGAGATGCAGCATGCTATTGGCTTTCCATTCAAATTCACTACACACACAGATTATGGTGTTTTGAATTTACAGTGAACTTTTAACTACCAATGGGGGTTGAACTACGCCACAAGCAAGTGAAGTTTGTACTCCGGTTTAGTGTATAGTTGAGTACTATTATATTTGCAATCAACTATTAGAAGAAGGAAATACCATGAATGACGTAGAAGAAAGACAAAGAGTAAATATCAAAATACGGTTCTATAATGTATTTATACCATGATATACGTTAAATGGTACAATTCCATATGTCTTCCTCATATATCTTTCCAGGTTGCATCTTTACCTCACCACAACTTATCACATGTATTTCTTTTTCATTCCTCATTTGGCACATTTGGATTCATTCTTTCTGACCATACACTTTGGTTCATTCTTTTTGAGCAGTATATACATGCACTATTCATTTTTTGCATATTATATTGTATTCAAGGAGTTGTATATGAATCTAAAAATGAAAATTATTGCATTGGATGGATCTTGTAATTCTGCAAATCCATCCTGATTTGTTCGACTTCCAATTCCAATGGTATTGAAGTTATTATCCTTTACATGGGAAAAGTGACCACCTTTTGGCTCCTTGGGCCAAGGTAGATTTACACATTCTTTTGCCTGCACAGGTTCAAGAGCTTCTCGCGCCGATTGTTTTTTGTTAGGCAAGGTTTCAAAGCATAAGTTGTGTGAGAGTGCTTACCTTTGCCTTTGGGGTTGATTTTGTTGTTGTTCGTGTGGGTGAGGCTTTTCTTGGTAGTGTTGTCGGGGGGGAAGGCTAAAGTGTGTGTCCACACAGTTTTGGGGTTAGGGTGGCGACGTTGGGGGGAGGTAGTTGTCGCCGAGCAGCATTTTGGGCGGGGCCCTTGGGTTGAGGTGTCTCCGTCTTCTCTTATGTTGCTTCTGGGCGCTGATATTTGCAGAGGGCGGGTGGAGTTCTTGTCTGTATAGACTTCGCTTGGTTCTCTCACGTTGAGCTGCGATTGTTGCGGTGGACGTTGGTTGCTTGGGGTGAGCTCTGGTTGCTGCGTTGGTTGCTTCGTTGGTTGCTTCGCTGGTTGCTGCGTTGGTTACTGCGGTGATCTCTGATTGCTTGGGTTGCGACTCTTTCTTGTGCGGTAGGGGTTGTTGTTGGAAGACCTGTTGTTGGTGCTGTCTGATTTGCTCTGCTAGCTCTGGCTTCCAATGTGCAGGATTGACGTTGATTTTTCTGGTCTCTTGCAGCTCCAAAAGGTGGCTCTCTTTGGCGTATTGAATTGACTGATTCGGAATGTAGCGGCGACTTCTTAGCTTGGTGAGTTGGGGGCAATCTTTCATGATTCGGGCACCTTTTTTCTGTTGTTCTTCTGTGGTGTATTTGCTTGCAACTGTAGGTCAGGATTTTTAGATTTTTTTGTTGTTTAGGATCTAGTATTAGGCAATGATATACTGCTACAAAGCAAAGGTAAAAGATGTAGAAGCAAAAAGTGTAGGGATAGATTAGTAATGGAAGGGTTGAGGTTAGATGTGGCCTGTATGTATTGACTGCTCGAGGTGGTGCTTGAATGTCGTATTCTTGGATGATGGTAGCACGTCGGTGCCGGTGCTTCTCAAGTATATGCAGGCTCCCATTTAGATTTGTTGTCCTTGAGATCGTCCTAGGATTTGCAATTCGAGTTGATAATCTTCTCTGATCAAGTGATTCTCCTCTCGTCCGCTGGTATTTCTGGATGCCGGTTTTGGGAGATGCCGTTGTTTCGGTGAGACCCTGGTAGCGTTTCTTCATTGCACATGTACTTCCCAAAGTTTTGTAAGTGGTTTTGTTTGTAATGTTTATTATGTTATAGGTTTTTGTGTTACTAGTTTGTGTGGCTACTTGCTGAACATCTATTGAGATTATATCCAAGCTGAAAGCATGCGTATACCAGATGTAGGGACCGAACTAGAAAGAATGAAACGTGAAAGGAGGAGGTAGGGGGAGATGTAGCTTGTTTGATTGCGGTGTGAAATGTTGGCCTTGTGTGGTGTTTGTTCTGCGGTCTTGAGTTTCTTTTCTGCTTCTGGTTGTTTCGCTTGCCGGTCTGATGGTGATATGCTACTGTTGCAGCTCGGGAGGTTGTCTTCTGTTCTTCTCCAAGTGTTGATTATACAGAATCCTAAGGTTATCATCATACACTAAACACATTCATTGTGTTAGACTTAGATCTAGATCTTACATTGTATACTTAAGGGCTTCGCCTTCCTGCTCACATCATCTTCTCTATTGCACAATCTATCATGGTATCAGAGCGCAAGTTCTGGCTCTCACCTAGTGTGTAATTAGATCTAGATCTGTAGTGCACATCTAGCATGGCGAACTCTGACGAGAGCAACATGGTTGGTGAGGTATCGTCTGAGCTAGGCACTAACGCCCCACCACGCACCACTCCTAGGAGAGATATAGAGATCACGATTCCAGAGACCAGTAGGTTAGATGGACGAGTGAACTATCAGGTGTGGTCTTATAGGCTAAAACGTTTGCTAGAGAGGAAGAACGTGTGGATCTACTACACCGAACTTAGATCTAGAAACGCATCTGCAGCAGAAAGAGAAGGGAGGAAGATTGCCTTGCAGGCGATTACAGGCTTAGTCAAGGACTCTGTGATACCTGATGTATGCAGATTTGAAGATCCGCATCTCCTGTGGAAGGCGCTCGAAGACCGCTATCAATCCAAGTCTGGATCTTGGAGGCTCATGTTGCTGCAGAAATTGGTGTCACTACGGAAGGAAGACAACACAAGCATGGAACAATACATCACTAAGGTGAAGGACGTCATGGACCAGCTTAAGAGTATGGAGGTAGAAATCCCTGAAGACCTATGCACATTGTTACTACTAAACTCTTTGTCATCCGAATACAAGTTATTCTGCAGGACACAGATAGGAAGAGACACCTTACCATCTTTTCTGGAGATAGAGTCACGTTTGCTTGATGAAGAGATGCAGTTGAGGATGGATGCAGACAAGGAAGAAGATGCACAAGCACCGGTATTCAAAAAACAATCGCGACGTCAAGGCAGTCAAACAAGCAACAATGGACCGCGATAAGAAGGCCGCGGCGCGCGAGTACCAAGCGGCGGCATGCGAACACAAGGTGGCAGCGACAGACAGAGCGGAAGTGCTCACAGATCGCGCGGAGACAGAACGCGCGGAGACAACAACCAACGACGCGGAGATAGCAAGCAACTGCAAGGGGACAATGGCGAACTACGCGAGGACAAAAGCCAAGGTCGTAGCTCCACCCAGAGAAACCCTACCGAGGGTCGGTCCTATGACTGTGGCCAAAGCACGCCTCATGACCGTGGCCAAATCACGCCCTATGATCGAGGTCAAAATCGCGACTCCAACGAAGAAGGCCAAGAGTGTCACTATTGCGGGGAACCTGGACATTTTGCTCGAGACTGCATTAAGAAGGCTATCGACCAAGTAAAGACATTGGAGGGCAAGTTAAAATATCAACAACCTCGGCATAAAGCGCAAGCAAACAACATATCTAAAGGTAAAAACTCAAAATTCGACTCTGACTCATATCAAAGTGGCAGTGAGAGTGCGGGAAGCGTATTAGAAATATATCTATGTGAGCTCAACGAGATTGAAGCAAACACCACCATGGATCAAGAGGGACCGGCATGGGTGCTAGATTCAGGAGCCACACACCATGTAACTGGGAATTCAAACCTAGTGCAAGATTTTGAAGCATGTACTAGCAATACCTCTATGTTAGCCGCCGGTGGAGAGGCACATAGAATCGCAGGAAAAGGAGATGTAAGCATTAATTTCCCTGGTGGGAAATACAAGCAATTTAAGAACGTTCTTTATGTGCCTGGTATTTGTCGCAATTTATTATCAGTTGGGCGTATTGCAGATGAGGGGTGCAATATTCAATTTAACCGCAAGGAGGTGTTAATCAGAGATGAACATACACAAAACATCATTGGTCGTGGAACTACGATGCATAAAGGTTTATATTAGTTAGACCTCTCACCAGTCCATGAGGCCCATTTTGTACAAGTTAGTGATCGGATGCGATCCAAAGTACTTCTCTGGCACCAAAGGCTAGGGCATATTAATTTCAAGACATTACACACCATGTCTCATCAAAACATTACACACCATGTCTCATCAAAACATTGTGAACGGTTTATCCAAGTTTAAACTTTATGTAGACATAGTTTGTGAAACATGTCAACAAGGCAAACAAGCGCGTTTTCCTTTTTTCCCAAGTACTTCTCAGACTACCAATATCCTTCAAGTTATTCATAGTGATGTTTGTGGTCCCATCAAGAAACCATCATTCAATGGTGCGTGATATTTTGTTACTTTTATCGATGATTATAGTCGAAAACTATGGGTTTCACTTATCAAGACCAAGGACAAAGTATTGACTAATTCAAAAAAATTATAAACCGCATAGAAAATCAAACAAGAAAGAAGATTATTACACTCCGTACAGACAACGGCACCGAATATATGTCTTTATCCTTCCAACAACTCCTCATTGATTTCGGCATTCACCATGAATGCACACAATATTACACTCCTCGAAGCAATGGTGTTTCGGAGCGCAAAAATCGATCTATAGTCGAGATGGCTCGATGTCTTTGCTTCCAACACAATATTCCATCTCACTTATGGTCCGAGGCTATCAAGACCGCCACTTATATTATTAATCGAGTCCCTACTCGTGTACTAACCAACACGACACCAGAAGAAGACTTTTCTGGCATGAAACCCGATTTATCCCAGCTTCGTGTTTTCGGCACACGAGTCTTTGTCGAGATTCCAAAAGAAAAGAGGTACAAAATGTCTCCTAAAGCCTCTAGTTGTATTCTTCTTGGTTTAGATGAATCCACTAAAGGATATAGATGTTATTATCCACGCACACATCGCATTATCATCTCCAGGGACATTAAGATCGATGAGGGAAACTCATGTCACACCCCCCCCGACATTCCTTCCCTACCTGAAGCTAGACAAGGTCATTTCAGACTTGTGATTCCTCATATGGACCTTAGACACGATATCATTCCCTCCATTGATAGTACTCAACCTCAAGACGTGACACATTTCCCCCTGCCACCTCCACCTTCATCCCACACGACTACAACGGAGTACACACCTCACCCCAACACACCGTAGCACTCATCGACTGAGGATCCATCACCAAGTCACCCACCACCACCACCCCTTCGCCGTTCCACTCGTATCAGACGACCTTCGGTGAGACTCAAAGGTTTTATAGGCAATACAGAGAATTCAAATCCCACCTACAAGGTAGCATTAGACGACCTCAATTGGGTCCAGGCAATGCACGAGGAAATTGACAGCTTGCAGGATATGAGGACATGGACACTCACAGAACTACCTTGTGGGCATCATGCCATCTCATCCAAATGGGTGTTCAAGTTGAAACCGTCCCAAGGCAATATCCCTAAAAGATATAAAGCGCGTCTAGTTGCCAGAGGTTTTCAACAATTAGAAGGTATAGACTATCATGAAACTTTTGCCTCAGTAGCCAAATACAACACCATCAAGATAGTCACCGCTCTTGCCGAAACTATGGGTTGGGATATTCATCACATGGATGTCAAAAGCGCTTACCTCAACAGTCACTTAAAAGAGAAAGTATATATGCGTCAACCACCCGGGCACATTGTTAAAGGACAAGAGCACTTGGTATGTGAACTACACCGATCGTTATATGGTCTCAAACAATCCGCAAGGAATTGGAATCACGAGATTAATCGGTGGCTTCGCAAACATGGCCTTCAACCGACTCATGCTGACAATAACCTATATTTTCTACGCCGCGGGCACTTGTATATCCTCCTCATCCTATATGTTGATGATGTCTTTATTACTGGCAACTTCACAATCAAAATCTCATGGCTTTGGGAAAGGTTCCATTCTTGATGGAAGATGACCTACCTCGGTCTTGTTTCCAAGTTTCTTGGTATTGAGTACACATTATCTCCACAAGGCATCAACATCCATCAAACCGAATACGCAGAATCCATACTTATTGAATATGGAATGCAAGACTGCAATCCGACCGAGACGCCTTTACCTGTTGGATTTACAACTTCTGCTCAAACCAAAACTCTCAATGCTGATCCTACCAGCTACAGATCCCTTATCGGTAAATTGTCCTTCTTAACTACTACACGTCCTGATCTCACTTTCGTTGTCAACCTGTTATCAAGGTACAATTCTGCTCCACAAATGGCACATCTTCAGGCAGCGAAACAAATTCTAAGATATGTACAGGGGACTACATCTCACGGCCTTTTCTATTCCCGATCTAACAATTTTTCCCTCCTTGGATATAGTGACGCTGATTCGGGGGGAGATTTAGACCAACGTAAGTCTACAGGAGCCTATATTTTCATGATCAACAATACTCTAGTCACTTGGAACACGAAGAAGCAAACATGCATCGCATTGTCATCTACTGAATCCAAGTTTCGCTCCCTTGTCGAGGCTACCAAAGAGGCAAGATGGATTCAAATTTTATTTCAAGAGTTGGGATTTGATAGGAAAAAACCTATTCAGCTCATGTGTGACATCCAAAGCGCAATTATGATTTCTGAAAATCCACAATTCCATTCCAAAACCAAACACTTTGAGATCCACCTCAACTTTGTTCGGGACATGGTTGAAAGAGGCTTTGTCACCATTTTTTACACCCCTACCAATCGCCAACCGGCGGACATGCTTACAATAGCTTTAGGCCGTCTTAAATTCACGTCATGCAAGCAACTTCTAAATTTCAGCCATACAAACATTATTGATCCTTAAAGAAACTATCGTTTTACGACAAACTATACAAATACCCTTCTCCGGATTCAGGGAGGGTGTTGATTATACAGAATCCTAAGGTTATCATTGTACAGTAAACACATTCATTGTGTTAGACTTAGATCTAGATCTTACATTGTGTACTTAACGGCTTCGCCTTCCTCCTCACATCATCTTCTCTATTGCACAATCTAGTACCAAGTCAGCAGTGTGCGAGTGTTGTTGGTTGCCGCGGCTAGTTCGGACTTGCAGCTCCGAGATCCGCTTGTTTCTGTGTGTGACACTAATGATCTGTGGCATGCGTTGGTTAGAACAATTTTTCTTAACCAAATTTTTTGGCGCTTCCGCGTAGTGAGGTTGGTAGCACTAGATCTAGATCTCATTCTAAGTGATCTCGTATCGTTATGATTAGTGAGTGTATGTGTCTGTACTAGATTTCTATCAATGCATGTAGTATGGTAACAACAAGAACCGGCAACATTCTAAAAAACTGAGCAACAAGAGGAAGGAGAGGATAGGAGGTAAGGATTTATCTGTAGTTAACCGGGTGTGTTGTAGCTGTTGCAATAGGTGTGTTGAGAGCTCGTCTTTGAGACAACAATCACATTCGTCCTGATCTTCGTTTGTGTTGCTGGTGGTGTCAATGAGAGAGTGGGTTGTGTGGTTGCTTCATACGGAGGTTGGGTGCTGCCTTGTGGCCACGTGGGCGTGTTGATGTGTGATATGTTTGTAAGCTTGGTCGCAGTTCCAGGAGGAACAGGGACTTGCGGTAGGCTTACAGATCCAACTCTCCCTATTGAGATCTGAACCGGTCTTGTAAGTACGCTCTATGTGTGCAGATCTTGCCAACACTAGCAACCCACGCTTCAGTACACACTCATTACGATGTGGCACTAGATCGGTACCCAACACTTAGTTTCCCACGCTTCAGACACAACTTGTATCGATCTAATCTAAAAGCATACTCACCACAACCTAATCTCAGATCCAACTAAGCCGTTTCCAACACATCAATGCTTCTTCCCAAGCTTCCCAAACACCTATCTCTCACCAAATACGCAGGCTTGCACTGAGTCGAGCCTTTTTCACTGTCCGTACTCCGAGAGCCTCAGGCCAAGTCCGTGCGCCTCCCCTCACCACGATACGGATCCTTAGCAACAATCCATTCTCAAACATTCGGAGAAACATATTTTGGAACTTCTACTTGATTTTAAGACCTTTGGAAGTATAACAAATTTTATTTATTATTTGTTTCAAGTAAGGCGATTGCGTTTGAATATTATTTTCGATGGGATCTCAAAGCGTTTCTAAGTATTTAAATTTAAAATATCCATATTCTCTGAATATGTCTAAATATTGGTCTAAATATTCTCTGAATTCTCTACATTTCAATAAGATGTGGCATATTTGGGATTTCCATCAATTATAAGTTAATAAAAATGGTGTTTAGTGTGAATAAAGGATATGTTCATCTTAGACTCACTACCATAGTTTGGGAGTATGTCTAGTACTAGATAATTATTTTTCTAGGAGAAATTCAACACTTTATCTCCCAAAATGCAATTTGTTTGTGCCACTTTGGTTCTTTTCAAGTTATGATTTATAGTTGAACAACATGTGACACTTTTTCTTTAAGAAAGATCCTTTTAGATCAAAACTAACCTCAAAAAGTGGTAATGGCAATTACATGTTAATGATTTTGCGACAATGATATTCATTGCAAACAATGTGATTCTAATTTAAGGTGGAAATGCTTAATTTCAACATGAACCCACACAAAATTTGAACTACATACAAGTAAATATTGATTTCAAAAATGTACTTGTTGAGATATGCCATTTTGAATCATCTACAAGGTAACACTTCAAAAATTTCGTCCCTTACTTATACGATATCTAAATAATGCTTATTTTTGTGGGTTAGAATCTCCTTTCTGAGTTCCTAACAAAAAAAACCAAAAAAATAAATGAATTAAAAATTAAAATCACATCAAGTCAACCTAATAACACACACTATATTTAACAACCAAAAGTGGGAACTAAGTGTCCCCACCTTAAAACTTTAGAGGTTCTAATGCACACTTATATTATTATTGTTGAGTCTAAATTAGCGCAAAAATGCCAACTCATGTTTGACTTACTATCATTGGAAGCTTATAAAGAACTTTTGGCACATTATTGAGTCCACCTAAGTTGTTACATTATTTTATTATCTAAGTTCCAAGTTCAAATCCCCCATGGCAACAATTGTCTAGTCTTGGAATTCAATCAAATCCCAACACAATTATAGCCCCTTGAATTTTACACGTAAATTGAATGGTAAGTCGCATGCAACACGCAATTAAGCAATTATGCACTTGGCCATTTAAAAGTGCACTTGGGTACAACGGCGGCCAATGCGAACAAAAGTGGCAAAATTGCAAAAAAAAAAAAAATTCAAAGAAAAAAAATGTTTTCCAAAGGAAAAAAAATTGAGCTTCTGCAACAATATTACGTACAATCATGGTTGTTAATATTGGAAGCAATTTTTTGGCATTTTCAACTAATTTTTGGTGGCCCCTCGTTAATACTAGATAAATGTGTATTTAATATAGTTTCACAATATTTCAAAGATAGATTTGAAGGATTGTAGTATAAAAATAGGTGTAATCACAAAAAACATACTTTATGAAAGGGTTGGCAGTTGATTAAAAGATATACTACGTAGTACATAATGCATACAATGGTGGAAACTAAATATAGATGCTTCTACAAATGGACTTAGCACCAATAGTAAAAACACCTTTACACCTTTGGGATTAATGACAACGTCTTACATCACCCTTAGAATATACTACTCTTACACATACACTATATAGCAATTACCATACACAACTAGTATACTCTCATAAAGGACACTATCTACTCCATAGAATTTAGGGCTACTTGCAAACGGTCATCATCGATAGCTTTGGTTTGCATTGCAATATATTGTAGTATGTGAGCCTTTGCCGATTGAAGAATGCGGATCCTGCTTTCAACTTGCACTCCAAATACAATGCGCTTTCTCCACCCGCTCGCCCCGGACATGGTTCTTTCCGGTGTCTACCCATGAAAAAATGCGGTGTAAATCTTCCTATTGACCATTTGGATTGTCAATCTAAAATATCTGAAGTTCACAAAAAAATAAAACGATAATTGGGAATTTCTGAACCTCGACTTCTTGCATAGTTGTTTGAATATGCTACTGCCCTCTTCTACATCTAAAAATTCGTGTATAAGGAACTAACATCATGCTTAACATGATGGTATTGGGTTTAGATATTGTGTAGTGCAATAATTTGACATCAAGTGAAGTCAAAGTCTGTTGATTCGGTAAACGCAGGAAAGAAAATGAACCATTTGCTTGACTTCAAACACCATAATTTTTTGATTGGTGTGGTCAAACTTTATAAAATTTTGTGAAACTGTAATTTACCACGTCTTCATTTAGATCGTACGGTTAAAAGAAGAGATAAACAATTTTTGTTTCCTTCTTTATACATTGCACTAGAATCGAAGAGTTTGAAGTGTTTTCGATGTGAACTGTTACAATGCCTTAGGAGTTAAGGACGTCCTCACAAAATTTTGTAAATTTTTACCGCACGGATTGAAAGATTATAGTGTTCAAAATACAGAACACGGTTAATTTTCTTTCCTAGGTTGTGTTGATAAGCAAACTTTGATTGTAGTTGGAGTTTTTGTTTTTGCACTACATAATGTTTAAGTTCATTGCCATCCTATTAATTTTGATGTAATTTTTTTGTACAAGAATTTTGAAAGGTAGACAAAGGGTGTAGCATAGTCGAAACAATTGTACAACGAGTGGAGATTTAAAATTTATCAAATTGTGCTTTATTTTTTGATGACCTCATCATATTTTAGAATGAGAATTCAAATGGTCAATAAGAAGGTTTACACCAGATCTTTTTATAAAGAAAATAAAATGAAATTAATATATAGATCTCTAAGCTTTATGTGGAAAGGAAGAAGTTTAGTTTGTACCTTGCCTAACAATGTGTGACCATGTGTATGTGCAATTGACTTAGGTTAATGTAGAAATTTTCACTAAAGACAACAAATGTATTTTATCGATACGAAAACAAATAATATTACTTACTATTATTGACACCATTCGAACTTGATACAATCGCTAATAAAAACAAAGGAATTCTACATCCACATAAAGGTTATTCTACAAACAACACAGTATAGAAGATCGATCAAGAATCAATCTGAAATATGTATAGAAATAATTGATTACCTCAAAGTACGTTGCAGGTGTTAGCGGTAGGGACATCATTGTTTGATGGCGTCCACATCACCTTGAGGTACAAGGTTTGAACTTGCATATAAGGTTTCTTTACAAACCCTAAAGGTCTCTTCTCTTCCCACTCTCGAAGGTGAGCTCTCATGCAAACATGTTGAAGCTATGTCGGTTTTTATTTCCTGTACTAATTTTTGTAGGCTTTGCGTGTGGTGTGCACATCGGAGCAGCAAATTTGTGTTAAGAAAGAATTTTTGTAAACAAGGTAAGCTTCCCTAACTTTCAATCATTGCTAATTAGAAATAGTCTATAGACAACTCATATTTGTTCAAAACGTCAAATTCAAGCAAAGTTGAGTGTTTATATATGATGGAAGTCATCAACTACTGAGTGACATCAAAACCACAACTGAAGTTGTGAGTGTAGTCCATAGTGTGACACTGAATCCGTGGATGCAGCTACACAAATCAGCCCACTACCCAAATCCTAGCCGCCACAAGTCCAAACCCTAGCCGCCGCCAGTAGAAACCCAAACCCTAAATCCTTAAACCCTAGCCGCCATGTTCCCATGAGATCCTAAACGATCCAATGGAGTTCCATAGACTAGAGGTGTGCGCGCGCACACCTCCAACAACTGCTCCTCCACCCAACATCTCTGAAATGTCCTCCGTAACCGTAGATCTGCACAAGCACCAAAACCTCTCCCAAAACCCCATGGCCGTTGTCTCGCCAACGCTTCCAGGCAAGGATGGACGGGCCGTTGCTACTAGCGCCACTAGAACCTTGGAATTTCTCACCGAGCTTCCTTTCTGGCAACCAAGGTCAGCACCTTAAACTTAGCTGGATTCCTTCTACAGCTCTAGACCCTGAACCACCTCTCTACATAACTGGTTTCGATTGACATTCCTAAATCCTAAACCAGCTCTCTACTCAACTGACATCTCTAAACTCTCAACCAGCTCTCTCCTCGATTGGTAGTACTCTATCTCTGAACCCTGAACGAGTTATTCACTCATCCGGTTCCATTTCACAAATCTGGACACATGACGTGAGAATCCTACAGAACTGGTTGAAAATGTGCAATACGTTGGATATTCGTGGAGAATGTTCTTACCTGAGGTTCATGGCTGGTGCTGATTGCTCCGCTTCTAGTGCAGCAGCTTCTTGCAGGCAAGCGGACGGCACCTAGTTGCGCAACATGGCTTCCAACTGCAGCTCTCGAAGACAACACCGCTATAGGAGCAGTAGTGCCACACTTGAGCGTTGCCATTCACCTCTATACTCTGAACCCACGACGTGAAAATCCTACAGAACTGGTTGGAAATGTGTAATATGTTGAATGTCCGAAGAGAATACTCTTACCTGAGGCCTGGGAGGAGGAGCTGGATGGCGTCGCCCTCGCCTCAGTTTGAGCTTGCGCCTCGAACATCTCGATCAAGATCGCCGCATCTCTGCTGCCTCGAACATTAATCTCGATGGCGCGGCCCTTGCGCATCGGGGTCTTGATCTCAAATTGAGACGATCTTGC
The DNA here is from genome assembly GCA_963971425.1 of Bryoerythrophyllum caledonicum. Taxonomy (NCBI): domain Eukaryota; kingdom Viridiplantae; phylum Streptophyta; class Bryopsida; order Pottiales; family Pottiaceae; genus Bryoerythrophyllum; species Bryoerythrophyllum caledonicum. Next base: position 7,471,293 of record OZ020526.1, on the reverse strand, counting down.
TCTTGATTGAGGCGATCAATGTGCGAGGCAACAATGTTCAAGGCGATCTTGCTCTTGATCTCATGCTCTCGTAGCGATCTTACAATCTCTTGCTCGTGCTGGCGATCTTGCTCGTGCTCGTCCTAGCCATCTTGCTCGTGCTCGTCCTGGCCATCTTGCTCATGCTCGTGCTCGTCATGTCCATCTTACTTGTGCTGGTCGATCAGGGCCGACGTTACGGAGCAACGGCAAGATCACCTTTAGCAGCAGTGGCGGATCACCCGGACTCTGCAGCACCGACGGGATCACCGTGATGCGCCGCGATCGCGTTCTCTTTCAGCAGTGGACTCGATCATCAGGGTTGCAGGCGCGGCGCGACCTTGCAGGGAATCACCCCGGCTAAGAGCAAGATCACGCGATCACCCCGGACTACGAGCAAGATCATGCAATCACCCCGGACTACGATCAAGCAGGTGCGGCCTCTATCACAAACTTCTTATTCCTCACTCCTATTCTCCTTCTCTCTCCCAAACCCTAGCCGCCCACTACTTATCTTCCTCTCCTCCCTCACATCTTCCCTGCCCTCACTAGCCGCTCTCTCCCACACCTTCATTGTCTCTCTCCTCCAAACCCTACACGCTCACACTCACAGCCTCTTCACATCTACTGCGAGGGGTGTGCGCGCGCACACCCCTCCTAACACTACCGAAAGGTGCAATTGATATCCTTTATTGATACCCTAATTCCAAAACCCTAATCCAAACCCTAAATAGATACCCGAAATTGAAACCTTGGGTGATAACCGGTGATGGTACCCAGGAACTTATACTCTGATGGTGATACCCTCCATATTGATACCCCAAGTACCTTGGTCCATGAATGATCTAGAGAATATCTCATCCAAAAATCATTAATAATGCTTGTTTTAGTGCAATTAGCAAGGAAGAAAAAATGAATTTTTTTTTGTAGTTTTAACCGTAGGATCTCAATTATGACTTATTAAGTAATATACTCACAAAATTTCATAAAGTCTTATAGCACGGATTGAAAGATTATAATGTTTGAAGTAGTGAAAAGGCTCATTTTCTTCCCGGCGTTTTCTGGATCAGCAGACTTTGACTTCAAATGGTGTCCAATTTTTGCACTATAAAAGGTCTCAATTAATTACCATGATGTTAAGCATGACGTTAGTTTGCTAAATACCAATTTTTAGAGGTAGACAAGGAGTGTAGCATATTCAAAAAAATTGTGCAATGAGTGGAGGTTCACTAATTCTCAATTCACATTATATTTTTTTGTGACCTTGATGTTGTTTTAAATGAGAATACAAATGGTCAATAAGAAGGTTTACATCACATAATGCCATAGGAAAAATCAAAAGTAAATTATACAAAGATCTCAAAGTTTTATGTGGAAAGGTAGAAGATTTTTTGGTACCTTGGCTGAAAATGTGTGACAATGTGTGAAAATTATTGATTTGGATTGATATGCTATTTCAACAAAGAATTAACAACATGCTTAACACGATGGTATTGGATTAAGATCTTGTATAGTGCAAAAAAATTTAGAGGTAGACAAGGGGTGCAGCTTATTCAAAAAAATTGAGCAATGAGTGGAGGTTCACTAATTCTCAATTCACGTTATATTTTTTTGTGAACTTGCTATTGTTTTAAATGAGAATCCAAATGGTCAATAAGAAGGTTTACATCACATAATGCCGTAGGAAAAATCAGAAGTGGATCATACAAAGATCTTATAGTTTTATGTGGAAAGGTAGAAGATTTTTTGGTACCTTCGCCGAAAATGTGTGACAATGTGTGAAAATAACTGATTTGGATTGATACGCTATTTCACCAAAGAACTAACAACATGCTTAACATAATGGTATTGGATTTAGATCTTGTGTAGTGCAAAAGTTTTTAGAGGTAGACAAGGGGTGTAGCCTATTCAAAAAAATTGTGCAATGAGTGGAGGTTCAAAAATTCTTATTCCATACTAATAATGACTATGGTTTCGTAATGATTTACAGGTTTTTAGAGTGTTGCGTCATGGCACCACCAAAAAATGACAGAATCTGGGAGAGCCACAGCTAGTGGATCGCGGAATAGATGAGTCGAGCGCCTTTATGTAGGTGACGGATTATTCCCGTCCATTAGCATTGAAGACGTAGAAGATCGTCAAGTGCAGGATCATAAACTGTCTGCTATGGTAGGTAGTGCCATTGGACACGTGGAGGGAGTGGTTGCCCTAGAAGATGAGCTTTGAGCCTTGGAGCTTTATACTATAGTAGAGCATGCACGCAGTTTAGGTGGCAAATACGTTAGTATAATGCAGTTTAAGATGTGTCTATCGTTCAGTAGGTGGTATATATTTATATATTGGGTGGTCCATATGATATGTTTGATTTTAGAATCTCTCGGCAATAGTGTGGAATTGCTTGATTATGTATGTTTTTGCATGTAAAATACAGTGAGGTACTTTACATTGTCTTAGGAAATTGCACATATATTTTTGTATCTCTTACACATTGTATTTGTAGTGCAGTACTCTAAAATCCTATAATAACTCAAAACACATTTATAATCTCTTTGGGCACATGATTAAAATTTTGTAGCAGGATTTGCAAACTAGATTAGAAATCATATATTTTCTAAAAAAAGGTAGCAAATATAAAAAATATATCACTTATATGAACATGAAGATGTCAATGTTTGACACGACAAACACCAAAATTTTGTGACAAAAAACAAACTAAACTCTTGCCAAATTTTGATTTTTTTAAAGTTAGGAGCGAAAAACTTACAGCTTTCTACCAGCAACCAGTGCACTTGGCTAAGTGCATAATTGCTTAATTGCGTGTTATGCATGAATCAACTTAAAATTTGGTATTAACTCTTTCATGCCCAAGCAACCAAAAATGGTTGTAAACAAGTGTTATTTTTGAAATACTCGGCCATGAAAAGGTGAAAGTGGAGTCTTAAGGTTGCTACTTTAGTTGTTGAATATGGTCTCTATTATCATATTAACTAGTATTTTTTAAAAAGTATTATTAGCAATTAAAAGGAGATTGCTACGGAGTAATTGTATTATATGAATTAAATATGGATTTAAAAAAAATAAATCCAATAGCATGTCCGCTATGGGAAAAAAATCCTTGCCTTGACTACTTGTGGAATTGTTTATTAGTGTTGGGTTGATTGTCTTTTCCTTTGCACTGATTACTATGAAGCTCCATGGTGTTGTTGATGGTTAAATACAAAAATTCTAGTGAGGAAAAGACAAAGGAGATTATCCTTTCAACTAGTAAGGCAACAAAATAGGAGAAGTGATTGTTGTCGTTGGTAGTCACTGTAGGTTCAAAAGTTGAAAAATAATGTTATTTGGGGACTTTTCTGAAGGTTTTAAACATTTATTTTGCAAATTGCATTTTTCAAGTGAAAGTCTTGTTTTTAAGTGGTTTCACTTTGCCCAAATAGCTTACCAAAACACCATCTCTTATTACACTTGCCCAAAATAGTTTTGGTACATTATTTATTTCAATCACCACAAAAGACTATAGTCCTAGTAGACCATTCACACATTCTGTGATTGAGAATTCTTCAACTAACATCTTTCATTTGGAGGTCATTTGACTATCTCAATCTTATCATGTTTAAATACAACATTATACATGTAGAATATTGTGGCCACTAGTGGCATCTTCTGATGTTAAAGGGTTAAGGATGTGGTGGTGTATTCATCTTTTCGCCCGATACATGCCAAAAAAGTGCAAAGGTGACTAGAAACGTCCTTCTAGAGTTTGAAGAAAACTTGGAGATCGGATCAATGTGGTCGCCATGATATCAACTTACGGCGATCGTGCGGTGAGCATTTGGATGGATGAGAACCCCTGTTTGGCTATTTTGGATGAGGATTTTGTTCATTCCATTGCATATGATGGATCATGCGAGAGGAAAATAATAGCCTATGTTTGAGATCAGTGAAAATAATGAGAGATCACTACTAATGTACAAAAACTTTGTAGACAGTAACATAGCATCATGAACAACATCATCCCATTCATGAGATTGGTGTCGTTTTGCCCGTACAAACCTACATTAATGCAACTATACAAGAAGCAAAAAAGTTAGTCAGGATCAAGCCAACAAAAAGTTGCCCATACAAAAACTTTGTAGACAGTAACATAGCATCATGAACAACATCATCCCAATCATGAGATTGGTGTCATTTTGCCCGTACAATCCTACATTAATACAACTATACAAGAAGCAAAAAAGTTAGTCAGGATCAAGCCGACAAAAAGTTGCCCGTACAAACCTACATCAATGCAACAATACAAGAAGAAAAAAGTAATGGCTCATGTTTCAAGTTAGTCAGGATCAAGCCAAGGAAAAACCCGCCCGTACAAACCTACATTGATGCAACTATACAAGAAGAAAAAAGATTATGGCTCGTGTTTCAAGATAGTCAGAATGGTACCAAGCGGAGAAAACATGTGTCCATAGTTAATCACAACATTGGCATCACCATACAAACCTGGAAAAGAATGGCTCATATTTCAAGTGGGTCAAGGTCAACTGAGAAGGAGAAAAACAATGATACATCTCTGATCACATGTATGTTATAAAGGAGGCCACTGACTAAACCTATGAATGTGAGAGCGTTGGTTGTTCTGTTGCACTCTCCGCAAGTTTGCTTGTGACAGCAGCTCAATCCACGGACCTCAACGTCTTGATCCGCTCATCCAAGGGCACTAATCTAGCCTTCTCCGTCACCGCGCCGCTGCTCTCGCCATCCCTAATGAGGCCTAGAACGGCTCCAACTTTTGGGCCTTGCATTGCTCCGGTTAACAGCACCCCCACAGGCATAAACAACCTCTTACCCTGTGGGAAAAAAAACAACCAAAAACAATGAAAAAACAACCATAAACAATGAGAAAACAACAACCGATTAGACATTCTGCTTTACCACCGTAACCTATGGATTTTCTGTTCCTGTTGTGTGGTCTATTGGTTGCATTATATTTTGCTGATTGTTACCTTGCGCTTGAAGGCCTTTTCCATGCCTTTGATCCACTTGCTCCAAGCGTCATGGCCTCCCTCAATGGCTTGTTGCAGGTCTCCACTGTCGTGCGCTTCCAAGATGGCGTTGGCAACCTCGGCAATGTTATCATCCACAACATCCTTCACCGCGGAGCTGCACGTTAACAAGGTTTGTATCAACGTCAGCAATCTTTTGATAACCATCTTCACTACACCTCTTGATACGATATGACATCATGTATGAGAAGTTAAATGGAAGTGAAAAAAAGACGAGGGAAACACTTACCTTGCCAAAGTCTCGTGTAGAGGATAGTGTAAAATGTCGAGCAAGTAACTTTCAGATTCTGAAACTACCTCAGTTCCATTCTTCAACAGCTCCACAGCCACCTATCAAAGAGAATGTTCAGAAGTGAACTATTTTGGTCAAACAACATGTGATTCTAGACTACCATCAACTTCACAAGCAACAACTACCGCTGCATTTCCCTTTCTGGATCCCATCAAGCCCCAACATCTTATGCATGTGACGTTATCGATTATATGCATTTAAAGGTCTATTAACTGCCACTTACATTGACAAAAGAAGCCGGGACAGACTCTGTAAGAAGGCCTGCCTTTATCCATTGCTCTCGGAACATGGTGGCAACATCTTCAGTTGGCAACAAGCGCAAATGCTGCCCATTCGGCCACCTGAACAAATGACAACATCCTTGACAACTCAGTGGAAAAGAATGAACAACGTCGTGGAACCTGGTTACATACTCCTCAATACTAAAAGGTCAGGGCTACTACCCATGTCATTGAGATCGGAACGTACCCCAACTTCGTTTGATAAAAAATGGCTCCACTCTTGGTAACACGATCGATGGAAAACTTCTCAACTACCACAGCGAAATTGCACATTGATTCATGAGCTGATTTTACTTACGAGAAAAGAAGGGGTATCTTGAAGTGACTACTCGGACAAGTACGACGATAAAACTCGACGTATGTTTGTTGAGTAGGATGGACTTACTGATCTGATCCGCAGTGAAGATTTCGTCTTCTGAGCCGTCATTCCAACCCAAAAGGGCGAGGTAATTCACCATGGCAGACGCCAGATAGCCCCATCTCCCTGAACTGGAGAATCACCCTCAGCATGGATAAGTATACCACTATAACAACACCTAGAAAACTTGGTGACAAAAATGGAAAAGAGGATTAACGCTGCAGCAACAAGTACCTGTCCCACGGATGTGGCTCCGTGACGCTTGGAGAGTTTGCTACGATCAGGAGCCAGAATCAAGGAGACATGGCCAAATTGAGGCATGGAAAACCCAAGAGCCTGTAATCCAAGGTCTTAGCAGAAGATATATGACAATCCACAGGCAGATTGAAAGTCAGGTGTAGAACGTTACAAGAAGTGATCGATGGTAAAAAGAGTGTACTGAGGAAGACAAGAAGTAGCTTACATTGTAAATTAGAGCTTGTCTCAAGGTGTTCGGTAGGTGCTCCTTTGCTCTGCGCATTGTTTGCGTGTGGGTGTTGTCAATAAAGGGTAAAAGTAATCAGGACATAAAGAAACATTAGACATAACAACACAATTTGGATGTTAGGATTAATCTCTGGTGCAGAGATTGGGCACCTAATAACATGAGATATTTTTATGGAGGCATTGTCAACTGCCACACAAAAGTTGAATACAGGTTGATCGTTGCTCCGCAACACCACAAAGTTGCCCAATGTGTCCTTCCATGTGACCTATTTTCAAGGTGCGAGTGAATGACTTATCAACTTTCCATTTGCACTGGGATTAGGGCTCTTCACAGCAGAAAAGGAGCCGCTTAAAGGATCCACTGAAAAGTAGCTTTCTAACGACTGCCAGAAGTGTGGGGACCTCCATCATTTCACCATTTTGACATGGCAAGAGAAAATTCACATGGCCAGAGAATCATTTTTCAAAACACATTACTAGGAGAAAAAACGGATTACAAAGAATATTTGTTTTGCCAAAATATTAATAAAGTATTTGGCAATGAAATCTCCCACATTCTATCAGCCTACGATAAACAAAAGTCTTCGTCATGCCAGATTCCACAGCTTGTCATATTTATTACTGGTATGATCTAGTACATTCTTGCTCACAATAGTAATCTATGCCAGTTGAAATTTCATTGTCTTCATCTCCAAGCTCTAACTATGTAAGACAGTATATTTACGAACTATATGCAGGCTGTAAGTGGAGCACCGCAAAGTCCTTCGTTGCCAGGTTGGAATGCGTAGACGGGTAAGGTACTCAAAGCCGGGGGAATGGGTCCTGCAATTCAATGATAGCCACATCACATTGCCATTTTAGGGTTACAACTCCTCATCATGCAAAAGAGTATTATGAATTAGAAGCCCCACGGTAGTACTCAATCTCCACTGACAGTAAATTAATAACCAAAGAGATTAAATGATGAGAGTGGTGGTAGATTATAATCGGCATTTACCTGTCAGATTGTTGCCACTGAAGCTCGTCAAGAATGCCGGTCCAGGAAGTGGACCATAATTTGCGGGAATTCGTCCATAGAACTGGTTGTTGGCGATGTTCATCCAGGAAAGCTTGGGGAGGTCACCGATTGAGGCTGGAAGAGTGCCAGTCAGCCTGTTGCCCGTCTGCGAGCTGCTTCCGAGGCTGATGCTTACTAGGTTCTTCAACTTTCCTAGGGTGGCTGGAAGATACCCCCGGAGCTTGCTATCTCTGAGCACCAGGTCAACCAATGTTTTGCAATTGCCAATCTCTTCAGGTATACCGGAGAGTTGCGTTTCGTAGAGGTAGAGCCCCTTGAGACCTCTGATGTTGCAAATTGCCCCGGGAATGGGTCCCGACAAAGGGTTGATACTGAGGTCGAGTGTTTCGACATGAAGGCCGCCGAGCCAAGTGGGAATGCGGCCAGAGAGCAGGTTCCTGGTCAAGAAAAGGTTCTTCAGCTTCAGCTTGGCGATGCATTTCGAACCAATGGTTTTGAGGCCATTGTTGGTCAGCTCGAGAGATATTAGTGCATGGAGGTTGCCAAATGTTGACTACTCATGCGTCACAATACACACATGGAATAAGTAACACGCTAAAACTAGAGATTTCAAACAATTCATAGGCAGAGATGCTAGGGTTTCAACTCTGTACCGGAATGCCACCAGTGATCCGATTCCCAGATATGGCCAAGTGAATAAGCTTGCTTAGGCTTCCCAAGTTTGGAGGAATGTCACCCATGAAGTGGCATTGAAACAAAATGAGCGTTGCAAGGTTCTTGAGGTTGCCGAGCTGTTTGGGGATTGGATGAGCATAGCCGAAATCAACGTCACGGAAATTAAGATCAGTCAATGCTTGAAGAGCGCCGAGTGAAGCCCCAGCTCCTTGGATGTTCCGCTTCACCTGAATACCAGCTAGAACAACTCCGGTAACTCTCTTCCCTGCTGCGTCACATGTGATGCCCTGACCAAAATGGTTACCAGAAGCCCCACATCAGACCCTCTTTGATACCATAAAACCTAGTACGGCAAATGAATCTCAACAGTTCCATGTCACGCTTAACGATGAACTGGTGGCAGAATCGACCAGAATAATTGCTAAAACAACATGGAGACTAATGTGAGCACACTTACAGACCACGTGCAGCAGTTGGATGATGAAGTCCACGATGCCAGAGGGTCAGTGCTGTAATTGAGCTGGCTCTTGAAGAGCAGCAAAGCTTGTTTGTCTCCAGCATTGCACTCGGCAGCCACTCTGCCTGCGAAGGCAGCAGCGCAGACCGTCAAAGCGAGCAACAGAACCGAGCTCTGCTGGCAGTTCCCGAACATGGATTGCTTCCGGGCCATCATCATCTCAAACACTCAACTGATAGAAATGCACAATCCACTTAGTTAGTGGCTGGCACGGCGTGTGCGGAGAGCACACTCTGTGATGGTGGAGTGCGCTGATTGAGCTTATTGGAAGGCTGCCTTATATCCCAGGTCGAGTCCTACAACATCTCCGTTGACTTACAGTAGGTGACCCAGTCTGGAGGTCCATGTGGCTGGATAGCAAACCTAGGGAACAATCAGTGTAATGCATTCCCCGTGTGACTCTTCCAGTTAAAATTGGCAGCCAACTTAGCGCTCACAGTTGCAATGTCAGAGTACCACACGTGACTCGTCCCCCTCATTTCCGAATAGTTGGTGGTTAGTGAGAGCTACTGTTCGTGCCAAGTTTCTTAGTTTTCGATGAAACTGATTGCAGCATTAAGGGAAAACAAGGCCAAACGGAGGCCGACCGGGCGCCCCCAGCCGCACAATGTCAGCTTCCCAAGACGCCGACACACGATTGAGAGTCACGAGCGAGATAAAACTGGCAAACATCACGTGCAGCAGCCCGACTGAGCAACCGCCGATCCAACTGACTCCTGCTTGGTACCCAACAATCTCCGGACAATTTCGCATTAAATTATCATAAACTTTCTCCCCCGACACCAGATTAGCACCTGTAATCCGATCCATAATCTAATGCCGTTGTGCGCACGTTGCAGCCCAGTGGGATTTGCTGCCTCTCCTGGCACTTGCAGTTGCAAACGCAGCTCAGGAATGCGCTCCCGAGGGCCATTGCCCCTGCCTCTCTCCAATTTGGATGCCTGCCTGAATTTCCTGAGGCCCATCCAACGGCTGGAATGAAGCGGGGTGGTCCGAAGCAAATGAACGGAATCCGACATTGGAGCTCTAAAAATAAAGTACCGTTAAATATCCAAGGGAACAGCCAAGGGAACAAAGGGAGAGGAGAGAAGAGAGTCCAGGGGCGTAATGATCCAAGTCAGGAAGGTTCTGGATGCTATGTAAATTCCATGGGGAGAAGCTGCTTACCGAGTGTGTTCTCGCTGCATGCATTTGAGTTGGGCCTGAGGGCCGCTTCAGAAGAAGAAGAAGAACGCCAGTCTCCGAAGGAGGCCGGCGTGAATAAAGTGTCTATTCGTTCCACTACTAAGACCATGCCCACAGGACAAGGAATTAGTGAGCTGGAACTACTTCCCTCTCTCGAGGGTAGACACTATGTAACAAGAAACCAAAGAACCACAAGTCAACCAACCAACCAACAAATCACAAACCAAGCAACTAGCCAACGAACTAACCACAAACCAGGCAAGTAGTCAAAAACCTTAAAACCAACCAGTCTTGATAAATCAAGGCGGGGAAAGAATTTAAGGGGGGTCCTGTGTATCGGGGAGGGCTTGGTTGTTTTCGATTTTGCGTTTATGTAGAAGAATGCACTAGTACAAAACAGGGAAAAAAAAACCGCACTCGTTTTGGAGTTGCGGTTCGTTTGACCACAATGTCGGAACAGTCAGCACTGTTCCCTAATCGGGCTGTCCCGGGTTTTTTGGCCATAACTCTTTCATGTTTGGGAGTTTTTAGACGTGTAATATACCGTTGAAAGAGCCTTAAAGACACGCTTCCAACAGTATATTAGACGTCCAAAAACTCCCAAAAATGAGGGAGTTATGGCCAAAAAATCCAGGACAGCCCAATATAGGAACAACGCTGACTGTTCCGACAGCGTGGTCAAACGAACCGTAACTCCAGTTTGAGTGCCGTTTTTTTTTTCCCTGTTTTGTACTAGTGATGGACATGGTCAATAAGGGGATGTCGTCAATAAGGGGTTGGTGTTTGTCTATTTTGTTTTGGATTGTTTCCGGGGAAAATCTATCGTTGCAATATGTGAATTCAATGAATTGAATGGTGTAGTCTTGGTTGACGTTATCGGGTGGTGGGTCATTGTATGGTAAACCTTTGACACAAAGGATGTCCGGTTTGAGCCTAGCGTTGCAATGACATCTTTGGGTCGTACATGAGCATGGGAGTAGCCACGGGGGGACCGTATTTTCTTGTGGATTGTAATTGAAAGTGCTGGTGTTCATTAGTATAAATCATCTCGATTAATTGTAGGAAGTGATTAGTTTTCGGACTTCCCAGACCGCTTTGTCATGTCTTTTAACAATTAGGGAGTGTATGTGGTGGTTTTGGCATTTGAGTAGAACATGTAGCCATGTGTTGGGGTCCGTTGAGGGGCATATGGGGCATGTTATGGATGGAAATCTTTCTATTCCAAAGAAGAGTTGTTTACGGGCGTTCTCATGTATTGACCGGTACAGAATTTGATAAGGCATGTTATTTGTGAATTGGTGATGATGGGGTTTTTCCAAATATTTGTAGAGAGTTCATTGTCTATGTCATTGTTGTTAGTCCACTTTTCTATGTTTGGAAAGTTGTTCGTGATTGTGTCAAGATTGTTATGTAGGTCTTGTTTTTTGTGCCACAGGAATTAGAGGAAAGGAATAATAAAGCCGATCCTCATCTAATTCAGTTGTGCGCACGTTGCAGCCCAGTGGGATTTGCTGCCTCTCCTGGCAGTTGCAGTTGTAAACGCAGCTCAGGAATGCGCTCCCCGAGTGCCATTGCCCCTGCCTCTCTCCAATTTGGATCTGCAAATCGCACGACCATTACGGTTAGGGCGTACATCTATTTAGGGCAAGTTTCCATGTAGTGCCCGACCCGATTTATCACTGTAGATTCCCTACTTGCAGAATGTAGGGAATTAAATGAAGGGCCACTTCCATGTGTCACACCTGTCAGCTATTATAATCAACCCAAGTGTTGTGATTAGTATGTTGGGAGGAAGGGGAGGTTGACGGGCTTGTAAAGATGCTTCACCATGCTCGAGATAATTCGCTACACCCGATGGTTCTTTTTCGGGTAGGGTGAATAGCTCGCTACCAGTGATTTTTTTTTGGGCGAATTGTCGCCAGCATCTTACTCCAAATTCCGGCTGGCGATTTTAACATGTAAGAATTTGGCCCCCCTAGAGGGTCCTTTCGCCGCCATCTTACCCCAAATGCATCACATGTCACCTCAGGCGCCACCGACGTTCCCGTCACCTCGCTGAGTGCACGTCGCTTCTGCTCCCAGTTGTCGCCATCGGCTCCTGGCAAGTCTCGTCCATCGCCGCCTTTCGAATTGCCAAGTATAGTTTTCGCCACCTTCTCCCCCAAATTTGTTTCCACGATTATAGTGCATTCGCCAATTTCCGCCCTTCACATGTTTTTTTGCTGCCTGTTGTGCTTCTTGTGGAGCCATGTGCATCGCCTGTAATACATTCCGTTGCAATTTCTGCCAAGAGATAAGTTCATGTTTGCAAATCGATTTCGTATCTCATTCTGTGAATTCTTGCATTTCGCTTTCAGTATTGGGTTTAGAGATAGTCTGTATGGCGAGCAAACAACAACAATTTCTGATGAATTTCCTTTATCGTGGTAGGTTTCAGGAGGGCGATGCTGGGTTTGAAGAGAGCAATGTTGGGTTTCAGGAAGACGATGGCGGCTTCCAAGATGACCATGGTGAATTCGAAGAGGGTGACGGCGGATCGCATTGCCTTGGAGTTGAAGGCGGCGAGCCTTTGAACGACTTGTTCGGTGGAAGAGATGCGACTGAAGCTGGTGGCACGCAGGTCGAGGAGTCTCCGGGAGGGACCGACAACCAGCCGCCGTCCGCCTCGCAGACAAGTGTTGACAGCGATTGCGTCGTTATGGGAGTCACCCCTCCGCTTGTGTCATCTCCTGCTCCCGCTGATCAAGATCGACGCGCTGCATCCAGATCAACTCGCGCCAAGAGTCGCTGTGAAGCCGCCATGTGCTCTGCTGAACCTGACGTTCAGATCGTTGAAGTGCGGAAAGGATCTCGGCTTCCTGACCACGGCAGACAAATGCAGCGTTTGTATGACCAGAATCGTCACTGACAAGATTCTTGGGCCGCAAGGCTGCCTTGGGCGGAAAGCATGCTGAATTCAGGCGGCAAGGTTATACGAGTGCGGTGTAAAGTTTGCAGCGACCTTGAAGGGCGTGAGAAGTTGCTCGTTCTCAAAATCGATTCTTTGTAGAAGCACGCTGGGCGTCGCAAGGCTGTCACCAAGATGGGCCGTGTGAAGCAAGGAGAGTACTTTTTCTTGACCAACAACCAACACGTTCGGAATGAGCGTGTCTACTTCGCGCGTCAGGGAGGCGGTAAGGAGACAGTGGTGGAGATGGTGGCGCACGGAGCAATTCAAGAGCAGAAACGGAAGCTTGTCCAGTTCCATAGTATCTTCTGGTTGCTCAGTCACGGTCGCCCAATGACTGATTTCGAGAAGCTCCGAGAGCTGTTAGAGCAGCTGCAAGCACCAAAATGCCCACGGAATCATTGGTCCACTACTGCTGGTTGGAAGATGGCTGATTCTATCGCTCATGTGTTGGCCTTGCATACGAAGAAGATTTTCAAAGACACGCGTTTTATCAGCCTCTCGGCTGACAAGGTAACTTCTGTTGATGGGCAATCGTGGTTGTCTATTCATGGTTATGTTTGCTTGGGATTTCAGAGGCTTAGTATTCTGCTAGCTTTGCTGCGACTAGTTGATGGAAACAGTGCTAGGGCTGTGAAGGAAGCAATCTACACAATGTTCGAATCTCACAGTGGTTTGACTCAAGATGAGATCGCCGAGAAGCTTGTATGTTTCGGCGCAGATGGAGTGGCGGTCTTCCAAGGTAGCAAGACAGGTGTGGGAGTTCAGCTGAAGGAGACAGTGGCTCCTTTTCATTTCGTGGTACACTGTTTTGCTCATAGAACCAACCTTGCTGTAGAGCCGCTCTCCAATTTGCCCATTGTCTCAAAGCTAGAAAGTCTTTGTCAAGCGATGTACACTTATTTCTGCCACAGCTCTAAGAGACACCATGAGTTTCAAAAACTTGCCGACGTGGTGGAAATAGAAGGTCTGTCGATTGTTGGAAACGTGAAAACTCGGTGGATCTCGCTTCTAGCTCCACTGAGACGCGTTTTGGGAGAATACAAGACCCTTATAGTGAAGATGTGTGAAAATGCAGCAATGAAGGAGCGAGAGATGACGGTCCTTCAACAAGCAGCGATGGAGTCTGCTAAACAGAATTATGAGTTGCTTTGTGATGTCGGGACGTTGTTGGCATTGCCTTGCTTGCTGCCTCTCCTTGAGTCTATAGATTCCTTGATCATATTTGCCCAGTCTAATCATGTATTTGTTAGTGATTATGTGGCTGAAGTAAAAATCTGCCAAGGGGAGTTGTACCGGTTGTATGAGGACTCAGACACCGCCTTTCAGAGGCTTGACTTCCAAATGTACCGAGATGTGGTGGACAACCACAGTCACGCCATCTGCCAAGAGTGGGTCACCGACCTCAATACTCGTGTAGAGTTCCTGGCCCTCAAAATTGATTCACATATGTACAGTGCCCACATCATCTGCCATGTCTCGGGGAAGAGGCTGCCTGTTTTACCGCTGGACCTTGACCGGATAATCTGTTCGGTTCAGGAGCAATGTCGTGAAGCGAGCTCGCAAATGAGGTTCGACCTTGACTTCAGATTTCCTAATTGCAATTTGATGAATGCTTTGTCTGTAGTGTTTCTGCAAATTTGGCTTCAAGCCAACTGTGACCAACTTTTTCCACTTCACATGGCGGCCATACGGCAGCAGTACTATGTGGTGAGGATGGTGAACTATGGGACGAAATTGGAGCCTCAGATGAAGCAAGTCGGTCCACTTCTTGATGGCCGGACGTTTTCCTTGCAAACCTCTTTGTTCAAGTTGACAATGAGGTCTAATGCAAAGGCAACCATGGCTGAACCCAGGGATTTAAATCCCTTAACCAAGTTGTGGCGAAATGTTGGCCAAAATGCACTCATGCTAAATCGCTTAAGCGAGTTCATAAAGTTGGCTGAGATAGCCGTGACTGCCGTCATGGGGAGTGTAGAGGATGAGAGAACCTTCAGCACCATGGCTTACATGAAGTCGAGGGTGAGGAATCGTCTAGGAGGTCACCTCGACACATGTGTGAAAGTGTTTGCACAGTAGTTTTACACACAAGCGATGTTTCTGTACCAAGCTGCAATAACACACTGGCGGGAAGAGAAGATCAGGCGAGGTGCTCACTTGTGACCTTCTGTTTCCATCATGACGGCAATTTTTTGATTGCCAAGTTATACTAATTCATGTTACTAATATGTGGAGGGTGGGTGGGATGAGTAGCTGCAAAGGGCAGGGCCTAACGGCCGGGGTTCAACTCCCCCTACTTGTTTTTTTTTCTTTGTTTATTGGGCTTAATTTGTTACCATGAGTTTGTACAAAAAAATTCTCATTGGTTTTTGGATTTATGTGAATAGTGCAATTAACTTCTATGATTTTTGGTTTGAAAAGTCTCCATGCATGGTCTGACAAAACGTGGTCGCCATTTCGGCATCTACCATTTTCAACAAGTGGCCAAAGTTTCTAATATTTCCATTTTGACATTGCCAGAATTTTGATTGCTTCCATTTTGACATCGCCAATAAAGTGAGCATCCCCTAAATTGTAAATTTGCATGATGATCGTGACCCTAAACCTACTGTAGCCACATGTCACACATTTGACCAACCAGAATTCGCAGTACTCCTTTTTAAAAAAATAATCTAATCGCCACTCGCTATACTCCCTGGAGAGCATAAAAAAATCATTGCTCGCTACATGGAAGTGACCCGACCCCGTCAGAGATGACAGGTCGGGCATTACATGGAACCAGGCTCTTACCCGATCGATCGGTTTCGACCTAACCTCTTGTAGAATAAGTATTTTTACGATTGGCTTTTTACAACCCACCGTATAGATTCGTTCGCGAGGAAGTAGGGAATTCTTAAATAATTTAGGATGTCACAATTTAGTCTTTTAATTCCCGTTTTATATTTTCCAGGGATTAATGGCCTTATTTACAACATCATAATATACACCAAAAATTACAATCAACTAACCACCAAGCAATTAGTCTTCAATAATTGATAGCTCCTCCAGCTCCAAATTGAGTTCGTCATTCTCATAATATTCACCAAGCTGCCAATACATAGCAGCTTCAACACTACAAGGTTCCCGTATAATTCCAGTCCAAGTATACTCGGGCTCGAACTTAATCAGCCATTGATAATCTTCTTCTCTTAACACAACACCGATTGGAGTGTTTTTGTTGGTCCTCAACAATATGTGAATTTCTTCACAAATTCTCTGCTTTGTCTCTAAATCCACTGTATGGATTTGTCTTCCCAAATAGTGTGCTCTCCCATACTTCTGGCTTAACAAATTCCGCAATTTATCAATCAACTCCCTATTGGTTAATCTCACACCGGGCATAATCTCTAACTAAATCTCTTGGCATTACTTCCTCATTGGTATTTACTAATTCATTCTACAATGACACTCCTTTCTCAGCTAATCCAATTGGTTTGTAATTTATCAATATTCTCCAATTGATTTCAATCACATCTTCTATTCCATGATCACATTAATTTTTATTTATTTATTTATAATTTTCTATTAACAGACACAGGTCTGATCACGCTCCAATCGGTTTATTTTCTGAATCACTTCTTTTTCCAATGGGTAATACAGATTCCCATGGTTATTAACTCACAGACATCATACATCACCAATTGGCATCCAGATCATGGCATGCATCCATGCTGGTTCTTTAATTCCAATTGGTTCCAAATCTTCTTCATTCAATACAATCGTCTCACATTACAATTGGTAATCAAACATCAATAATTTGAATTCTTATTTCCATTATTCTTTTCTATTTCAATCACTTTTCATTCTTTGATCTTTACTCCTTTTTATATTTTATTTTTCTATTTATTCATTTTTATTATTTTTCTTATTTTCTATTCTTTTGATCAAACGCAGGTTTGATTTCTCTCCCATAGGTATTTCCACTCCAATCAACTCGTGATTTGAACTCCCAATTGGTAAAATTCGATTTTCAGAACTTTACTCCAATCGATTCAGAACTCAAAGCTCAATTACTCTCACCAATGGGGATTAACTCCATGCGTTCATACATTAACTCAACCACCAATTGGTAAATTCTCCATCACAGATTATAAAAGGGTTCTACCCACAACCAAAATTATCAAGTCCGATTATGCTCTTTTCCCAAATCAGTCTCTCCCTGATGGGTCACAATTTCCCATGGGTAATGTCCACACATACAATCACCACAGTCCTCCAATTTGCACTTTAATCACAATAGTCACAATTCCCAATTAGTCACCTTACCACCACATTGGTAATACACAACTTTCACCATCCATCACATCAATTACATCAATGGTTTCTCAACCTCCACAACATGCACACAAGTACACAACTTTCTGATTCTCCAATAAAGAAAATTAATCAATCTCTCAAGTACTTGTCACTGTTTTCAACTACACAAAATTGGTAACATATATTGTTCCACTCACATCATATCCCATTTACTGCAGCATTCACTCAATTGAGCATCACTGTTTCTCCAATTGATATACATACAATTGGCAAACACAAATTACAAACACAGTCACACAAAGTTCACAATTTCCAAAATATACTTATCATATTAATATTTACAGGTTTTCTCCAATGGGTAATCACAAGTTTCTCAACCAGCAACACAACACCAAACTGATCTCCAGAGCACCAACTCAACAAAACTTCCTATCACCAGGAAGGAGCTCCAGCACTGCAGGCTTGGAAAAACTAAAACTCAATCGGTTTCTTCCTAACCCTTGTACCTCTCCCATCAGATGTGCCTTTTCAACCATGTTCTTTCACTCACCTACCGGGATCTGCTCTTACTAACGCACCAATTGGGAAAGATATTACTAATAGAATCTATTTACATCACAAAACTGATCCTATTGGTAAATACATGCATTTTAGCCCTAATTTCTACCAAACGGAAAATTCTGCCTATTTATCTGACTACATAGCCTTCCTCTCAGCTGTTTGCGTCCCCGCAAACACATTAGGTCTTCGCAATTCATGGTGCTTCCTAGTTCCACTCCTGCTGAGGTCGTACCAATTTGTCGTCGCTTTGATCCTCCTCATGATCTTGATTTGTTGCTCGACTGCCCCATCAATCTCACTCCGTCCTTGGTGGCAATCTTCACCAATTGAGCTCCCTCTGTCCACGAAAGCGGCAGTCTCCATGGTCCGGAAGTCGCTCCATTCTCAAGTGCCTGACGATTAGCCATGTCGCACTCTTGCACTAACTGATTCCAACCAACTCTTACTCTACCAGCCTTACCCGATCGGTCATCATCTAAGAATTTCTTCATGGCAGTGCTACGAAGCCCGTTCTTATCATCAAGCATGACTCTGTGACCGCCAGGCAAGAACTGGGTCAAGAGCATCAACTCCAACATTCGCTGCTTCCGAGTGCTCATGTAGAGCAATTTTGTGTAGATCTGCATATCTTGGCCATTCCGCGCGCCCAACTTGAGGTCGATAGTCATATGGAACTGTTTACACCAGTAGGCCAGCATTTTGCAAAAGATCGCTGCTCTGTAGCATACCGGATCCTTGTGCTTCCGATGAATGGCAAAGAACCGCATATAGGTCGTCACACATTGATCTGGTGTGAACATGTCGCCTTCCACCACCGGCCAGTTATACCAAACCGTGTCCAATTTGGCATCAGCTCGCCAATGGTAACGCCGTGAAGACCTACAAAATCTGGGATCGGTGTCTACCATATAGGGAATATCAGCAACCCTAATGTGCTCCTCTTGCCGTATTAGAGCTTCGATGTTAATCGCTGGATCCCGTATATTCTCATGGTCTTTTCCAATCCACTGCAGAGCATCCCAACTCAGCAATTCCGGGTGATCTCCTTGTTGTGCAAACAAACTCTGCCATTGTTCCAGAAATCGCTCATCTGCATTGGTGGAGACTGCTGTAGGTTGCCAAATCTCCAAATCCTCGGTAACTCCAATGAGGTAATCAGGCCGATTGGTGAAACTATACTTGCTACGTAATATGACATCCTGGCCAATGTCGTATGGTAGCAACATCGAGAAACTTTGGGCTGCTTGCACCTGCTTCAATCGTGCTTGAACTGCCCTGTAGGTGAAAAAATACTGTGACGGGTGGATGTCAGAAAGTTTGGTCCTCGTCAACCGGTCTTGATTTTGCTCTATTAATTCTACCACCCACTATTCTGATTGGAAATATTTTCCAGTTGTTGCACCTCAGATTTCCAGCTTTCAATCGGCAGCAATCGCCAATTTCTTGTCAGTTCCTCAGCCGTGACCTTAGAGAATTCTTCACATTGCACTTCCCTGATCTGCTCCACGTAAGTCTCTTCCCATCGTCGACGCTCCATTTGGGTCATTTCTAATGCCCGCAAGTAAAGTAACACACGAGCGCCTGCATCACCAATTGTCATCAACGCTTGCGTGTAGTCCATCAGTTGAAGGTCACCGCGGACTAAAATCTCTACGAACAAATCCTGCATCTCAAAGTGCTTTGCTAATTTCCATATTCTGAGGAACTGGATGTGAGACAAAGTGTCTCTATAGATCAGATCCGTAACAAGAAAGAACTCTTGACGATCCCATAAGTAAGCTTGATGAGCAGTGCGTGCAGGAGGTAAATAAACGTTAAGTGCCAATACGTCTTCCACTTTGACGAAACATCCTGCACGATCCTCCACCAGCTCCTCACTCATGTCCTGTTCTGATCGAATTAAACCTGATTCCACCAAGCTCCCTTCCTCGGGCAACCTTCCTTTCTCCGATCGGTGGTTCATCCCTGATATCATCAACTGTTTGGTGCCACTGTTCTTTGTCAATTGGTGTAACATCCCTTCCTTCTCTGCCAAAACCGTCTTGATTTTCACCATCTCTTTACGAAATTCGGTATGATCCGCCATAGCCATCTTTAACTTATCATTGCACCTCCTTCCTTGGTTCTTGTACAACATCAATTTGGTTTTCAGCTCATCCTGAATCTTGATCATCTCTGCTCCCTTCTCCTGGACCTGCTCCAATTCTTGTTTCATATCAAACAAGATCTTTTCTTCTTGTCTCTGTTGGGCCCTCAATCGGTTTGTCCACTGCAGGTCTCTCTCCGCTTGTTGGTGGATCAACAAATCCATTCGAGCCTGCAATTCTCTCAACTGATCGACGTGAGATAAAGAGGCCGCCACCTGCTCACACTTTGTCGCCTCTATTTCTTGTTTCAAACGCGTGTTCTCTCTCTGCAGGTCCTGAAGCTGTTGCTTGTAAAGCGCGTCTTCCTGTGCTGATTCCGCTTGATCCGCCAATTGTCGCAGCAGAGCCGGATCTAGGAAACCTCCGCGCGTCGTTACATTTGCTGCACCAATCTCCAATTTCACCGGCGCTAAAACAACACTCTTCTTTGAACCTGTATGTTGCGACATTCTTTCCTCTCCATGTTGCACGCTTGACTCCAGCTTAGGTTTCTTCATCTCTCGCTCCAGAGTTCCACTCGCAGCTCCCTCGTATCGCTCTTCCTCATCGTCCGAAAACAATGTCACCACATTGTCGCTCATCTTGCACCAATTGGGAACACCCCAACTTAACACTCTCCGCAGGCGCTTCCAAGTTCCCCGCAAGTAACTTGTCTCTCCACTCATCAATCTTGCGCCACAATTGGAGTAAGTACACCCTCCAACAACCACCATCAAAAGCTACACTCCGCTCATTTTGCCTCGCTGCTCATACCAGTTTTTTTTTCCACTATTGGACATGGCCGACTCTTCCATCTCTTTCCTCTGTTGCACTCTGGCCATAGCCATCTTTTTGGCCCTTTCCCATCAGTCATTCCAATGATTGGATCTTAACAGCTTCATGAGGTCTTTTCAAGAACTAATTGGGCTCACAATCTCCTTTGCCATCATTCAGTACCTTACGTCCCATTGGGGTTATTCTAAAATCTTCTTGATCTCATCTACTTATTGGAGTGATTTTGCTATTTAAATATAATTATTTTTATATTATCCGTATTTATTTTTATTTTTCATATATTTATATTTTAAATTTTAAATGTTTTCTTTTTTTCTTTTTTTTTTTCTTTTCTTTTTCAAAATATATATTATTATTACTTTTATAGACACCCCCTTCACACCCAATTTTTAAGCCGTCCTCGGCTTATGTAAAATAGGGTTTTAGCCGATAGCCATTAATTTGAGTGGGAAGTAAATTCCCCTCAAAATCTTTTAATTGAGCCGAGCCATTTGGATTAATATCCACTACTTCATATGGACCCAACCAATGCATTTGGAGCTTCCCTGGAAATTTAAAAAATCGACTGTCATAAAGGAGAACTAAGTTGCCAACTTGGAACTCTTTATGTCGGATTTTTGAATCATAGAATGACTTCCGCTTTTGTTGAGCCACATAAGTATTATGCACCGCCATTCTTCGTTCTTCGTCCAAAGATTCTAATTGGAATAACCGGGCCTTTAAACTTTCTTCTTCTCCCAATCGGTGTTCAATTGCGACCCGTAAGGTGGGTATCTCAAATTCAATGGGAATGATGGCCTCTTGACCGTACACCAATTGGAATGGTGTATATTTTGTGGTAACCTTGTAGGCTGTACGGTAAGCCCATAAAGCTCCCCATAGTTTTTCATCCCAGTCGGTTGCCGCTCCGGCAATTGTTTTAGTAAGGATCTTACATAGTATGCCATTTGTTTTCTCCGTTTGTCCATTCGCACGTGGGTGATAGGGACTGGTCTTCCGATGCTTTATGAAAAAATTCTTCGTGAGTAACTCAATAGTTTCATTCAAAAAGTGGGTTCCTCGGTCACTTATTAATTCCTTGGGACACCCATAGCGTGATAAAATATTTTCATACAAGAATTTCGCCACCGTTTTAGCATCGTCGTACTTTGTAGCTGCGGCCTCCGCCCATTTTGTTGCATAGTCAGTTGCAACCAATATATACCGATTACGCCCATGTCTGGTGGCTAGGGCAATGGGTCCAACGAAGTCGATACCCCATTTTTCGAATGGGGCTAATGCCAATAGGGGTTGAAGTGGCATAGCTGAAGTTGGGGTCGGTTTTCCAATACGCTGACAAGGATCACACTTCCTTGTATAATAATTAGCATCTTTAAATAATTCTGGCCACCAATAGCCAGCCAATAAGACTTTCCTCGCGGTTGCTTCTCCAGCAAAGTGACCACCACACACATCAGTGTGGCAGCCCTCTAAAACCAATGGAATTTCATTTTTATAAATACATCTTCTCAAGATGTCATCTTTTCCCCTTTTGTATAAAGTATTATCAATGAGAGTGTATGGAGCACACTTGTGCACTAACGTACTCACCTGTTTTGGTGTAAAGTCCAATGGGACTTTATTTGTAGTTAAATATTCCAGAATCTGTCTGTATTCAGGTTGGATCACATCGACCTCAAATAGCTGAGCATCTGGTAAATTGTCATCAATGGGGCTTAACATATCAGCTGGCAGTGGCTCCAATCGGGAAAGATGGTCCGCATTGGCATGACTCTTTCCTGGTCTAACCACAATTGTAAAATTGAATTCCTGGAATAGAAGTACCCATCGGGCTAATCGCCCACTTAGATCAGGCTTGTTTATAAGATATTTAAGGGCATCATGATCTACGTAGAAGGTAAATGGATATCCCAATAGGTAATGTCGAAACTTTTGAACTGCAAAAACCATTCCGAGAGCCTCTCTCTCAGTTGTTGAATAATTCCGTTCTGCAGCTATCAATTGGCGACTTGCAAAGTAAATGGGATGATCCATATTGGCTTTATCCTTTTGGCTTAACACACATCCCAATGCAATATTAGAGGCGTCCACATACACGTGGAACGGCTCATCCCAATTTGGTGGAATTAATATTGGAGAGGAACTTAGCTTTTCCTTTAATTGGATAAAGGCTTTTTCACAATCGGGTGTCCAAACTGGATTATCCCCTTTTTCCAATTTTTTTAATAAATTTGTGAGAGGAGCAGCCAATTGGGCATAACCTACAACACCTCTACGGTAATAACTTCCCAAACTCACAAAACTTCTTACTCCGGTTACAGTTGTTGGTCTAGGTGTATTCACAATTAAAGCAATTTTATCTGGATCGGTGCTAATACCCTTATTACTAACAATGTGACCTAAAAGCTTCCCATAGGGTACTATAAATTGGCACTTTGAGGCATTTAGGGAAATGCCATACTTATCACATTGGGCTAAACATAATTCCAATTTTGCTTTGTGATCTTCCTTTGTGCTAAAAACACAAAAATCATCAAGGAAAATCTCCATAAAGTGTCTTAAGAATTGTTGAAATGCCACAGTCATTACTCGTTGAAAGGTGGCGGGCGCATTGCATAATCCGAATGGCATTACCCGATAGGCAAAAGTGCCCCAATCGGTAGTAAAAGTTGTTTTCAATTGGTCTTCTAAAGCTATACTTACTTGATTGTAACCACTAAAACCGTCGAGAAACGAATAACATTCGTGGCCCGCCACAGCGTCCAGTATGGTGTCTGTGAATGGCAGGGGAAAATAATCTTTCTTTGTGGCAGAGTTCAACCTTCGGAAATCCTGACATATGCGGATTTTCCCATTCTTTTTGGGCACAACAACTATTGGGCTAACCCATTCACTAAAAGGAACTGGATATATAAATCCAATATCCAATAGTTTATCAATTTCCTCTTTCACCATCAGTGAATATTTAGGATTTAACCGATGTTGACGTTGCCTTATAGGCTTACTATCTTCCTCAAGGTTAATGTGATGTTGACATACCTCCGTTGGAATGCCCTTCAAATCTTTATAACTCCATGCAAAATTGGAAGCATGTCCTCTGAAAAACTCCTTCCAATTTTTTAACTCCAATTTGGTAAGTTCACAATTAATGTGAATTACTTTAGTATCTTCAGGGGTACCAAGATTTAGCTCCATGCATTGGTCCTTAGGAACATGTTTCGCAATAGGGGTCGGATCTGAAGAATAATCCCAAAGAGGTTCACTTTCATAAGGTGGTTCCAATTCGGAGGGTGGAGCCTCAATTGCATAAACAGGCCTATCGGTCAGCCATGATTCAATGGCTTTATCCGAGTCGACATCTTCACCACATGGGATTAAAATTTCACCTGGTCCCAATTCCACATATGTTCCCAATGGTGAGTAGAAATTATTGGTGTTAACATTAGTTTGAATCCGATGGGCTCTTAAGTCATCATGCTCGTCGTCAGAATCATATCCCTGATCAGAGGTAATTGTTGGAGATTCCCATTGGGTCTCACCAGAATACCGCTTTGGATACATACTCATTTTTACTTTATTCTTCTTTTCACCAATAATTATCAAACCTTGTCCCCAGTCTTCAATAGCTCGGGCCTGATATAACCATGGACGCCCCAACAATATGGGATATGACGCATAAGAAGAACTTGGTTGAAAAACAATAAAGTCAATCCAATAGAGGATACCTGCAATTATAGTTTTTACTGCAGGTAATATCCCCATAGGTTTTACTCGGCTCTGGTCAGCCATTCTTAACACCAATTTGGTTTCTTTCAACCCTGATAAATGTAATGCTAACATAGTATCTCTGTTCATGAGATTAACACTTGAACCGCCATCCAATTGTACTCCAGTCACCACTAATCCATCAATATTCACATCCAAAGTTGGGGCTCCAGGATCAAAACTGATTGCCACCTCATTGACTGTGGGTTTATTTCTCTTCCTCACCAATTGGGATTGTAAAGAAGCCCTACAAGTGGGAGCTATCCCCAACAATTGTCTGATTGAAATATCAGCTTTTATTTTCCCCAAATCATCCAATAGGTCATACTGTACCACGTCTTGCATAATACCCATGGGTCTGGATCTCTTTCCTTTAAGCCGATTAGATCTGGTCCGTTCAGCCAATGGGACTGTTTTGTTCATGGAAAAATCATTTTTGCTCCAATTGGGATGGTCTGGTTGTATCACAATTGGTGACTCTTCTTCATTGGTTGCTTTGTCCATGGGAGGTATGGTTGATTTCAATTGGTGATTATGTACAGTTGAAACAGGATTAAATTCTTGAAATACTTGATCACCTATTGGATTTAATGACCTCGTACCTCGAGGTACTGTACTATCAATACGTACATCAGGGGCATCATTATGTGGTAACCTCATTGGGTTGCTACCACTTGGTTGAGGACTCCCTTTTTGAGTTAAAGCCAGTGGATCCTTAATAATAGGCTGAGTGTGATTATTTCCCATTGGGTGGCTTCCCTTCATGGCACCTGTCATAATGGGGTTAGATCCCTCCATAATAATTAGAGGTTGAGTCCCATCTGGTATTTGTTTATTTGCTCTTGCTCTAGTAACCACTCGCTCAACATTATTTACTTTTTCATTACAATCATATTCAATTGGTATTCCTTTAATTAGGCAATCAATTTGCTCTTTACTCATGGTACCTACATAATTTACTGCACAATTGTTACTGTTATTATTATTATTGTCTGGATAATCCTCTACAAGTACCAATTTAGGGCTCTTGTCTTTATTTTGCACCAGCCCATCGGTATCTCGAGGCCCATTTATCCTTGGTCCATTACATTGAGCACTTGTATGTCCTTGTTGCTTACAATTGCCACATTGGGGAATATAAGGTACACTCGCCCTAGCATTGGGACAATTTCTGGATACATGACCCCATAGTTTACAATTAAAACATTGAGTATTAGGATTAGTCTCCCAACTTGGATCTTGACCTCCATAGGTGGGTCCATTCTGGTTAGGATTCCCAAATGGCATAGCAGACCATCCCTGGTTTTGATTAGGAATATACCTATTGGGATTTCTTCGGTATCCGCCATTATTAAAGTTATTATTATTGTTATTGAAATTAGGATTGGGATTTTGATTCCCATTGTTACTTCGATTATTATTCCAAACTCTTCGATTATTCCAATTATTATTATTACCATCATTATTCCAATTGTTTGATTGAATGTTTGCATTGTATCTCATTTGGTCATTAGTATCCTCTATTTGGTATACTTGGCCATTTCGGGTTTGATTTCTTATAGAATTTCTTAAATTATTCCTTAACTTATTACAATTGGAGATGTCATGATGACCTCCGCAGAATCTACACTCAGGTGGTTGGTTTAATGGAGAGGGACAATCGGTTAACATGTGTCCTTGTCCCTTACAATTAGTACACCAAATATGGGCTCTTTCATCTACTGGATTGTCTCTCTTTACTTTGGAATTGGTGACTTGCACCGCTAATTCAGCTACCTTATCGGTTAGACTGAGGATGTGGGATTCCATAGTCTGTAATGGGGTAGGATAAACAATTGATGGATTTCCTATAGCAGCATTTGTTTGAACTGGGGCTGCTATGGTTAACTGTCCACCCGGTGGAGCAGTATTTATTGGATTAGTAACATAATATGGTGTTGGCAAATTTGGTGGCATATTTACTTTATTGGATTGTACATAACCTGGATTTGGATTAGGAGCCAAAATTGGTGTGGTATAATCCGTCTTCCCAGGTGGAAATATATATTGTATATTGGATTGCACTGCGGCACCCAATAGGTCTTCATAGATAGTTTCTTCCATGAACTTAGCTCGTGCATATGCAGCAGCCAAGTTAGCAGGTTGACCTTCTTTAACACTTGTTCTCAATCTTGAAGGATTCAATCCTTTGAGAAATATTCTTAATTTTTCCTCATCAGATACAACCTGCCCTTGAGGTATTATCATGATGATGTCACTAAATCTTTTCCGTAGTAGGAATCTATCGTCTCTCCTTGATTCATGGTAAGATCGTGGAGTTGATCCATCAATCTTCCGTTAAAGGCAATAGGCCTGAATGTTTCTAAAAATGTATCTCTTAAAGCAACCCAATTTGCAAAAGTCCCATTTGGTTGTCTATTAAACCAATCTCTAGCACTCCCTTGTAATGTACCAGGGAAAATTGCTAACCAATGGGTTTCATGACGTGCATTGTTGGAATTACATGCAGTTAAAAACTCTTTTATGTGCCTATCGGGATCTGAACCAGGTTGACGATAGAAAATAGGGAAGGGTATAGTAGCATAAGGGCGGTCCGTAGCTTGACCAGGTATCATTACAACAGGCAACACATTAGCCGCCATGGCTGCTACTTCTCTTCTTTCTTCCTCGATGGGTGGTTCTACAACTTCTGGTGATCTTGTTTTTAATGGAAGATTATTTGACTTAAACCCAAAAGGATTTCTATTAACTCTAGGCCTGCTAAGTTCTACCAATTCAGCACTAGAATCTCCACTACTTTCGGTGGATAAACTTTGAGTACTAGTGGAATCTGAATCACTTGACCTAGGGTGACTAATGGTATAATTTAATGCTCGTCTTAACTCACATGGATTTATTACCGATTGGTAATTAGATGAACTTGCTAAAGATCGGTCTTCACACGAATGCCAAGATGCAGGAGGTTCCCTTACTATTGATTGTAATGCATCAATAACTATAGAGTAGGCAATGCCCTCTGCTCTATCAATAGCTTGATCACCAACTCTCCTATTGTTGATCACTTCATTTTGATCATTCAATTGGTAAGATCCATAATTTACTGGTACCAATTGGTTTTCACTATTGGGATTTAATTCAGGTGATATTCCCAATTGGTGACGACTTCCCTCAGGCCAATTAACTTCCTCAGGAAATATTTGAGAACCGTGAGGATTCCAAAGAGGTGATTCTCCCACTGGTTCCTCAAATGTTTGATTCCAATTGGTTGGGGATGTGGTTCTCACTGATTGGAATTGATCTTCCAAATTTAGAGTTACCCCAGTGGTATTCCACTGCCGAATTCTTAATTCTTGTTCCGCACTTAAATAAGGACTTACCCTTATTGGATTTATACCAATATTTCTAGGAGAATTTGGTCCACTACCCGATTGGTCAACATATGCTCTCTGTCGTAATTCTATATCCAATCGTACTTTTGCCCTTCTCTCAGCCCTTATGGATCTGGGAGTAGGTGCAGTTACTTCTCCAATTGGTTTTGGAGTTTCATCTTTGGACATTAATCATTCTTAATTTTTTTTATTATTTTTTTTAAAATTTTTCTTCTCACAATTGTTTTATTATATATTCATCATAATTATTTTTATCAAATCCAATAGGAAATAAAATTTCTAAATTCTTCCTAAAATGAAATTTGCCACTTCCCCGGCAGCGGCGCCAAATGTAGAATAAGTATTTTTACGATTGGCTTTTTACAACCCACCGTATAGATTCGTTCGCGAGGAAGTAGGGAATTCTTAAATAATTTAGGATGTCACAATTTAGTCTTTTAATTCCCGTTTTATATTTTCCAGGGATTAATGGCCTTATTTACAACATCATAATATACACCAAAAATTACAATCAACTAACCACCAAGCAATTAGTCTTCAATAATTGATAGCTCCTCCAGCTCCAAATTGAGTTCGTCATTCTCATAATATTCACCAAGCTGCCAATACATAGCAGCTTCAACACTACAAGGTTCCCGTATAATTCCAGTCCAAGTATACTCGGGCTCGAACTTAATCAGCCATTGATAATCTTCTTCTCTTAACACAACACCGATTGGAGTGTTTTTGTTGGTCCTCAACAATATGTGAATTTCTTCACAAATTCTCTGCTTTGTCTCTAAATCCACTGTATGGATTTGTCTTCCCAAATAGTGTGCTCTCCCATACTTCTGGCTTAACAAATTCCGCAATTTATCAATCAACTCCCTATTGGTTAATCTCACACCGGGCATAATCTCTAACTAAATCTCTTGGCATTACTTCCTCATTGGTATTTACTAATTCATTCTACAATGACACTCCTTTCTCAGCTAATCCAATTGGTTTGTAATTTATCAATATTCTCCAATTGATTTCAATCACATCTTCTATTCCATGATCACATTAATTTTTATTTATTTATTTATAATTTTCTATTAACAGACACAGGTCTGATCACGCTCCAATCGGTTTATTTTCTGAATCACTTCTTTTTCCAATGGGTAATACAGATTCCCATGGTTATTAACTCACAGACATCATACATCACCAATTGGCATCCAGATCATGGCATGCATCCATGCTGGTTCTTTAATTCCAATTGGTTCCAAATCTTCTTCATTCAATACAATCGTCTCACATTACAATTGGTAATCAAACATCAATAATTTGAATTCTTATTTCCATTATTCTTTTCTATTTCAATCACTTTTCATTCTTTGATCTTTACTCCTTTTTATATTTTATTTTTCTATTTATTCATTTTTATTATTTTTCTTATTTTCTATTCTTTTGATCAAACGCAGGTTTGATTTCTCTCCCATAGGTATTTCCACTCCAATCAACTCGTGATTTGAACTCCCAATTGGTAAAATTCGATTTTCAGAACTTTACTCCAATCGATTCAGAACTCAAAGCTCAATTACTCTCACCAATGGGGATTAACTCCATGCGTTCATACATTAACTCAACCACCAATTGGTAAATTCTCCATCACAGATTATAAAAGGGTTCTACCCACAACCAAAATTATCAAGTCCGATTATGCTCTTTTCCCAAATCAGTCTCTCCCTGATGGGTCACAATTTCCCATGGGTAATGTCCACACATACAATCACCACAGTCCTCCAATTTGCACTTTAATCACAATAGTCACAATTCCCAATTAGTCACCTTACCACCACATTGGTAATACACAACTTTCACCATCCATCACATCAATTACATCAATGGTTTCTCAACCTCCACAACATGCACACAAGTACACAACTTTCTGATTCTCCAATAAAGAAAATTAATCAATCTCTCAAGTACTTGTCACTGTTTTCAACTACACAAAATTGGTAACATATATTGTTCCACTCACATCATATCCCATTTACTGCAGCATTCACTCAATTGAGCATCACTGTTTCTCCAATTGATATACATACAATTGGCAAACACAAATTACAAACACAGTCACACAAAGTTCACAATTTCCAAAATATACTTATCATATTAATATTTACAGGTTTTCTCCAATGGGTAATCACAAGTTTCTCAACCAGCAACACAACACCAAACTGATCTCCAGAGCACCAACTCAACAAAACTTCCTATCACCAGGAAGGAGCTCCAGCACTGCAGGCTTGGAAAAACTAAAACTCAATCGGTTTCTTCCTAACCCTTGTACCTCTCCCATCAGATGTGCCTTTTCAACCATGTTCTTTCACTCACCTACCGGGATCTGCTCTTACTAACGCACCAATTGGGAAAGATATTACTAATAGAATCTATTTACATCACAAAACTGATCCTATTGGTAAATACATGCATTTTAGCCCTAATTTCTACCAAACGGAAAATTCTGCCTATTTATCTGACTACACCTCTTGCTTGTATATAAGTCTCTTCTGAAATTAACGGGATGCGCGCGGAGTCGCCGGCTGCGCTTGGGGTGAGGAGTTCGACGACGATGCGGAGGAGCTGCACGCCGTCTTGAACGCAGCGATGTGGTCCTTGAACTTGTCGCCGTCGCCCTTGTGCTCGTCCAGGCACTTCTTCAAAGCTGCCACATCACACGGCGTCATCGCTGGAACAACTCCCCTCTCGACAATTTTAACAACCTTCTCGACAACCCCTTGTTCGCAAACAACAACTTTACCCCCAGTGCTTCGCTCCGGTTAAGTCTCATCGACAGCAGCGTCCGCGATGTCCCTTCCATCGTCGTCTCCACCGTCTCGCGAACTCGCTCAATTCCCTGAATCCACTCCTCACTCGCAAAACCATTTCCGATCCTTGTTAGCAACTAAACGAAATCGAAACGAAAAGCATCGACTTTTCACCCCAAAATCTCTTTCCATCCTAAATCACTTTGCATCCTGGAACTTATCCTTCACCCTTTTGATAGATTCATTCGAGGGGAGGGAAAAATACTACCTGAGCTTATTAACTACATTGATTTAACGGGTATTAAACAAAATGTGGACTTCAGGAACTTAACTTCTCCATTGCCTCCTTGACTCTCAGGAATCTCTAGAGATCAATCCGCAAATTGTCGATGAAAGTGTCGGAAAATTTGATTCGACATCAATGATGAAAAGTTCACAAGGCATTCTCAACACCTCCTTCTAACTCCTAACCTTGGAGGATATGTCTGTCAACAAGGGGAAGAGTTGAAGGTCACCGACAGTGTTCTGCCTTCTATCATCCTCAGCCAAGTCTTTTTGACATCGCAGTGCTGGAGCAGGAGAATTACGGCCTCAAGGCGATGAAGCAGAGCTCGAGATACGCCAGAGGGAGGGCGGGGACCATCTTGAATCGGCGTGGTGGCGTTCGGTGCACTCGTTGACGTCTTGGTCTACTTCCTGCATGCTCGCGCGGTGGCTACTGCACGGCTGTCTGTGGTGATGCAGGTCGTCGCGGCGAGCGTGACCAGCGTCGTGTTCTCGTTTTTGAGCGCTGGTGTGGATCGTGACGTACTTCGTACTGTGCAGGTCCGGCTCCGACGTCGCGGCTCTTTCCGTTGCCGCCGCGAAGAATCCTTACACACCTACCGTTTCTGGGAGCATCCAAGTAAGCTGAACATATAATTCACGTTCATGTGGCCTTCGCTTTACAATGGCGCAGATCCTTTCTTAAACATAATTTGATGGATTCGGGACTTGGTTCGATTAGATGGACGCGAAAGTTTCTTGCGAAATGCTAAGTGTTGGTTTTTCTGATGTCGTTTCAGATCGGTGAAGTTCCGTGACAGGCAGAATTTATCAACGTGTATAATAATATTACACCTTGTAGAATCTACAATTTCAATTGTGACCGAGATACTCCAGCTTCATGCGAGCGTAACTAATGCAGCCAAGCACCCGCATTGAAAGAATTGAATTGCTATTCTATCGATAATTTCATATTAGAATCCACCGATTGTCCCGCGCGCACTTAAAGGGTGCCATCCTGACTCGTAGATGGGGCTTGCACATCAATGGCGTCGCCTGTCATAAGGTCTTGGGGTCGGTTAGTTTTCACAGCTGTTTTCCAAACTTTTGGAAGGTGACAGACCGAGCCACCAAGTTTATGTCGATGACCACCAAGGAGCAGTAATCCGGTTCGAATCTCATGAAGTCATCTGCACATCAACCAAGATACGCTTAATTAGTTCTTAAGATTCACCTTGAGTGGATGCCTGCTTGAAGACCAAAGCTACAATACTTGCTGTACTTACTGTCAACGAAGTTGCAAATCTTTGATTCCATTGAACCACTGTTTTTACCTGAAAATTGTAGATAGCATTCAGTATGTACAAATCCATCCCGACCATGATTCCAGCATTCAGGACTGATAGAACAATTACAGCGTAAGAAGCAACGTTATGTACCATAATGTTGGCGATCTCTTCATGACCTACATCGACACAATTGGCTAGAACCTGCGAACAGGCCGCACAATAGTTAGGGAAAAATCTTTGAGTTCAAATCTAGAGGAGAAAAATACATCATGGTTACCTGCCTTTACAAACTTCTCACCCCTCACGCCTCACGCTGCAGAACTACTGTATCGCTACAATCTGCGGTTTTCACCATGGTCATGAAGTCTGCTTCGCTTTTTCTCTGTTCACCTGGAAGTCATACCACGCTTGGAAAATATAATATCCTGGCTACCATCCAAACCACCCTCCGCCTCTGTTTCATCCTTGCCTGTTTCACCTATTATCCCACGTGAGATACCCTCCCCATCTAAATTAGCTCCATCCGAAGACTTCCGGGTGGATCCTGCCCAAGAACCACCCACTAATCCTGATGCCGAGTCTCCATACAAGTCCCCATAGAGACCACCTTTATTAGGAGACTTAACTTTGTCCAAGTATTGCTGAAGCCTCTGTGTCACACCAGGTATTTGACCCAGAGGGTATTTTCCCCTTAGGGATAACTGTCACTTGTACCAATGACTCGTACTTCCCCACCAAGCTTCCTTCTCGTACACCAATTGGTCCCGGTTCCGTACTCACATCCGCACCATCAGAGATGCCTACAACATCAACAAGAATTCCACCATACTCAGGGTACGCTTCCATGTGAGACCCGACTCTGCATTTTCCCTGTAGCACCCGACTCTCCTCTGCATAAAATTTCCTAGAGGATGATTTATCATGGCCCTTACATGCACTACCCACAATGATGGTGGAACCAAAAATAAATCAATCAGTCACCCATGACTTGGAATGAGGCATGGCCCATGTCAGAGAAAAGTCAAGTTCTATACTAGAATGAC
This sequence comes from Bryoerythrophyllum caledonicum, assembly GCA_963971425.1. Classification (NCBI taxonomy): domain Eukaryota; kingdom Viridiplantae; phylum Streptophyta; class Bryopsida; order Pottiales; family Pottiaceae; genus Bryoerythrophyllum; species Bryoerythrophyllum caledonicum. Next base: position 7,438,136 of record OZ020526.1, on the reverse strand, counting down.
AGAGTTCCCAAGCCGCCATCTTTCTACTCCCATTTCTTTTGGTCACATCTAGTTTTCCCTTTAGATGCCTTCTCTGTCACATTCAAGGCTCTCTCATCATGCACTGACTTTTATGGTCTTCTGAGGATGCAATGATTTGTAGGAATGCAAGTTGCATTGATTCATGTGTTAAACATTTTGTTTGCTTGAAGAGTGAGATTTACAAATTTATTAAAGGAAGGTTATTAGAAACTAGAGACTACTCAAATCATGACTTCCTTTCAATTTGGAACATTTGGGGACTCTGAAAGCTCTCACTTTTCTTTTGATTTGAATTGTGAGTCTCAAGGAGAGGAAACATATTTTGAGAGTACTGGAGAGGATCATGAGGTAAATGATGAGAGAAACCACACTGTTGATGTAGATGCAATTGGCTCAGATGATGAGATTGAACATGAGGTAGATGCCACTGTGACTGATTTTGAGCTTGACCATGTGGTGGATGCAACTGGGGCAGAACATGGGCTTGACCATGAGATGATTACAGAGGCAAGAATTTTGCAACAAGTCTATCTCTTGAATTTTTTTTTACAAGTAATCCATGTCTGCTACCTTCACACATGGACAGAGAGTGGTACTCAAAGAATGTACTTGCTACCTTCACACATGGACAGAGAGTGGTACTCAAAGAATGTACTTGCTACTTTCACACATGGACAGAGAGTGGTACTCAAAAGAAATACAAACTTGTTAAATCACTCAACAACATTGATGTCGTAGCAAATGGAGGAGAAAAAAGAAGGTTGCAAGTGCCTGCTCTGCAAAGAAGAGCTCCCTGCAAAAGAAAAAGAAGCTAAAAGATTGGAGAATGTGTTCCCTAAGTTCTCAGTGGTACTTTTGCACATCATGGGACCATGATCATTGAGAGTGTTAAATTAGAAGGAGACATGAATTCCAGGGACTTAATATGGACATTGCGGATACCCGAAGAATTTTGTGGGTCTGCCACATCCTTGTGGCAAGCCTGAAAAAAATTGCAAGCACCGGAAATTATTATTTCGGGTAGAAATCTCCAAGTTTGCATGGAAGTGTCTGGCTCCTGCAAAAAAAAATGAGCGTCGGTCTCACATGGAAACAGGCTCTCATCCCGAAATGTCACCCAAGACTTCCTAGCCCATTTTATAGGCCTCTCACTTGAATTTTCTTCCTCGCATAATTGATGTCCCGTCCTTAGACTAGGCACTCCTTCTGTGCCTGCACATCCCCAAGTCTATGACTCTGCAGTGGGTAGAGCAAACATGGGACTATAATGCATATTATGAAAATTGTATTTAGATATTGTGTTAATGCATAGAATTGATAGGTTGTCGGTATTACTACATGCTTGAGCATATATTCCAGTACAGGCTTAGTGTACATAGCTCCGGATTCGATAGGAAGTGCACTCTTGAAATGCACTTCATGAATGATATCCTCAAAAAAGAAAACATACTAAACCAGGAGGTCAAGTCAATAACGTACACAATTTGGTACATTTAAAACGTACAGCTACTATGTCAATTACTGCAAGTCACACTAACTATTTCCTCAAGATTATGATTTTCTATTCAAGATGAACTTTGAACCAAGAGCAAACGTATTGACACTATTCATATAGAAGGGCCTCCACAAATATAGTTGATAAAAATATTCATGTTGCGTTAAAAGGTATACCACTTAAAATCAACTAGTGAAACTCGCATTATCTGAAATAACCGGTGTAGTAACACGGAATTTGTAAATTTGGAACTTCTACTTGATTTTAAGACCTTTGGAAATATAACAAATTTTATTTATTATTTGTTTCAAGTAAGGCGATTGCGTTTAATTTTATTTTTAATGGGATCTCAAAGCGTTTCTAAGTATTTCATTTTAAAATATCCATATTGGTCTAAATATTCTCTGAATTCTCTACATTTAAATAAGGTGTGGCATTTTTGAGATTTGCGTTAATCATAAGTTAATAAATATGGTGTTTAGTGTGAATTAAGGATATGTTCATCTTAAACTCACTACCATAGTTTGGGAGTATGTCTAGTACTAGATAACTATTTTCCTAGGAGAAATTCAACACTTTATCTTCCAAAATGCAATTTGTTTGTGCCACTTTAGTTCTTTTCAAGTTATGATTTATAGTTGAACAACATGTGACACTTTTTCTTTAAGAAAGATCCTTTTTAGGTCAAAACTAACCTCAGAAAGTGGTAATGGCAATTACATGTTAATGTTTTTGCGACAATGATATTCATTGCAAACAATGTGATTCTAATTTAAGGTGGAAATGCTTAATTTTCGACATGAACCCACACAAAATTTGAACTACATACAAGTAAATATTGATTTCAAAAATGTACTTGTTGAGATATGCCATTTTGAATCATCTACAAGGTAACACTTCAAAAATTTCGTCCCTTACTTATACAATATCTAAATAATGCTTATTTTTGTGGGTTAGAATCTCCTTTCTAAGTTCCTAACAAAAAAAAACCACAAAAAATAAATGAATTAAAAATTAAATCACATCAAGTCAACCTAGAAACACACACTGTACTTAACAACCAAAAGTGGGAAGTAAGTGTCTCCACCTTAAAACTTTAGAGGTTCTAATGCACACTTATATTATTATTGTTGAGTCTAAATTAGCGCAAAAATGCCAACCCATGTTTGACTTACTATCATTGGAAGCTTATAAAGAACTTTTGGCACATTATTGAGTCCACCTAAGTTGTTACATTATTTTACTATCTAAGTTCCAAGTTCAAATCCCCCATGGCAACAATTGTCTAGTCTTGGAATTCAATCAAATCCCAACACAATTATAGCCCTTTGAATTTTACAGGTTAATTGATTATTGAATGGTCAGTCGCATGCATGAATCAACTTTAAATTTGGTATTCTTTCTTTCACGCCCAAGCAACCAAAAATGGTTGTAAACAAGTGTTATTTTTGAAGTACTCGGGCATGAAAACGTGAAAGTGGAGTTTTAAGGTTGCTACTTTAGTTGTTGAATATGTTCTCTATTATTAGATTAACTAGTTAGTTTTAAAAGTGTTATTAGCAATTAAAAGGAGATTGCTACGGAGTAATTGTATTATATGAATTAAATATGGATTTAAAAAAAAATCCAATAGCATGTCCACTATGGGAAAAAAATCCTTGCCTTGACTACTTGTGGAATTGTTTCTTAGTGTTGGGTTGATTGTCTTTTCCTTTGCACTGATTACTATGAAGCTCCATGGTGTTGCTCATGGTTAAATACAAAAATTCTAGTGAGGAAAAGACAAAGGATATTTTCCTTTCCACTAGTAAGGCAACAAAATAGGAGAAGTGATCGTTGTCATTGGTAGTCATTGTAGGTTCAAAAGTTGAAAAATAATGTTTTTTGGGGACTTTTCTGAAGGTTTTAAACATTTATTTTGCAAATTGCATTTTTTAAGTGAAAGTCTTGTTTTTAAGTGGTTTCACTTTGCCCAAATAGCTTACCAAAACACCATCTCATATTACACTTGCCCAAAATAGTTTTGGTACATTATTTATTTCAATCACCTCATAAGACTATAGTCCTAGTAGACCATTCACACGTTCCCCGTTCTGTGAGAATATTGCATTATCCACTTGTGAATGAGGATGATGGACCATTATCAGAAAATAGGGAATATTGTTATGGTCTTTTGTGATTACAAAATATGGGAATATGGTTATCGTCTTTTGTGTTTTCAAAACATGGGAATATGGTCTTTTGTGTTTACAAAATATGGGAATATGGTTATGGTCTTTTGTATATATGGGAATCATATATACAGGCACGTAGTTTACAAAAATGAATTAATGTTTCGCAAGACTTTGGATTCAAGATTGTCCAATAGACTTTGGACAATCTTTCATTTGGAGGTCATTTCAATATGTGAGCCTTATCATGATAAAATATAATGCCATCCTTGTAGAATACTCACTTCTTTGTGTGTTAAGGAATCATGACAAGCTCTTAACCTTTTAAACGTTAGTGGGAACCGTATATGTAGAGATGTATTTTACTCTGTAGAATACCAAAAAATACTAAAGTCTAGCAAGACTTACACCATCCGATTGAGAATTCTTCAACTAACATCTTTCATTTGGAGGTCATTTCAATATCTCAATCTTATCATGTTCAAATACGACATTATACCTGTAGAATATTGTGGCTACTAGTGGCATCTTCTGATGTTAAAGGCTTAAGGATGTGGTGGTGTATTCATCTTTTCGCCCGATACATGCCAAAAAAGTGCTAAGGTGACTAGAAACGTCCTTCTAGAGTTTGAAGAAAACTTGGAGATCGGATCAATGTAGTCGCCATGATATCAACTTACGGCGTTCGTGCGGTAAGCATTTGGATGGCTGAGAACCTGTGTTCGACTATTTTGGATGAGGATTTTGTTCACACGATTGCATATGATGGATCATGCGAGAGGAAAATAATAGCCTATGTTTGAGATCAGTGAAAATAATGACACATCACTACTAATGTACAAAAACTTTGTAGATAGTAACATAGCATCATGAACAACATCATCCCATTCATGAGATTGGTGTCGTTTTGCCCGTACAAACCTACATTAATGCCACTATACAAGAAGCAAAAAAGTTAGTCAGGATCAAGCCGACAAAAAGTTGCCCGTACAAACCTACATCAATGCAACAATACAAGAAGAAAAAAGTAATGGCTCATGTTTCAAGATAGTCAGAATGGTACCAAGCGGAGAAAACATGTGTCCATAGTTAATCACAACATTGGCATCACCATACAAACCTGGAAACGAATGGCTCATGTTTCAAGTGGGTTAAGGTCAACTGAGAAAGAAAAAAACAATGATACATCTCTGATCACATGTATGTTATAAAGGAGGCGAATGACTAAACCTATGAATGTGAGAGCGTTGGTTGTTCTGTTGCACTCTCCGCAAGTTTGCTTGTGACAGCAACCCAATCCATGGACGTCAACGTCTTGATCCGCTCATCCAAGGGCACTAATCCAGCCTTCTCCGTCACCGCGCCGCTGCTCTCTCCGTCCCTAATGAGGCCTAGAATGGCTCCAACTTCTGGGCCTTGCATTGTTCCGGTTAAGAGCAACCTCGTAGGCATAAACAACCACTTATCCTGTGGGGAAAAAAACAACCAAAATCAATGAAAAAGCAACCATAAACAATGACAAAACAACAACCGATTAGACATTCTGCTTTACCCCTGCAACCTATGGATTTTTTGTTCCTGTTGTGTGGTCTATTGGTTGCATTATATTTTGTTGATTGTTACCTTGCGCTTGAAGGCCTTTCCCATGCCTTTGATCCACTTGCTCCAAGCGTCATGGCCTCCCTCAATGGCTTGTTGCAGGTCTCCACTGTCGTACGCTTCTAAGATGGCGTTGGCAACCTCGGCAATGTTGTCATCCACAACATCCTTCACCGCGGAGCTGCACGTTAACAAGGTTTGTATCAACGTCAGCAATCTTTTGATAACCATCTTCACTACACCTCTTGATACGATATGACATCATGTATGGAAAGTTGGTACTGGGCAAAGGTAGTGTCGTCCACCTAAATGGAAGTAAAAAAAGAGAGGAGGAGGGTAAGACTTACCTTGCCAAAGTCTCATGTAGTGGATAGTGTAAAATGTCGAGCAAGTAACTTTCAGATTCTGAAACTACCTCAGTTCCATTCTTCAGCAGCTCCACAGCCACCTATCAAATTCAATAAAGAGAATGCTCAGAAGTGAACTATTTTGGTCAAACAACATGTGATTCTAGACTACCATCAACTTCACAAGCAACAACTACCGCTGCATTTCCCTTTCTGGATCCCATCAAGCCCCAACATCTTATACATGTGACGTTATCAATTATATGCAATTAAAGGTCTATTAATTGCCACTTACATTGACAAAAGAAGTCGGGACAGACTCCGTAAGAAGGCCTGCCTTTATCCACTGCTCTCGGAACATGGTGGCAACATCTGCAGTTGGAAACAAGCGCAAATGCTGCCCATTCAGCCACCTGAACAATTGTCAACATCCTTGACAAACCAGTGGAAAAGAATGACAACGTCGTGGAACCTAGTTACATACTCCTCAATACTAAAAGGTCAGGGCTACTACCTATGTCATTGAGATCGGAACGTACCCCAACTTCGTTTGATCAAAAATGGCTCCACTCTTGGTAACACGATCGATGGAAAACTTCTCAACCGCCACAACAAAATTGCACATTGATTCATGAACTGATATTACTTACGAGAAAAGAAGCGGTATCTTGAAGTGACTACTCAGACAAGTACAACGATAAAACTCGACGTATGTTTGTTGAGTAGGATGGACTTACTGATCTGATCCGCAGTGAAGATTTCGTCTTCTAAGCCGTCATTCCAACCCAAAAGGGCGAGGTAATTCACCATGGCAGACGCCAGATAGCCCATCTCCCTGAACTGGAGAATCACCTTCAACATGGATAAGTATACCACTATAACACCACCTAGTAAATTTGGTGACAAAAATGGAAAAGATGATTAACGCTGCAGCAACAAGTACCTGTCCCACGGATGTGGCTCCGTGACGCTTGAATAGTTTGCTACGATCAGGAGCCAGAATCAAGGAGACATGGCCAAATTGAGGCACGGAAAACCCAAGAGCCTGCAATCCAAGGTCTTTAGCAGAAGACATATGACAATCCACAAGCAGATTGAAAGTCAGGTGTAGGACATTACAAGAAGTAATCGATGGTAAAAAGAGTGTACTGAGGAGGACAGGAAGTAGCTTACATTGTAAATTAGAGCTTGTCTCAAGGTGTTTGGTAGGTGCTTCTCTGCTCTACGCATTGTTTGCGTGTGGGTGTTGTCAGTAAATGTTTGAATTACTAGAGCTTTTATATATTAGTGTAAAACTTGTATACAATATATATCAATATAACTTTTCATCACTTATACTGTGAGAATTACTATCTAGTGTCCTTCTAGAGAGACACACCGTTTATGTCTATGACGTACCATTCTCTAGTATACTATACGTATTATGTATTTCTACATATGTCTAACACTCCCACTAGTATACTGTGAGAATATCATCCGTCTTGAACTTGTCATCTATTTGGACACGTTCATCCAAAATGGTCTTCTTCTTCCCTAATTAGGGTTTCGTGACTCTATTGTCTCGTTGGAGTTGTGTCGTGAGCACTCCCACATGGCTCATCACCACCATGGCCTCCGCGAAGTTGGCGCTGAAGGTGGCGGTGTTTGTGTTGAACAACACCTACCCCTTGGTGCGCGAGTCCGACCACATGCTCTGGTCCATCGGGAGTAGGCCCAGCTTGTTCACGATGTTTTTGAAGTATTGCGTAGCGTGGTGGCGCAAACTTGTGGTAGTCCAGCACCGGCACGAAACCGTTCTCGGTCTGCCCCAAGAGGTTTATCATGATCACCTGCGCCATCAAGTTGGTTGCCTCTCTCGCCAGGTCGTTATTCGAGTCCGACGCCACAAACCCTCGCTTCGAGTCCTTGTGTTGAGTAGTTGTGGTGATACCAAATTCAGCTTGTTGAAAGTATGGTTCTTTTTCCAAAACTTCAGTATTAGTCTTTTGTTGTTTTAATTGTTCTTTAATCAATTCTGGAGAGGTTTTTGATGTCTTATCTTCTTCTAGAGGGTAAAATCTCCCACTCAAAGACATCTCAGAATGTTGAAAGCTCCCACATAAGGGTTGTGTGTATATTATGAGTGCTTAGAATGTTGTATTTGGTGGGGGGGTTGGAACTAAACACATTCCAAGCTTAGTCATACAATGAAAGTGTTTGTCACGTGGTAATGATTTGGTGAAGATGTCAGCTGTCATATCAGCTGTGGAAATAAATATTAGTTCTATGTTTTTAGCAAGAACTCTATCACGTGTAAAATGATATTGTGTATCAATATGTTTAGAGCGAGAATGATACTTAGGGTTTGCTGTCAAAGCAATAGCACTTTGGCTATCAGAATATATAGGTGTAGGATTTGTTTGTGAAAATCCAAGTTCTTGTAATAATCTTCGCAGCCAAATAGCTTCAGCAGTGGCTTTTGCTAAAGCCATGTATTCAGATTCTGTAGAAGACAAAGCAACTGATTGTTGTTTCTTACTTCCCCAGGAAATGACACCACCGGCTAAAAGAAAACAGTAGCGTGATGTGGAGCGGCGGGTATCTTTACAGCCAGCCCAATCAGCATCAGAGTAGCCATGAAGGACATCTCCTTGTGGGGATTTTTGGTAGCGTATGCCAAAAGGTAAGGTTCCTTTAACATACCGTAATGTTCTTTTTAGTGTATGAATGTGTGAATCTGCTGGAGTAGATAAATATTGGGCCAAAGTACTAATTGCATAAGCACAATCTGGTCGAGTATTGACAATAGCATGCATTAGGCTGCCAACTATTTGAGAATATAAATGTTGGTCCTCTTTTGATGATAAGAGGTCTTCTTTACTCAAATGAGTCCATGATTGAATAGGGGTACTTACTAAATTGCAATTCAACATGTTATATTCTTGAAGTTTGGATGTAAGATACTTTTGTTGATGTATAATAGTCCAACCTTCAATTCTATTTCGTAAAATCGCGTTTCCTAATGTATAATGAAGATCCCCTTCATCTGATATGTCAAATTCCATTTGCAAAATGGCTTTGATGTTGTGTATTAAGGTAAGTTGATTACTCATTAATATACAATCATCCACATATACTGTAAGTATAATGAAATTGTTGTTAGTCTTGCGTTTAATATAAATGCTTGCGTCTGATTCCAATCTTTGAAATTTGTGAAGGATCAAATATTGGTCTAGTCGTTGATACCATGCTCTTGATGATTGTTTAAGTCCATATATTGACTTTTTAAGTTGACAAACCATGTTTGAAGTAGAAGGTACTGGATAACCTTCAGGTATAGACATATAAATGTCTTCTTCAATGAATCCATTTTTAAAAAGCAGTTTTAACATCTAATTGATGAATTTCGAAATTGTATTGAGTAGCAAGGGCAAGTAATACCTTAATGGAATTTAATTTAACAACGGGTGAAAAAGTCTCCATGTAGTCAATGCCTTGTATTTGGGTGAAGCCACGTGCCACTAAACGTGCTTTGTATTTGTCTAAACTTCCATCAGCCTTTGTTTTAATCTTAAAAATCCATTTTGAACTAATAGATTTGCGATTTGGTGGCAAAGGTGTGAGCAACCAAGTTTTATTTTTCTCTAAAGAATTAAATTCAGCTTTAATAGCTTCTTGCCATTGTTGTGAATCAGGTCTAGTCAAAGCTTCTTGCATAGTTTGAGGTGGATCCAATGAAAGTTGAACATTGGCTTGATGATGTATTTTAGAGTTAGACTTCTTTTTGGATGTGTGTCCAACAATGGACTCTAATAATCTCCTTGTTGGTTGTATTTGTCTTTTAGGTCGTGCTAAAGAACTGGGAGGTGCATAAGGTGTTTGTATAGTTGAATCAATGTCACCTACATGAGGTGAGTTAGCATCAATCAAATCTAAAGTTGAAGGTAGGTGAGATGTACTATTTTTGATAGTACTTGATGAATCATTTGTATTTGATGGATTGATTTTCAGATGTGATTGGATTGACAAAGTTGGACTTTGTGAACTCCACTCACTTTGTGGCATAGAATGTTGTTCTTGTAAATCTAGGTGAATAGGAAGCTGAAGCACCTCTTGAGTTAGTGGTAAATCAATGTTATAATTGGTCATGGTAGGTAATGTTGTAAACAAATAAGGATTTATTAAACTTATTGGTTCAACTTCTTCCTGAAATAGTTGTTTTTCAGGAATCTTTGTTAGAACTTCATCAAATATAACATCTCTTGATATTATGAGTTTGTGAGTTTGTTTATTCATTAAACGGTAAGCTTTAGCTTTTTCACTATAACCTAAGAAAATTGCTTCATTTGAATGAGAATCTAATTTTCTTCTTTGTTCTTTAGGAACAAGAACATATGCTTTACATCCAAAAATCTTTAAATAAGATAAATTGGATTGTCTACCATGCCATATTTCAAATGGAGTAGTATTGGAGGGTATAGATTTGGTAGGATTTCTATTTTGGAGGTAAGTTGTTGTATGAAGTGCTTCTCCCCAAAATATGTTAGGCAATTTTGCATATGATAACATAGAGAGGATTGCTCCCACTAATGTTCTATTCTTGCGTTCTGATACACGATTTTGTTGAGGTGTATATGCTGCAGTCATTTCTCTTTTAATACCTTGTTCTTCACAAAAGATTGAAAACTCATTAGAAAGGTACTCACCACCTTGATCAGTTCGTAATATTTTGATTTTGTGATGTGTTTGTTTTTCCACATAATTTTTATAAAGCTGAAATTTAGTAAATGCCTCCGATTTATGTTTCATTAAATAAACATGACATAATCTAGATAAATCATCAATGAATGTGATGAAATAAAGATATCCTAAATGTGTTCCAACTTGCATGGGTCCACATATTTCTGAATGAATTAACTCTAATAATTCAGTAGCTCTTCGTGCTCCTTGTTTAGGGAACTTTGCTTTATGTTGCTTGCCTTCTATGCAAGGTTGACATAAAGTAATTTGTTTTTCATCAAAAGGCTCTATTCCTTTTTAAACAAGTTGTATTTGTTTGAGTCTTTGTTGATTTATATGTCCTAGTCTCAGATGCCATAAATCAGCCGTACTTCATTTTGTGGTGGTTGAAGTTGGTAAAGCATATTGCATGGATGTGATTGTCTCACCTAATTCATATAAATCTGGATTAAGTTTGCATGTTGCAATGGTGTGACCTAGCTTATTGATCAAAGTAGACACACCAACTTTGATACGGATTTCTCCACCTGCCTTGTTAAGTTGTTTTGCTGAAAACAAATTCTTTGCAAGGCCAGGTATGTGTAACACATCAGGTATTGTTTTGTCATCCCCATTGGATAATTTTGTATTCACATCTCCATATCCTTGTATAATATATGAAGTAGAGTCATCTCCTAGATAGACTAATTGTTTTTCATTACACTTAGTGTAATTTACAAACCCTTCTCTTTGATGGCACATATGTTGAGTTGCACCTGAATCCACATACCATGTTGAGTATGTTTTCTCTTGAGTTGCCAAGGCTACTACATAGAGTTTATTTTCTAATGTAGTGAGATTAACTTGGGGTTTGTTGTGGGCTTTTTCTGCAGCAATTCTTGTTCTACAGTCTTTTATTTGATGCCCTGGATTTTTGCAATAAAAGCATTTTTTCTCAGCTCCAGTGTACTTCTTTTCAGAAGGTTTGTAGCTACTACTTTCTTATTTTGAATCTGACCTTTTCTTGAAGTTCTTGTTGAAGTAAGGTTTCTTACCTTTGTTGAAAAATTTCTTTCCAACATAAAGAGTTGATGTACTATAAGAAGTAAAGCTAATATCTTTGATAAAAGTTTCTTCTTGAATTAAGTCTGAAATTAATGTTTGTAAAGTAATTCCAGCTTGCCTTCGCAAGGAACGAATAAAAGATTGATAATTTTGAGGTAGGCTCCTCATTAGTATAATGATAGCTTCATCATCTTCAAATGTTGAACCGGCTGCTAAAAGTTGTTCCAAATGAGCTCTAAAGTTGTGAATGTGTTTAACAACACTTGAATTTTCTTTCATTTTTAAGTTCAGTAATTTATCTTTCAAATGCATTCTTGTCACTATGTCTTGGGATTCAAATATATTAATCAATGTTGTCCATGCTTGATGAGCAGTTTTAGATGATTGTATGCGAGAAACTATAGAATTTTCAAGCAATTATTAACCCCTAAGGTACCAAGGCAGTTTTACACCAAAAATACTTCAAAATTAATGGATTCTAGTGCAATGAATAAAGAAGGTAACAAAAACTTTTATTTTTAGTTCTGACCGTAGGATCTCAATAAAGGCTTATTAAGTAATACATGTACAAAATTTCATAAACTTTGACCGCACGGATTGAAAGATTATAGTGTTTGAAGTTAGGCAAATGGTTCATTTTCTTCCCTGCGTTTAGTGGATCAACAGACTTTGACTTCAGTTGGTGTCAAAAAATTTCACTACACAAGGTCTAAATCTATTACCATCTTGTTAAGCATGATGTTAGCTCCTAACACACCAATTTTTAGAGGTAGAGACAGGGTGTAGCATATTCAAAACAAGTGTGCAAGGAGTGGAGGCTCAAAATTTGTTAATTCACACTTTAATTTTTTTTGAACTTAATATTTTTTGATTGATAATCCGAATGGTTAATAAGAAGGTTTATATTACATATTTTTGTGGAAAAATAAAAAGTGAAAAATATGAAGATCTCTAGGTTTTATGTGGAAAAGAAGAAGTTTTTTTGGTACCTTGCCCGACAATGAGTGACAATGTGTGAAAATGTTAGACTTGGGTTGGTATGCTATTTTTCACTAAAGACAAGAACTTTTTTTTGACAACATGAAGGGAAATAATATTACTTGCGAGTACTGAAAATCTCACGTTCAATAGAGTGTCCTATCAAAAGTTTTTTGAGGTGCCCGAGGTGCCCGCCCTCCCCATTTGAAATTAAAAACCCTATAACTTTTTCATCAAATGTCCAATTTAGGAAAAAAAATGTTTTCCCACTAAGGTCTTGGTAATGCCCTTCTATGGTAAGAATTTCAAAGATGAATGTTTGAAATTGACAGCATAGGAACCTGACCGAATTTTCAAAAAGCCCGTTTTGGACACTTGGTCCTTTAGGGGTTAATGATGGTTAAAGATAACGCATCCTGATCCTCCCACATTATTATACTTCCTGCTCCTGTGGCAGGTAATGCAGGAGTTCCAGCAGCCACTTCTGCTGCAGTTGGTGCCACCGGTAAGTGCTCAATCCCACTCACTAAAGGCCATAATTTTTCTGCTTTGAAAATGAAAGTTAGTCGATGTTTCCATACATTAAAATAGGATCCATCAAATTTAGTGACATGACTTGTGTCTATTCTATGTGTTGTCATTTTGTTTTTGTGTTTAATAAGCTTGTCTTAAGATTGCTTGAATTTCAAATTCTTCTGCTGAATCTTCAGGAAAGAATTCTGTATTTGTTTCATGTGTATTAATCATTGTTTCCATGGGAATTGCAAGATTGTTATTAATTGGATTTGTATTTTCTGCAGAAACCATTTGCTGGATTTGCTCTTGAATTGCAATTAGAGTTTGAGGTAATTGAATTATCGCATATTCAAATCTAAGTGCAATCTTGGTTTCAGCTCTTTCAGATTCATTGATTAGTAAATCAATGACATCCTCAATAGAACATTCTATTGAAGAAGAAGTTTGAGGAAAACACATTGTGTTGATCACAACCGTGCTCTGATACCATGTTAGAATTACTAGAGCTTTTACATATTAGTGTAAAACTTGTATACAGTATATATCAATATAACTTTTCATCACTTATACTGTGAGAATCACTATCTAGTGTCCTTCTAGAGAGACACACCGTTTCTGTCTATGACGTACCATTCTCTAGTATACTATACGTATTATGTATTTCTACATATGTCTAACAGTAAAGGGTAAAAGTAATCACGACAAAAAGAAGCATTAGACGTAATAGCACTACACCGTTCAGTGAATATAGTGTGGAGGTATAGGTAATGTGGATGAAAATTGAGGTGGACCACATCAATTCTAGTTTTGGATGAAAATTGATGTAGACCACATCAATTTTGGTTATTAATATAGTATTAATATGTTATTATTATATATGTTATTATTGTATATAATATTAACATTATAATATATGTTATTATGTTATTCATATATGTTATTATTATGTTATTATTATATTATTATGTTATTATGTTACTAGCAGTTGGCGCTTGCTTTGCAACGCATTAGTTCAAACAATTTAACGTAGTTTTTATATCACAAAATATTTTTTAAAAAAAGGTAAGAACAATCTACGTAAAATATAAATATGTCTTTGAAACCTATGCATGAATTTTAATAATGTAATAGAATAGAATAGAAAAAAATAAATTAGGTTTTAGATTTTTTGCATTTTAACATGGAATTTCAAAAATGTTATGAATGTCAAATTTGTAATCAAGAGTTTCAAAATTATTTTGGATAAGCACAAATTGCAATACACAAATGCAAATTTCACACACCCACAAACTCAACTTGCAGTTACAATCTCAATTTCACACACCCACAAACTCAACTTGCAATTACAATCTCAAATTCACACACCCACAACCTCAATTTGCAATTACAATCTCAAAACTTGCAATCTCACCTCAAAACTTGTAATTTCAATCTCCACAACTCGAATATGCAATTTTGCAACTCCAACTTTGTATGCCAACCTCCAAGATCACAACTCCAACTTCACAACCTTTTCACTCCAAGTTTACAACTCATAATTTACAATTCAATCTTTTAGTGCTTAACTCAAAAAATATTTTGAACGTCAAATTTGTAATCAAAAGCACAAATTGCAACACACAAATGAAAATTTGTCACACCCAAAAACTCAAGCTAATGCTTTGCAACGCATTAGTCCAACCATTTTAATGTAGTTTTTATATTACAAACTATATTTAAAAAAGGTAACATGATTCACTACGCGGTTGGCTGCGCAATTAACTGCGCGGTTGGCTGCACCGTTCCTATAGTTCACTGCATGGTTGACTGCGCGATTGATCGCTGCGTAGTTCACTATGCGGATTATGATTTTAGTAGTATGATATTATTATGTTAATATTATATTTTGTTATATTATATTATAATATTATGTTTATATTCTTATGTTAAAAAATAATATAATTATGTTATTATATAATTATGTTATTATGTTATTATTATGTTATTATATTATAATTTTGGTTTTAGGGTACATCTTGTAAAAACTTATCCACATCAATTCCCATGTCTTTTATTTTGAAACAAGCCACACTATTTCTAATGGACATGATTTGATGTGGATGGAAAATTGAAGTGGACCACTTTAATTTGCGTTTAATGAAATTAGTGTAGGAAATTTCAAATAGTCTAGTCTACACTATATTCAGGGAACGGTGTACTTGGATGTTAGGATTATTCTCTGGTGCAGAGGTTGGGCACCTCATATCATGAGATATTTTCATGGTGGCATCGTCAATTGCCACAAAAAAGTTGTATACAGGTTGACCGTTGCTTCGCAACACCACGCAGTCGCTCAATGTGTCCTTCCATGTGATCTATTTTCAAGGTGCGAGTAAATGACTTATTAGCTTTCCATTCGGCCTATGATTTGGGGTGTTCACAGTAGAAAAGGAGCTGCTTGAAGGATCCACTATAAAGAAGCTTTCTAACACGAAAGCCGAAAGTGTGGGGACCTCCATCACTTCACCATTGACATGGCAAGAGAATATCGACGTGGCAAGAGAATCATTTTTCAAAACACATTACTAGGAGAAAAACGAAGTACAAAGAATATTTGTGTCGCTAAAATACTAATAAAGTATTTGGCAATGAAATCTGCCACATTCTATCAGCCTACGATAAACAAAAGTCTTCGTCATGCCAGATTCCACAGCTTGTCATATTTATTACTGGTATGATCTAGTAAATTCTTGCTCACAATAGTAATCTATGCCAGTTGAAATTTCATTGTCATCATCTCCAAGCTCTAACTATGTGAGACAGTTAATTTACGAACTATATGCAGGCTGGAAGTGGAGCACCGCAAAGTCCTTCGTTGCCAGGTTGGAATGTATCGGAGGGTAAGGTACTCAAAGCCGGGGGGATGGGTCCTGCAATTCAGTGATACCCACACCACATTGCCGTTATAGAGACACAACTCCTCATTATGCAAAAGATTATTATGTATAGGAAGAGGCCCGCTTGGGAGGGCCTCTTCCGGCGTAACACCCGCTCTCCTCTCAAGCGCCTTCAGTGTATCTGCCCGGGAATTTGTGTGTGAGGGAATATTTCGGTGAGGGAATTTTTTGGTGAGGCCCGCCTGCTGCAATGTTCTGCCGCGTGAGGGTCGTTAAAATGAACGGGCTTGAGAGGAGAGCGGGCGTTACGTATTAGATGCCCCACTGTAGTACTCAATCTCACTGACAGTGTAATAACCAAAGACATTAAAAGATGACAGAGGTGGTAGATTAAAATCGCCATTTACCTGTCAGATTGTTGCCACTGAAGCTATTCGAGCTTGCCGGTTCAGAAAGTGGACCATAATTTGCGGGAATTCGTCCATGGAACTGGTTGTTGGCGATGTTCATCCAGGAAAGCTTGGGGAGGTCACCGATTGAGGCTGCAAGAGTGCCAGTCAGCCTGTTGCCCGTCGGCGAGCTGCTTCCCAGGTTGATGGTTACTAGGTTCTTCAACTTTCCTAGGCTTGCTGGAAGATATCCCCGGAGCTTGCTATCTCTGATCTCCAGGGCAACCAATGTTTTGCAATTGCCAATCTCTTCAGGTATACCAGAGAGTTTCGTTTCGTAGAGGTAGAGCCCCTTGAGACCTCTGATGTTGCAAAGCGCCCCGGGAATGGGTCCCGACAAAGGGTTGCCACCGAGATCGAGTGTTTCGACTTGAAGGCCGCCGAGCCAAGTGGGAATGCGGCCAGAGATCTGGTTCCTGGTCAAGAAAAGGGTTTTCAGCTTCTTCAGCTTAGTGATGGATTTCGAACCAATGGTTTTGAGGCCACTGGTGATCAGCTGCAAATCTATCAGTGCGTGGAGGTTGCCAAATGTTGACTGCTCATACGTCACAATACACACACGTAATCAGTAACACGCTTAAACTAGAGACTTCAAACAACTCATGGGCAGAGATGCTAGGGTTTCAACTCTGTACCGGAATGCCACCAGTGAACCGATTCCCAGCTATGACCAAGTGAATAAGCTTGGTTAGGCTTCCCAAACATGGAGGAATGTCACCAATGAAGTGGCATCCAATCAAAATGAGCGTTGCAAGGTTCTTGAGGTTGCCGAGCTGTTTGGGGATAGGATGAGCATAGCCGAAATCAACGTCTTCGAAATTGAGTTCAGTCAGTGCTTGAAGAGCGCCGAGTGAAGCCCCAGCTCCTTGGATGTTCCGCTTCACCTGAATACCAGCTAGAACAACTCTGATAACTCTCTTCCCTGCTGCGTCACATGTGATGCCCTGACCAAAATAGTCACCAGAAGCCCCACATCAGACCCTCTTTGATACCTTAAAACCTAGTACGGCAAATGAATCTCAACAGTTCCATGTCACGCTTAACGATGAACTGGTGGCAGAATCGACCAGAATAATTGCTAAAACAACATGGAAACTAATGTGAGCACACTTACAAACCACGTGCAGCAGTTAGATGATGAAGTCCACGATGCCAGAGGGTCAGTGCTGTAATTGAGCTGGCTCTTGAAGAGCAGCAAAGCTTGTTTGTCTCCAGCATTGCACTCGGCAGCCACTCTGCCTGCGAAGGCAGCAGCGCAGACCGTCAAAGCGAGCAACAGAACCGATCTCTGCTGGCGGTTCCCGAACATGGATTGCTTCCGGGCCATCATCATCTCAAACACTCAACTAATAGAAATGCACAATCCACTTCGTTAGTGGTTGGCACGGCGTGTGCGGAGAGCACACTCTGTGATGGTGGAGTGCGCTGATCGAGCTTATTGGAAGGCTGCCTTATATCCCAGGTCGAGTCCTACAACATCTCCGTTGACTTACAGTAGGTGACCCAGTCTGGAGGCCCACGTGGCTGGATAGTAAACTTAGCGAACAATCAGTGTAATGCATTCCCCGTGTGACTCTTCCGGTTAAAATTGGCAGCCAACTTCGCGCTCACAGTTGCAATGTCAGAGTACCACACGTGACTCGTCCCCCTCATTTCCGGATACCCTACCGTTTCGAATAGTTGGTGGCTAGTGAGAGCTACTATTCGAGCGAAGTTTCTTATTTTTCGATGAAACTGAATGCAGCATTAAGGGAAAACAAGGCCAAACGGAGGCCGACCAGGCGCACCCAGCCGCACAATGTCAGCTTCCCACGGCGCCGACACACGATTGAGAGTCGCGAGCGAGAAAAAACTGGCAAACTTCACGTGCAGCAGCCCGACTGAGCAACCGCCGATCCAACTGACTCGTGCACCCAATAATCTCCGGACAATTTCGCATTAAATTATCATAAACTTTCTCCCCCAACACCAGATTAGCACCAGTAAGCCGATCCACAGTCTAATCCTGCTGTGCGCACGTTGCTGCCCAGTGGGATTAGCTGCCTCTTGTGGCACTTGCAGTTGCAAACGCAGCTCAAGAATGCGCTCCCCGAGTGCCATTGCCCCTGCCTCTCTCCAATTTGGATCTGCAAATCGCACGACCATTACGGTTAGGGCGTACATCTACTTACCCGATCGATCGGTTTCGACCTAACCTCTTGCTTGTATATAAGTCTCTTCTGAAATTAACGGGATGCGCGCGGAGTCACCGGCTCCGCTTGGGGTGTGGAGTTCGACGACGATGCGGAGGAGCTGCACGCCGTCTTGAACGCAGCGATGTGGTCCTTGCACTTGTCGCCGTCGCCCTTGTGCTCGTCCAGGCACTTCTTCAAAGCTGCCACATCACACGGCGTCATCGCTGGAACGACTCCCCTCTCGACAATTTTAACAACCTTCTCGACAATCCCTTGTTCGCCAACAACAACTTCACGCCCAGTGCTTCGCTCCGGTTTAGTCACATCGGCAGCAGCGTCCGCGATGTCCCTTCCATCGTCGTCTCCACCGTCTCGCGAACTCGCTCCATTCCGTGAATCCACTCCTCACTCGCAAAACCATTTCCGATCCTTGTTAGCAACTAAATGAAATCGAAATGAAAAGCATCGACTTTTCACCCCAAAATCTCTTTCCATCCTAAATCACTTTGCATCCTGGAACTTATCCTTCACCCTTTTGATAGATTCATTCGAGGGGAGGGGAGAAAACTACCTGAGCTAATTAACTACATTGATTTAACGGGTATGAAAGAAAATGTGGACTTCAGGAACTTAACTTCTCCATTGCCACCTTGACTCTCAGGAATCTCTAGAGATCAATCCGCAAGTTGTCGATGAAAGTGTCCGAAAATTTGATTCGACATCAATGATGAAAAGTTCACAAGGCATTCACAACACCTCCTTCTAACTCCTAACCTTGGAGGATATGTCTGTCAACAAGGGGAAGAATTGAAGGTCACCGACAGTGTTCTGCTTTCTATCATCCTCAGCCAAGTCTTTCTGACATCGCAGTGCTGGAGCGGGAGAGTTACGGCCTCAAGGCGATGAAGCAGAGCTCGAGATACGCCAGAGGGAGGGCGGGGACCATCTTGAATCGGCGTGGTGGCGTTCGGTGCACTCGTTGACGTCTTGGTCTACTTCCTGCATGCTCGCGCGGTGGCCACTGCAGGGCTGTCTGTGGTGACGCAGGTCGTCGCGGCGAGCGTGACCAGCGTCGTGTTCTCGTTTTTGAGCGCTGGTGTGGATCGTGACGTACTTCGTGTGCAGGTCCGGCTCCGACGTCGCGGCTCTTTCCGTTGCCGCCGCGAAGAATCCTTACAAGGTGACAAATCTTCGTTGACAAATCTTCGTTGACAAAACTTCGTTGACAAATCTTTGACTCCATTGAGTCACTGTTTTTACCTGAAAATTGTAGATAGCATTCAGTATGTACAAATCCATCCCGACCATGATTCCAGCATTCAGGACTGATAGAACAATTAAAAGCGTTAGAAGCAACGTTACGTACCATAATGTTGGCGATCTCTTCATGACCTGTATCACCTTCCCGTATACGAAGCTTCCTTCTCGTACACTAACTATTTCCTCAAGATTATAATTTTTTATTCAAGATGAACTTTGTACCAAGAGCAAAAGTATTGATACTATTCATATAGGAGGCTTCCACAAATATAGTTGATAAAAATATTCATGTTGCGTTTAAAGGTATAGCCTTTTAAAATCGACTAGTGTAACTTGCATTATCTGAAATAATCGGTGTAGTAACACGGAATTTGTTAATTTGGAACTTCTACTTGATTTTAAGACCTTTGGAAGTATAACAAATTTTATTTATTATTTGTTTCAGGTAAGGCGATTGCGTTTAATTTTTTTTTTAATGGGATCTCAAAGCGTTTCTAATTAAAAAGTATTTGATTTTAAAATATCCATATTGGTCTAAATATTCTATGAGTTCTCTACATTAAAATAAGGTGTGGCATTTTTGGGATTTGCATTAATTATAAGTTAATAAATATGGTGTTTAGTGTGAATTAAGGATATGTTCATCTTAGACTCACTACCATAGTTTGAGAGTATGTTTAGTACGAGCGACGTTATCTTGTGAGCGGTGAGCGGTGAGCGGCGAGTGGCGAGCAGAAAATAGTCTAAAAACAGGAAAAAAATAGTTGTTTTTTCCATAATTTTTTCATTTTCACGGAAAGTAACAATAAGTCTCTCAAACATTGCGAAAGTAAATCGAGGAATTTTCTAAACTTAGAAGGTACCCTATAGCCGTGGAATCACTGACCATAGACGTTTTTTTGCGACTCCCTTTCGTCGCTCATGTCCACGACTATCAACTCGCGGTTTTTTTTCCATTTATTAAAAGGTTTAAATTACAGAGTCCACAATCAAATAAAATATTAGAATATAATCTCATAAACCTTACAATGATTGTGAAGTCCAATAGTAGCAGATGTGGAGTCATATATTTTCATCGTGATAGCTAAAATAACAACGTTTGGGATAAATAATATTCTAATATTTGATTATAATCTATTGTCCAATGGATTAAGATACTCAATCACTCCACATGGAGTTTGCAGTATTCAAAATTGGAGATGTTATATGATGCCAATACATGACATAACTTTTGCATGTTGCTAACATAGCTTCTCTGAAGTCGGTTAAAATAATGTATTAGAAAAAATGATACATTGAAATATAAATTAGTATATTGAAGAGAAGTACGAGTGAGAAATTCACTCATGCATTGACTAGTAGCCATCATCGTAAGAAGCTAGACCAATTTCACATGTTCAAATAAGAGCTATCAGAAAATACAAATACTATTTAGAAGATACTTTATAGCGATTTTCATGCTTGCTCGGCAATATTTGCAAGCTCTAGAATGCGCATGACCTCGTTGAAGCTGTAGCTTGCGGCATGCCTGAATAAGTCCTCCTTGTAGTCCATCTTACATAAATAGCGTAGGATGTAGTACACATGTTTGCAATACTTCCATTGCCCTTTCTTCCCCAACGCTTCCACTGACATTTTCAGGAAATTAGGACATGTACACGCAGGGTAGTCTGTGAAGGTTATGCAATAAGACTTCTCATTCTCCGTGAGAAGAGTGATAATGCATCCAAATCTCGGATACGGCATTGCGGTGACATTTGTAACATAGCAATTCTTCATCACAGCTGCGCTTGACCACTTGTTTCGGTGCTCAACAGAAGGCACATTTGAACTTCGGCGAATGTGGTAGCCGTTGCGGAAAGTATGGTATGAGTCCGGATTCTCTGGAAGCGGGAAGTTTGATCGCGGAAGAGGCATGTTCAAAGTTACTTGGAATTGTCTACGAGGCGACAAAGCACTACGTTGCTCTAACTGAAAACCTGCTTCTTCTAACGATAAAACTTCTTGCATCGTTAGGTTCGTGCCAAGCTTCACTAGCCATGTCATTGGGACTGATGGCCAATCCACTACAAACGGTTTCTTCGAACCCATCACGCATCGGCTAATATCATCAGCACAAAACCAGAACTCGATAGTAGTATTTCGGGGCGACCTGAATTCCTTCTTTTTGCCAATATATGTTGGGGCCGGTGTTCCCTGACTCCCACGCCCAACTCTAGCGTCACATCTCTGACCGGTGTGAGCTTGCAATGCCTGGCACTTTCGGTTGGAGGTCTTCGGAAGTCGACCAATGTGCCACTTTGACAGATCAACCTCTGATTCCAATACTGCCGTTGTATGAGGGACCCCAGAACCTTGTTCATATAGGGCCTCTTCGATCCGCGCCCGAGTCACCCTTCTGCCATCTCGTGGAATCGAATAGTTCACCGTATCGGAGCGGTGGGAGTCGTTGCTCGACCCGGGTGGCATGTCCAGTTTCCGTTTGGTAGAGCCAAAAATATCTGCTCCTACGAGCCCGCCCGTCTTTGTCAAGAGATCCTCTGCCCCCGAAAAACTCCGCATAGCTTGTGCAATGAGTCTCGGATCACCAGAATGTTGGGTAGATCTTAATCGAAGCGTACCTTTGTCTGGACCTTTTCCGGAGGTCCCTCCATTGATCCATGCCCGGTACAAAGTGATTTGCATGAAAGCCCGAATTAGGTCATCCACGGTAGCCGCATTTAAACATGTCATGGTATTCCCGGACTGTTGAAGCCAACGATAGTGGACTGTCTCCGCAAGATTACATGATGGCATGTCAGCTCGCTCGTCCAGTGTGAGGTGCTGATAACATACAGCAATGGTCAATACATCGTTTCTTATATAACTTTTGAACAATATGAATATTTATAAACAACAAATGCGAGAACTTACTAGTTGCATTGCTCCACCCCATTGTCTATATCGGAAATGCCAAAAAGCCATCCAATCTTCTAGCGCCCAATGCCCGCTATCGGTAGTGGCCATAGATGAAATCCACCATCCACGAATGACGTTGTACTGTGCTTCAGCCTCTTCTTGTGATCTCGCATTCTTCCAAATCTTGCAAAGTGCAATGTGTTGATCTTGGAATGCTGGTAGAATGCTCTTCGTGGTGGATCGTTGAAGGCACTTGGTCCAATGGAATAAACAAGTCTGTTCTTTGTTTCCAATCGGGACGTCCTTGTTGCCATTGCCATACACTCGCCGGACAGCGTGCCAATTCGCTCCGGTACTATCAGCCATGAACCCTTTGAAGTTCGTATTCTCCACTCCGTGATGGCTCATCGTATCATTCAGGTTCTCCCAAAACAATTGTTGTGCTTGAGCATCCTCCAATTGCATATCACACATAGCTATCGTCATAACTTTACAATACTTACTGTCGTATACATGGCATGCCATGGTAGTCCAGTCTTTAACCCGCTTCACGTGATCAAACATCAACCAACAATCTTGAAGGTCTCCACCCGGTTGCATCCGCCGAACAAGATCAACACCGCTACCCGGACGATCAACAGACATTTTAAATACAAATACCTTACCTTTAGATTGGCCCGGGAACTTGTTCTCGTGGATGAAGACAAACTTGGACGACTCCTTTAGCTCCATGATGTTGTCCATGACACCCTTCCCACCACTGTAGAAGCGCTTGCATGTCGACACCAAATTTCGTATGTTTGGAGATGATAGAGTCTGAAACTGATCCAAGACAGCATCCATGGATGCTCCTTCAAGGTTTGATGATCCCGATCCGGGACGGATCAAGTAATCGGATAGGTAATTCTTACTGGCTGCCATAATGATAGCAAAATTAGTGGCGTTGGGTGTGCGTTCGACTTCCTTCGCGACGTACTCATGCATCACGTCCATTGCAATTTGGTCAACTCCATTCGAGATGGGATGTTGGTGAATACCAAGATGAATGGCAAGTCTGGTGTGCTCCGCATCGGTACACGTCACATAATAAATACGTGCGTCACAGGAGCTAGACAAATAGGCGGGGTTTGACAAACCTTACAAGTCAAGGTTGATTTAGGATGCGGAGCGCCATTGACAGGCTAGGGGAAAATGGCGAGACCACTCCACTCCGTTTGATTAGTGCGACCTTCATTCCTGCACTTATAGTCACAACGAAGGTTAGGACATTGAAGATGTCCAGTACAAGATGACTTCCGATATGTCAGGCCAAAATCATTCATGATATTTGTAGTCATTGTCCTACACCATGTATGACCATCGTGTTGCTTGCTCATACCATTCAGTCTTCCTCCAAACTGAGTTGGTATGCCTTCTGGAAGTGGAGGCAACTCAAACAACATGTCCCCGTTGTAAGACGGAGGCAGATACTTCACACGTGAAACCTGAATGCTGTCGGAATCCACATGTGTCAATTTAGAACGGGATCCCTTTCTAGAGTAGGTCCTACGAACATAAGGAATGATATTGGGGATACTTTTAGATTTTGGATGGACACATGGTTTTCTTAAGGAAAGAGACAGAGAGATGTGCGACCTACTTGGGGTATGGTTAGACGCATCCGGACAGATAGAGTCTTGTTACTTAAAGGTGTATGATGATTCCCCCAAATTGACATCAGAGAGGTCCTTGTCTGTGTCACTTAGAAGCTGCACACTTGGGTTAGACCGTGTGCCAAAATCGGGCACGAGTATCGTATCACCGGAATCGGTAGGAGGGATCATCACGGCACACGACGCATTAGCAGACGTTTGAGTATCCCTAACACCATATACTTTAAAAGAACCACGACACATGTTCCACAGAAAGCCTAAATCGTCTCGATCTTTCACTAGGTATATAGAATGTTCTAACACTCCCGAGCTATCAAACACCTCTTGTTCAACATGAACGGTTCTAAGTCTAAACCCGAAGCGACTACTGAGGACTGCCTCCGGGACATTAACAGTGCTATTCTCCCAACGGACACGACAAGTGGAACACCACTATACTGAGATGTGAGTGAAGCCATAGTCAAGAGCTCTCCATAGCATAGGATATGGAATGCGTGCTGTCTATGATGACGGTTATATATTGAAGAAATCAACTCCTTGCCTAAACGTCCCAGTGGAGACGTCCAATTTCGGAAACGCATCGTGCTCATAATCGGCGAAAATATTTAACGCCTTTTGTCAGATGCCCATGCACGCTCCCTGACGGCGCCTCAATCTTTATGGAAAAGATTTCAAATTAAGGAAACTGATTAATAGGTTGATCCTACTAAGGCGGAGTTTACCATAAAATTTAGTTTAAAACGAGTGTATGCTGTATGTTCACTCGTTTTTAACGAAATTGACAGCAAATAGCCAATGAGAAGAGAGATGTGAGATGACAAATTGAATGAGAGTAAAATACTTTGTTTACTGCAAGAATCGCATAGCACGCAATTTATCATTACAGCAGTATATTGCATTCTTAGTCTGCCAATACCACTTGCACAGAATCTGACACATCATTATTAAACAAGACAAAGTTCAGATTCAAATCTAGAGGTCATGATCTGAGTAAGCAATTTATAAATAGATATGCACTAGTTGAATCTGCTAAGCCACTAAGTCTGCTTAAAGTTAATTATTCCCTGGTGTTGTCGTTATTCAGTTAAGATGAATGATAAATCCAGAAAAGTGGAATGCTTGTGACTGCAGATGCAAAGAATAGAAATGCTATAGTCAAGACTAACTTCGTATTTGAATTTCAAATTAAGGCTGACAACAATTAATAAACTTGATGCGGATTATGGGCCATCCCGTTGGCAACTGCTCAAAAAAGTAACATAGAACTAAGTAGATGTAAGTATGGTTCAACGATGTCTTGCCGTATCATAGCAGCACTACCCTTGTGAAAATGTTCAATGTGACGCATCCACGGCGACTTGCAGAGGATGACAAGCAAGGGTGGCCGGAAGAGAAGAACAACATACGACTCAAATCCAAAGCCCAGTCGGTCTCGAACGCAGTGACAACAGCAAAAGGCCAAGGTTTCAGAGGAGGGGCGTGAGGACCTGTCATCTGAGGGGCCCGTGCGATTCATGAATTTGTCAAGTATACTTCAAGTAGAAGAGGCGCCACACAATACTGTCGAAGTAAGTGCTTCATTTTCATATGATTAGTTAATTTTCAATAGTGCAATCATGTATTGATCATACTTTAAATCGTACTGTGTAGTCGTACAACTATGTGATGCAGCTGCGTAGTGAAAGGGGGGAACAAGAGTCTATACAAGATATTATGACGAGTGACCTAATGCGTTAGTAAGCTCGATGCATGGCGGTAAGGGTGCAAACGGTGTTGTTGACGACAATGACTGTCAAAGCATGGACTCAAGTATGGACCCGACGAGCCGAGTGAATTCAACACGATCCACAAGGAATAGGAATAGGTCCTCGTCAAGGGCAACCAATGGTCGACCACGGAACGATCGAGGAAGCGCGGGGCAACGTGGGCCAATAGTATTGGGTGCCGAGCGGGCCCCAATGACACAGGTACAATATCCTCAGAACGGTTTACAATATGCATCTTAAGTGTGGTTTTCTCAATAGCTCAATGCGTCTCCAACTATATTGTGCGTTATGCTATCTAGACTATTAGGTTTCTAGAATCTGTTTTTTAGTATGAGTGGACATTGACCGATTCAATATTCGCGAGTGATTAGTTGTCTGGTTCGTTTTGAATTCAACTCGAGCACGAGCTGTTGCTCCAGTAGGGCTTCACTGAACTTCTACTTCACATTCCGTGTAGTTTGTGAACTTACAAGTGCCGGCTGAAGAATACTTCTGTTGTGGTAAACTAATTATGCCATAGCATCGCATTTTAGACGTCCATGAACATCAGCTCAAATGTGGTTGGTGGACTTGCTGAACCCTGATATGCATAAAAGCGAATCTCTTTTTCTTGTAGGGAGGAGGTTGTGAGAACGGTGAAGGAAGTGGACAGACGCACGACGACGCGGAGCTGCAACTGCAAACTAGAGAGGTAAGATGAAATCATTTTCAACTCACTTGATTCACTTCAAAATCGGGAATGCTAAGTCCTGGGGCTGCTTTAGAAGTTCGGTACTTGTATATTAAGTTTGAACACAAGTCCGCCACACAATACCCAACACCCATTTATAGAGTTCCATTCCTATAAACCCTGATCTTGTGAGCATTATTCAATGAGTTCCATAAACCCTAATTGCGTTGTGACATTATCAGGTAATTGGTGCTTCTGGGAGTCGAGACAAAGTTGCGTTCAAGAGATTTGGAGCAGACGCTGTCAAAGCCGGGAAGAACCGGCTCACTTTAATGGTGAGTACAAACTCTACTCGGGCATGAAACCTGACACGCATCTTCTAGGAATGGATGACGATGTTTCTTCTTCTAATCAATAGACTGGATTCAAATAGAGCCTCTGGTCTTTCGACCAAGAGAGCTGTGTGCACTGGATTGAGGTTTCTATTGTTGGATTTTTGTAACACCTTCTGACACATTAAATATACTTGATGTGTTTCGTGTTTGCGCATTGAAACTGTCTGCGGTATTTGAAATCTTAGTTCAGTAATCCTGAGACGTGCTAAATTCTGGTTTTTTTTTTAATAAATTTTGGCTTTCACCAACATCGCTGCGCAGTGAGCTTGTTCAGTATTCTTGCTTGAGCTTTTGATAAAGTCATGAATGCTGGAATCATAGTTTAGTTTTGCAGCAAAACGTTGTTGATCTATTTCAGTTCAACTCTGAATTTGGATTGAGATTTCATTATTTGGAGTAAAGTTTAGATTGATAGATGAAAACATAAACCGAACTTGGAGGTCGGCAAGGGTCCCTCGGATCCGAGGTACTGTGAAGACTCAAGAGTACTGAATTCTTTTTTTTTCTAATTTTCTTTGGCTTACACTTGCATCGTAGCACTAAGAGCTTGTTGTGTGTTTGTGATAATGCTTTTCATTAGTCATGAGAGCTGGAATCTTAGTTTAGTTTAGTTGCAAAACATTGTAGGTCCATTTCAGTTCGACTGTAGACTAGGTTTGAGTTTTCATAATTCACTGTAAAAACAATGATTAATAGATGAAAGCAAGTACCGAACTTGGAGGTCGGTAAGGTTTCCTCGGATCCAAGGTACTGTATGGAGAATTCAATTATGGTTTTCTGTAATTATTTTTTTGGCTTTCCTTTGCATCATAGCACTCTGATCTTGTTGTGTGTTCCCGCATATGCTTTCAATTGGTCATGAGTGCTTGAAACGAAGTTGAGTTTAGTCGCTAGACAGTGTAGGCCCATTTCAGTTCGTCTCTAAATTAGGTTTAAGATTGTATTTTGTAGAGTAAAGTTTAGATAGCGTGATGAAAACATAAACCGAACTTGGAGGTCAGTAAGGGTCCCTCGGATCCGAGGTACTCTGCGGAGAACTCAAATCTGATATTTTTTTTTGTATTTGGCTTCTACATGCATCGTAGCAATTTGAGCTTGTTGTGTGTTTGTGCATATGCTTTCATTTAGTCATGAGTGCTGGAATCTAAGATGAATTTAGGTTGCTAGACAGTGTAGGTCCATTTCAATTCGTCTCAAAATTAGGTTTAAGATTGAAATTTGTAGAGCAAAGTTTAGATAGAGTGTTGAACACAAAAATCGAACTTGGAGGTCAGTAAGGGTCCCTTGGATCCGAGGTACTTTGGAGAGAACTCAAATCTGATATTTTTTTTTGGCTTCTACATGCATCGTAGCAATTTGAGCTTGTTGTGTGTTCGTGCATATGCTTTCAATTAGTCATGAGTGCTGGAATCTAAGATGAGTTAAGGTTGCTAGACAATGTAGGTCCATTCAATTCGTCTTTAAATTAGGTTTAAGATTGTATTTTGTAGAGTAAAGTTTAGATAGCGTGATGAAAACATAAACCGAACTTGGAGGTCAGCAAGGGTCCCTCGGATCCGAGTACTTTGGAGAGAACTCAAATCTGATATTTTTTTTTTGTATTTGGCTTCTACATGCATCGTAGCAATTTGAGCTTGTTGTGTGTTCCTGCATATGCAATCATTTAGTCTTGAGTGCTGGAATCTAAGATGAGTTTAGGTTGCTAGACAATGTAGGTCCATTCAATTCGTCTTTAAATTAGGTTTAAGATTGTATTTTGTAGAGTAAAGTTTAGATAGCGTGATGAAAACATAAACCGAACTTGGAGGTCAGCAAGGGTCCCTCGGATCCGAGTACTTTGGAGAGAACTCAAATCTGATATTTTTTTTTTGTATTTGGCTTCTACATGCATCGTAGCAATTTGAGCTTGTTGTGTGTTCGTGCATATGCAATCATTTAGTCTTGAGTGCTGGAATCTAAGATGAGTTTAGGTTGCTAGACAATGTAGGTCCATTTCAGTTCGTCTCTAAATTAGGTTTAAGATTGTATTTTGTAGAGTAAAGTTTAGATAGCGTGATGAAAACATAAAACAAACTTGGAGGTCAGCAAGGGTCCCTCGGATCCGAGGTACTCTGGAGAGAACTCAAATTTGATATTTTTTTTTGTATTTGGCTTCTACATGCATCGTAGCAATTTGAGCTTGTTGTGTGTTTGTGCATATGCTTTCATTTAGTCATGAGTGCTGGAATCTAAGATGAATTTAGGTTGCTAGACAGTGTAGGTCCATTTCAATTCGTCTCAAAATTAGGTTTAAGATTGAAATTTGTAGAGCAAAGTTTAGATAGAGTGTTGAACACAAAAATCGAACTTGGAGGTCAGTAAGGGTCCCTTGGATCCGAGGTACTTTGGAGAGAACTCAAATCTGATATTTTTTTTTGGCTTCTACATGCATCGTAGCAATTTGAGCTTGTTGTGTGTTCGTGCATATGCTTTCAATTAGTCATGAGTGCTGGAATCTAAGATGAGTTAAGGTTGCTAGACAATGTAGGTCCATTCAATTCGTCTTTAAATTAGGTTTAAGATTGTATTTTGTAGAGTAAAGTTTAGATAGCGTGATGAAAACATAAACCGAACTTGGAGGTCAGCAAGGGTCCCTCGGATCCGAGTACTTTGGAGAGAACTCAAATCTGATATTTTTTTTTTGTATTTGGCTTCTACATGCATCGTAGCAATTTGAGCTTGTTGTGTGTTCGTGCATATGCAATCATTTAGTCTTGAGCGCTGGAATCTAAGATGAGTTTAGGTTGCTAGACAATGTAGGTCCATTTCAGTTCGTCTCTACATTAGGTTCAAGATTGCATTTTTTGGAATAAAGTTTAGATTGAAAGATAAAAACATAAATCGAACTTGGAGGTCAACAAGGTTCCCTCGGATCCGAGGTACTGTGAAGAGCAGTGATATCAGGTTTTTTTTTTTGGTTTTAGGCTTATACATGCATCGTAGCACTGTGAGCAGTTTGTTTGTTTGTGCATATGATTTCCATTAGTCATGAGTGTTGGAACCTTAGTTTAGTATAGTTGGTCGACATTGTAGGTCCATTTTAGTTCGACTGTAGACTAGGTTTGCGATTGCATTATTTAGAGTATTAACATAGATAAAATAGTTGAAAACAAGTACCGAGCTTGGAGGTCGGCAAGGGTCCCTCGGATCCGAGGAACTGTGAAGAGAACTCAATTCTTGTTGTTTTTTTTAAGCTTACACATGCTTCGTTGCACTTTGAGCTTGTTGTGTGTTCGTGCATACGCTGACCAACAGTCATGAGTGTTGGAATCTAAGTTTAGTTTAGGTAGTAGACGTTGTAGGTCCATTTCAGTTTGTTTCTTGATTTGGTTTGAAGCTTGAAGATTCTTATGGTTACCCGTTTAGTTCATTCAATGTTACGAATTTCATTTTTTGATTCTGCTTTGTGAATTTGTCCAATTATTTCTGGATTAATTTTCAACGTCTCATGTGTGATATGGATTCTGTCTTGCTCAATTTAAGTCATATCGTGCTCCATACATCTTGTGTCTTGTTGCTTCCTTCAGATCATGTTGCATTTGATATAATTCGTTGAGTTTAGAAAAGCACTTCTACTATGTGGTTGTTTGTATATCCTAAAAGATTACAATGGATGTCATCAGATGGAGTCAATGCACAGAGACAAGGTCACGCCAACAGTGGACTTGGGAATGCCTAGTGAGGACACGTTTTCAGCTCCAGGGGCTGCAGGATCTCCAGCGCCAGAGTCTTCGAGATCGCCGAATGCTGATTCGAGTTTAGTCCTGCAAGTTATACCGGTGATGGCACTATAAGAAAATCATGTTTTTGGTGTCGTCAAGGCTATTACGTGTTGTGTTTTCTGTGGTGTCACGCATTAGTCAAAAAATTGCTACAGTACCTCGAATTTAGTTTGACGTTGCATCAAACGTGTTCCTGTTAAAGACAAAACGCGTTGATGTCACCGTAGACATGCACGTTTTTTGTGACGTAAAAAGAAACGTGACTACGTCAAACTGTAACGTCCTAGAAAACACGGGATGTCCTCGTCAGCCACAGCTGCGTCTAATTTCACAGTAGAATGACTGCAGCCTGCTACCCAGAAGCAAAGAATTGACGAAATGGGCAGTTTTCATCCGTAGTGGATGAAATATGTCGCAAGGAAGGAAGAGCCGAAGGGCGACTTACACAAAAGCAACCTCTACTGCATCTACACTTTACTTTTGGGAGTGTGGGTGAGAGCAAACTGAACTTAGGTGATAGAAGTGGGGGGTGGGGAGCGGCGAAGCTCACTACAACGCTAAGAAGAGGGAGATTAGGAGTACAACAAGGAGTAGAAAGAGGCAACTTGAAGGTGATGGAGCAAAGCAACGGCGGCTATCGCGTCGGCGATGGCGGCAGCTATGGCAGGAGCCATGGAGCGGTGATGACGGAGCTAGCTGGGAGCAAGGAAGGCGATGTGCGGTAGATCAAGACGGCAAGGGGAGAGCTCAAAGAGAAGAAGAAGGATGGCAAGGGGAGCTTTGGCCATAGCCGGCTAACCCCAGCCATAGCTGACCTCAGCCATGGCTAGGAAACCCTAGCCATAGCCAAGTTCAGTGTTCGCCACCGCGGAGAGGCTGCTGCAGATCAAGAATTTGTAAGTTTACACGTTAGTACCTCCTTCTCCCGTATTTTTTTATGCTCACAAAGGAGTTATTGATGTCTTTCTTTGATGTGACGGCGTCGACGTGGCGGGTGAAGCGAACACAACGGAGGCAACTTTTCAGAGCCCCTGGTAAGCATGACATCCTTAAATCCTTTATTTGACAAGTGTACTTTCTCAAAACCGCCAGAGTTGGTATAGTTTGCGATTTCTAACCGTTCGAGAGGACAACCTCCCGTCAATCCGGACGTCATTTTGACGTCACAGATGACAATTTGTAATGTCAGTGACAACGGAGGCAGTACATATGATTTACCTTATGCGTGAGAGTAGCCTTCAGATGCGATTGTTTTTACAGGGAGGTCATATTATTTTCATGTCTGGATGTTAAATGTTGTTTTTCCATGTTATTGGGAATGTAAAGTTGTTGAGCTTTGGTAAGAATACCAATGTAATCATCTAATGTGCCAAACTCATGCAGAAAGATATCGAAGCACTAGGTGAGCAGTCAACCCGCCTACGAAGTGCTGCGAAGACCTTACATGCTGTGAAAGCAACGAAGCAAACGGCTAAGGCAACAACAAGCAAATGCTTAACACCGAAGCATGCTGGTCTACCTAAACCTCCTCAGGTACTATAGACAGGTTTTGTATGTCATATTTGGATTAGTAGAACAGAAGAATATATAGGATGCTTTGTGTTGCTGCTGGCAACAAATGTACCAACGGTGTTCCACGCTTGACCACCGTCTATGTTACTTGGAATGAGAAAGCCACATTGATGGCATGTTCATCCTCACGTCACGGCTGACAATGTTGCACGTCTTCACTAACATTGTCACACGTTCAGTCCACGTTAAAGAGAACATCACACAGAATAGCAATTTTTTAAAAGCATATTTAGAAAAACGTCCACAAGAACATGCTAGATGTTCAAGTGAACATGAACTCCAGCATGAAAAAGGTCAATGACAACATATAGGCAGAACGCGCCAACGTCAGGATCGATGTCATTAAGAACACGAGCATGTCATAACAAACGTCAAAAGTAACAGCCCTGCGTGGACAAAATATGCCCTAAAACCATGACGTCAGGTGACGTAGACTGTCCACGTCAGAAATTGAGAGGTCCAAGTCAGAAAATTCAAAATTCCACGTCAATGCCACTATGAAAATGGAGTTGGATGGAAAAAAATCCTACATGGCATTGCCCGGATGAAGGAATTGCTTATGTGGACGTGGGCCCCCCCTCCACGTGGAGCCCTTTCCAAAGCTTTTTAGACCACGTTCATTTGGATGTCAAGAGGTTGACAACCCCAAATCAACTATGTCACCAAAAATTTAGGACGTTTTTTGCTTGTCAAGGTAGATGGATTTTAGGTGACATCAACATTGATGTCACAGCATGTTCATTTTGATGTTCAGGCATGCTTTTCAATGCGTCATCAAAAACACGGGTTTCTTATAGTGTGGGGGTGGATCCTGGCTTGGACACAACAGAGCTTTCATTGAGGAAGTCCATTTGTGGGACTTCCTACGATGTGCTCCAGAAGTCTCATCATCCATCTATTGGAGAGTTGCACATTCCACTTTGCCGAATGCTGCCAATGACGGAGGTGCGTATTCCAGTCAAGGCGGACATAGAGAAGCTGAAGAGCGAGTTTGTCAAAGGCTACCGCCCAGGATCTGCGTGTTTCTATGTTGCATTGAAGGACTTTTCCATGGTCGAACGGAAAGTTCTGACTGAGGAGCATGAGGGGTGGTCAGACCTTTGGAGGGCGGAGGATCAGAAGTTTGAAGCTTTGATTGCGAGTAGGCCAGAGTTTGTTAACCGGAGATTTAGGCTTATTGTAAGCTCCAGGTAGTAATTTTTTTAAGTTACTAAGTAGTTTTTATGGGTAAAAGTAAACAGTGGATGAATCCGGACTGTGGATGAAACTGTCTAGAATGATAGTGGATGAAACTGTCTGGATTTTGGATGAAACTGTCCGGACATGGATGACATCCATCCGATCAACTTCCATCCATTATGGAGGATTAGGGTTTGGAGGGGTTAGAGAGCCACTCCTTAGGATTGGGCACTCTTTTCTCTTTTTGGGTGGATCTCTCTTGGTGTATTAGAGCTAGAGTGTGTAGGAGAGTTAGGAAGTTAGGAAGTAGACGTATGGTGTGGATTTTGAGTTGTATGGACTATGGAAGAGGTTTATGGAGGTTTGAGGAAGTAAAGCAATACTTGGACACTATCAATTGTGTGTTTGTATTAGTATTGTGAAGGTGTGAGTAGATTTTGTGGTTAGAAGATCATTTGGAGTTGCATTTGGTTGTGGGTATTAGAGATTCGGCTTGAATACACCAGATCTAGTATAGATCTATGCCGATCTATTAAACCCAACATCATTTCTGTACTTAAGAGTTAGAATCAAGTCCCGAATTCTTGTGGGTGATGTATGATTTGCTGTAATTGAGTGCGGAAACTTCATATCTGTGAGTTAAACTTAAGCAAAACAGCAGAAACGCAATTCTAACTAACTCTAGACTCAGATCTAGATTCAGATCAAGATCAATTCTGGAGTTTTAGACCCAGTAAAGGTCCGGATCGGGACTTTTGTCTCATTGCCCTGAACTGCAGTTTGAATGAGCGTAGAGAAGATTGTACATTTAATCTTGAGGTGAAATCTTCTTTTAACAGAGTTGCGCAGCCATTCTGATCGTTACTTTTTCGTGTGGGATGGCAACCACCGCCATCTTGCATGGATGGATGTCATATCCACCATGCATAGAAACGATTCTGCCTTTCATGTTCCGGTTAGGGCAGTTTTATTAGAGCCGACATTGGTGAACCACCATATATTACTAAACGCCATGACGGACTGGAACAAGTGAGTTCTTTTCATTATTTCCAATTTTTGTATTCTTCTTGCCTCAGATATGTATTTCTTTTGTTATTCTCGCATGACTTTGAAGTTCATGAACATTGTCACTCAGGTAGGAAGACTCTGACCATGTGACACAGCAACTATCACATGATGTGAAGAGAGTTCAACATTTTGGACTGTTGGACTTCGATCAGCTCAAGGGTCTGATTAGTGAGGAGGATGACGATGCTAGTGTGGCAGAGTGGGCTAGAAAGGGCACCAAAAAATAGTACCATATGGCCTTCGACTCATTCTTGAAGTTACTTTATGAGGTACGTTGGGATTTAATTCTGTCCATCATTGTAAACTCTATTCTGTTTTCTTTGCCCCAGAATACGCATATGCAATGTTTGGGAAAGTATATTTTTTTGGGAAAATATATTAATACACAACAAATATTTCTTCGTTTAGCGGTGTCCTGATGTAAATATTTTCAGTGTATAAAATATTTAGTTGTTTACGTTTTTGGAAAGATCTTTGATTAGGAGGACGAAACTTGTTGGTGACGCTTCCAGTAGCTTCAAGGTGAGGCTTATTGCTCATGGAATTGTTTAAAAGGCGAAAGCCGTAAACAATATTCACCAATTGAAGTATTCCTTTACGTTCTTAGAGTTTGTGTTTGGATTTGAAGTTCGAACTAATATGTCGAACTGGAGGGTTTTTATGGAGTCACAAGAGCTAGAGTCTGAACCAGAGATAGATTTACAGCTTTCCTTGTCTCAGTTGCCAATTCAACCATCCCAACCGGCAGATCCTTCACCATTGCCATTTCACCCACAAGATGAAGCTGGATCTTCTCGTCCGCTGAAGCAGCCTCGTGTTGAGCAGCGTTGGCATGGTAATCTCCAAAATGACGCTCGTGTTTGAGTGATCTTACTTCAAACTGGATGTGTTGAACCGGGCACCCGTGAAGTGACATTTGAAGGCAGTGTCCAGGGCTTGAACGAAGACAATTATTTCTGTGTACCTAGGCCAATCGAGCTAAACACTGGCCACCATCGTTGGTTAGAAGGGCCAGTGAATCCTTTGACAAAGACTCAACGTGCAGATTACATCGCAAGTACTATCAAGCGCATCTTCAAGTTCTTGCAGATGGAGTAGCACTGTTCTTTGACTTCAGTTTTTACCTCTACTTATTTTTTATTGAAGCTTTATACTAAATTTTTGTGTTTTGTGTTTCATTTGAATGTTAGAAGTTAAAAGATGGTAGATAGAGGGTAGTTTACCTCCTAGTTAGAACTCTAAAGGTTTGTTGACCTTTAAAGATAAGTAGATACTTATCTTTTGAGTTTTCCTAGAGCCAATGGGTGTTTTGAGGCCCATGAGATATGCACATGGGCTGATCTTATCCACCTTAGGGGTCTAGAGGGTAGGTAGGCATCTTTTCTCTCCCTCCTAGTCGGGTTTTGGGGGAAAAAGGAGTTAGTGTGCTTTGAGAGAAAAGGGTGTCTGTGTGTAGAGAGCCGAGAGTTTGATGGGCGAGAACTCTGGTTGTAAGCAATTTTTTTGAATGAAATTTTGAGGGTTTCTTCCTCATTGAGATGCGCTTCCAGAGAGGTTATTTTCGCTTGATTTGGAGTTGTATGCAAAAAGTTACAAGCGTGTGAGTGGAGGAGGGTCTGTTGCCACCCAACGAAGAAGAGCAGAGATTCGGGCGGCCACCAAAGTTTGTAGTTTTTGCGTATTTCTTTGAAAATTTCAAGAGTTATATAACTTTTGTTTAGCTTTGCATAAACTAATCATTCAAGTTGATTAGAGTTGACTTGCAAAAGTTATGAAGGTTTGAAATTGTGAAGATCCGAGGCCATCCATTGAGAGGGCAGAGTTTTCAACAAGCCATAACTTTTGGACAGTAGTTTAGAATGCTTTGAGATTTAAAAGGTGTGTGCACCATTGTCATAGCTCTCCAAAAAGCTATTACAATTAAGATTTAAAGTTTTGAAGAAGAAGTTATGAGCGATTAAATTTCTAGAAGGGCGGAACTTTGAACTCACATTACTTTCGGACAGTAGTTTAGAATGATTTGAAATTTGGAGGACTGTTAGTTATTTGTGTTAGCTTTCCAGAAAGTTATTAAACTTAGTAGTTGGAGTTTTGAGTCATCTGTGGCACTTGTTTGAAGGTTACAGCCTTGATGGAAATTTTTCCATTGTGTTTTTGAACACTTCTTTTGAGTTTATTAGTGTTTTTGAACACTTGAAGACTTGAAGACTTGAAGACTTGAAGATAAGAAGACATGAAGACTCATGTGTTGTGGCTTGTGGCTTGTTATTCCTAGCCGGATTTGGAGGCTCGTTGTCTTTTTTTTGTTATTCCCAGCTGGATTTAAAGGCTAGTTCTTTTCAATTCTGCTTCGTAAATTTTGTTGCGGCGAAGTGGGGTTGATCACCCACACGGTCGTATTTATGTTGTTCCGACCGATGAGGCGCGATTGCTGGTCACCGTGGGTTTGAATTTTAAGAGCCAATCTTTCGGACGGTTTCAGCTTGTGGTCTGGCCGTCCCGTTTTACCCGTCCGAGGCCGTGGGTTCTTATCACCTTACCTTTACCCTTAACCCGTTTAGAGCCACCACAGGATAGGCCAACGGGGAGCTGTTTGAAGAGTCGAAGAGATGAAGATATGAAAATTTGAAGAATTGAAGACACGACTAGACTCTCCTGCCATCTATTCCGGTTGCAGCCAGATTCCCCGTGAATTCTCAAAGCGCTCCCCTCTCTACACGACAGCGGGAGCTAATTGCAGCTCAAGAAGATTGTATTCGATCTTACCGTGACACACTCGTGACCGGTGTTGGGGCTGATCGTGTTGGAAGCTCTGCGGAGTTGATCACTCTATGCTCTCAAGCGGTGCAGAAGAAGAAGATTCAATGTGGCACCTTACTCACCCGACATCCTGCCATTGCTGACCCTCGTAATGGTGAAGAGTTTTTTAAAGAGGTAGTTGTTTATTCAATTATTTGTACTCGGTCTTTCAATATCCTTTAAATGATTTTGAAATTTTTGTTGACCACTTCTTTGTTATCGTTTGATTTAGGTCCTTCATCATTATGATGTTTATCAGAACAAGCCCGAAATTACAACAGAGAAGTTGCAATTGCTTTGCACTTCCAAGGTTTCAGCGAGGTTCAAAGGTAGATGGATGCGTTGGTGGAATCTGTCGAAGGAGGGGCGGGATGAATTCAATTTTCCAAAAGCACCATGTTCGGAGATTAGTCTCAAACCCTGGCTTGACGTGGCATCATTTTGGGCAGGGGTAGGTTCAATTTTCTTAATTCGTTTCATTTTTTATTTGTCCATCAGTTGTTAGTTTTGTTCACTGACATGTTGTTTTCATTGTTTAGCTTGACGAGGAGGCTGAGAAGCTTTTTGCCAAGGTCGTGAAGGATGACAACATCACGATGAGGATGGAGGGTCTCCCCAACTCCGTCTTGGATATTGGCTCCTGGGTGGACGCCAACTCTCTCACATTCTGGAAGAAGGCGTTTAAGAATCGTTTCAGTGGGCTGAAGCCGTTCATGAAGTCTGATGAGTTTCTCAAGCAGCCAGAGACACCTCAAAGTGTCAAGAGAGTGGTGCTCCGATATTTTTGGAGAGAGCTCGTTGCCAATGGAGCTTTCTAGCCTCGGGAGTTGCCAATCCGGCTAAAGAAGTGGTGTGATACCACAGTCAGCGCAGAGTGCATTTTCACAGAGTCTCAACTGCGCCGTTTTACTCGGCATCATTTGGCTCAGTGTCCTTGGTATTTGGAGCTTTGGCATTCAGCTCCAACTCTAGGTGAAGATGTGAAGTTTTGGGAGTCATAACACCATATTCATTATATTGGGAGATTGAGAGCCTCCCAAAATATTATATGAAGCTTAAGTTGACCAAAACATGCAAATGTTTAGTGAATTTGCACAATGAAATTTTTCCTATATGTACAATATGGGTACATATTCAGCTCGAGTCGAGCTAAATGTGCACAATTAATTTCTATTGGGAAAACCATTCACACCTTTCAAAGTCCTGGAAATCTCCCAATATAATGAATATGGTGTTTCATGTGATGCGTTGGCTCAACATTCTGGTGCGGGTCCAACTTTGCAGGCTTCAGCTCCATTCCAGATTGAGCCTGACCTTGAGCTCTCTGAGAAGGCCAAAGAGAGGGCAAAGCAGATGGCGGCCAGAATTGCAACAAGAGGAGCAGAGTGAGAAGCGGCCCGTTTGAAGAAGGAGACTACAAGGAAGCAGAAGAAAGAGACTTGAGTGAGGAACAAGGAATTGGCAGCTCTGGTGGCAAAAGAAGGGCCCGAGAAATTGTTGTCTACCGTGGGTCTTGGATCGTTCTCACAGCCAGCACCTGTATTGATCACATTTGGCGCTTCTCCATCTGCCAGCAGCCGCCCAGGAGTATTCGTTGCTAAACCAGCGTAGTCCATCTATTCGATTCCTGTCGTGGAGCAGACAGAGTCCATTGTTGCTGTTGAGGTAATCAATACCAGCGCCTACTCTATTTTTACTAACTATGATTTAGTTATAGCTGAGGATGACGTTCCGCCAGTTTGGAGAGATATTGCATAGTGGTTGATGGCCCATGGCGGATCCAAGTCCCGAAGTCTGAAGGGGGAGTTGACTGAGGATGGTTTGGCGGATATATTCATATTTGACGTCCCAGAGGACTTGCCAGTTCCAGGCATTTAGGGTGGTACTGTGATTCCACCATGGAACACACTACCTACACTGCCGACTCCCAAGGGTCGGAAGGAATCATTGTGGATTCGGTTTAACTTCGAGTTGGCAAAGTCATTTCTTCGTGATGGAGGAGTTATCATCGTGTTTTATCCAAATTCCAGGTTCATTTCGAATGAACTGGTTTCCTGGGCTCAATGGTCGGGATTTGACGAAGAAGCGAAGTGGTTCGCCATCAATGGACTTCCCCTCTTCTCTGATGCTGGCCCTGGTCGCGTACACAAGACTTTCATGGTCAAGTGTTTTGTTCGAAAGGCGGATCCTCTTACTCCATTTGTCTTCAATGATAGAGTGGAGCTTTTGGCGGATGGGATTGAGCTCTCTTCAGACGGTCATCTGACCAACTTCATCACCCAGGAGTCACTGACGTTGAGAGCCTCCACCGGGATGCCATGGCGAGGAGCGAGAGAGAAGCCACAGAATCTGTTGGAGGCTCTTATTGATCTTTGCACCAAGGAAGATGACATCGTCATGGACCTCACCGCTTCTACTGGTATTTGCATTTCATTTACTGGGCATATTTTTATTATTGAACCATGATTCTAATATATATGTGTTTGCAATCCACACTTTTTCTAGGTGCAAGTATCAAGGCTTGCAAAGCCCTCAAGCGTCATATTCTTGCCTTGGAGGCAGACAAGGACTTGGTAGACGAGGTGCTTCGATCTATGATTCCACAGACGTTGGAGGTTGATTCTGCGATTGTTGAGCCTATAGGGCAGACTTCTCTCAAGCGCCCTTTGGAACTTGGTGACGATGAACCAGAGATTAAGACTGCGCCTAAGAAAACGTGTAAGTAAGTTCTCTTCATTTATTTGTTATATTTGTTCTCTTATTCTATCATTGGTATTATGCTAATGAAAAATTCTTGCAGACGGTTCTCGACGTCGTTGACGGCTTCTCTGTCAACACCTCCCGCTGGAGTGCTGGCTCGCTTGGCAGGGAAGGTTGTAAGTCCGGAGCTGCCGTATATTTTGCCTGAATATGCTGAAGCTGCTGCCATTGCATCCGTAGCGCAGCCGTCGCGTCCACGATGTCCCTCGACTGCTCGACATGGCTCCGGTGGGAAGGATTTTGTGGATGACGAGGCTGAGGAGGCTAGTAGTGATTCCGATAGTGGTTCTGATAGCAGTATGCCGTTTATCCATCAAGGAAGTGACGATGAGTTCAGTAGTGAAGAGTAGTGATTCTTCTATTTTGTATGCCGTATTGACCTGATATGAGGCTTTGGATTTATGAATATATATCACCCTTGCATGTCTTATTTAATTATAGGTTTCATCCACATGAATGTTTGTACTCTACTTAGATAATCTAATAGATTAAAAATGATACTTCACTGATGGATTTTAATCAATTGTTATAATGTGTTTTTGAAATTAGAACTATACCTTTATCACTCCATGAATAGTTTACAAAGTTTCGAATAATTTTAGATGGTCCATCACTATCATTCTCTCCATTCAGCACCCCGAATCTTCTTTCAGAAATTTCCATTATCCCAAAATCCCATATCGATTGGTGAGGCTGGGGAGGTGTACCATATAATGGCTGAGTACCACGAATACCTCCAGTGACAAGCCTGGATGGCCTGGTCCTCTCCAGTCGCAATTGATATTGCCGTGGCAGCCCTCGGGTGCTAGTGCCGGGTATACAAGGACCTTGAGAGACCCGCCCCATTCCGCTTGGTGTAGTTTAGATACAGGGTAGACACAGGATACGTACAACACAACAAATTTTTTGTTTTAACTTTGTTGTTTTTTTTTCCATAAGTTTTTTATATCCATATAACATGTTCACTTCATACATTTCGCTTCATGCAACTTGATATTTATTAGAATAGTACTACATATTTGACTCAATTAGAATAGTAATACACATCCGAGAGAATTCTTCTACTGCAATTCGCAGAGTTATTCAAGCGATGTTTATCCATGGACTTATGATATTTGCAGTAAAACAATTTAGATAGTTGAATAGATGTACTTTATCTCCATATTTTTAATTCTATTGTATAAGAAAATAAGGGGATTATAGATGTATTTCTCCCCCATTAATGAAATATATTATCGTTATCATTTGGAATGCAAGTTTACATTGTAATTTATGTTACATTATCTCTTATCAAATTACTTTTAGTTGTAAGTTTTTGCCAAAACTCTAATAACAGTGCCACGGCTATAGGTGCCTTTTTTCAATAAACTATAAATTAAAGCGATTGCAGGTCAAGAATTTCTCTTATGTTGTTTTTTTTTTTTTTAAGCACAATCCACCTACACTCACGGCAATAGGTGTTCTTTATAATTTCACAACAAAAACAATGGTAAAAATTGTCATGAATTCAGTGCTCGCCGCTCGCCGCTCACTGCTCATAAAATAGCATTCCTGTGTTTAGTACTAGATAATTATTTTCCTAGGAGAAATTCAACACTTTATCTTCCAAAATGCAATCTGTTTGTGCCACTTTGGGTTTTTTCAAGTTATGATTTATAGTTGAACAACATGTGACACTTTTTCTTTAAGAAAGATCCTTTTTAGGTCAAAACTAACCTCAAAAGGTGGTAATGGCAATTACATGTTAATGTTTTTGCGACAATGATATTCATTGCAAACAATGTGATTCTAATTTAAGGTGGGGATGCTTAATTTCAACATGAACCCACACAAAATTTGAACTACATACAAGTAAATATTGATTTCAAAAATGTACTTGGTGAGATATACCATTTTGAATCATCTACAAGGTAAGACTTCAAAAATTTCGTCCCTTATTTATACAATATCTAAATAATGCTTATTTAAGTGGGTTAGAACCTCCTTTCTGAGTTCCTAACAAAAAAAAACCAAAAAAAAAAGAATTAAAAATTAAAACCACATCAAGTCAACCTAATAACACACACTGTACTTAACAACCAAAAGTGGGAACTAAGTGTCCCCACCTTAAGACTTTAGAGGTTCTAATGCACACTTGTATTATTATTGTTTAGTCTAAAGCACCTATGTCTCATTGGAGTCTGGAAGCAAGTCATGTGTGATATTGCATAGGTGTTTGATTTTGGAAGAGAAGAATGGAGGAAAAAATGAGCGTTGAGTGAAGTTTCGAAATTCCAGACAGGTTTGATATCAAGTCCCACCCAAAACCAACCTGTCAAACGATAGCCCCCGCCCGAAGCAGCCACCGCCCTCGAGTACCACAAACCCCCTGCCACTGCAACAAATCCCGTCCCCACCTCCGGAGACCCCCTTGAACTAGTCGAAGGAACCTCCATCGACCCAGTCGTCGCCTTCGCGCTCCACGGACCCTCCGCCAACGTACCAAGTCCCAACCCCACCCCCGGAGCTCCCCTCAAACACACCTCTGAAGCCCTTCTCTAGGGAACCTTCGAGTCAGCTGCTGGCCCCTCCCTCAACCCTGCCAACGTTCTCGTGCTCCACAGCCCCCCCCCCGCCAACGCACCAATTCCCGGCCTCACCTCTATAGCCCTCCTCAAACACACCGCCGGAGCCCCTATCAAAGTTGCCCTCAAGTCACCCGCTGGAGCCTCCCTCGACTTAGCTGCCTCCATCGTGCTCCGTAGACCCCCCGCCAACGTTCCGGGTCCCGACCTCACCTCCGGAGCCCCCCCCTCGAACTTACCTTCGGAGCCCCTCTCAAAAGAGCACTAACTACAGTGACAACACCAATTCCCGACTTCGCCCCCCATGTACGAACTACAGCCACAAGCCCACCACAAGAACTGTAGTTATACACGGAGTACAGACATAGAATCCTATCTACTGGAACAACCACATGAGCTTTGCAACACAACGCACTCCTATGACAAGGAAAAGAGCAGCCTCGAAAACCCTGATTGTCCCCACGGTTCCTCAGCCAAGTATTCCAGCCCTTGAACCACCCCCGAAGAGCTCAAACACAAGGAAGAAGACAAGCTCACGGCCCCCCAAGAAAGCAGGCGACAAGCTCACTGGTCAAAAGGTGATGAGGCAACCAAAGAAAACCCCCCTCCTTGCTTACTTTTGCTCCAGGACGAAGATACAGACTCCGACTTGGAGTCGGGCCTCCCTGCTTGGTCGGTTTCCAAACGCCCCTTACCAAGCCACAAGCACTCAAAGGCGACAGACCTGAGTGGCGGTACGTGTGCTACTACCTCTCCCTCGCAAATGGCGAGCAACACACCTCCCCTAGCCCTGGTAACCTTTAGAGACCTCCCTGACCCTCATACACTACTCTCCGAGGAACACAAGGCGGTAGACATGGAGGTGGAGAGTACCTTAGAGAGCTCCAAGAGGATTACAGAAGCCCAGACTAAAACCCCTTCCATTGAGGACGCACCAACTGCTTCAAAGAAAACAAGAGGTAACTTTTCCCCCCAGGACAAGTCTCTATCCCTGACCTCTCCTCTTTTCACTTTTGGTTGGGCTTCTCCACCATGGAGAAGCTTGCCATTGATGCAGGACAAGAACCTCTATTTAGTGGAGAAAGTATCATAGACATGATCACACGAGGAGCGCCCAAGGAAGAGGCGGATGAAGCTTTAGGAGTTGAGGTGGCTTATCCGAGGATTCCACAACTATTGTATCCCTCAGTACGGCAAGACAACATTGCAGGGCAACACTACAATCTGACACACGTACCATTTGACATTCCCACCTCCCCTGTGACTGGCCATTTCCTTGACTTCCACGTGGCAATTCATTTTGAATTGCCACAACACAACATGTATCATGATGACGTGAAGATACTCACGATTGGTAGACTTGAGCACATGGGGATCCCCTTTGGCACTAGCTTAATGGATCCTGTTGCAGTCCTATGCAAAAGGGTCAAAAAGCATGGCATGGGCATATGGGCAGGGATAATTAAGCTCCACCTCCTCATGCCAGAGGTGGATGCTATATCTCTATTTCGAGGCACCAAGTACTTCATATTACAATTAGACCCTCTAGGCCCAACTTCCATGGAGAAGGTATGTAAGACCTTCCACGTAGTAGCACGGAAGAACTTATCAGTGAGGATCAAATGCGACAATCTCAAGGGTATTGCAGCACACACACTCTACCAGGACATAGTTGCAAACGGATTCACTAGGAAATTGGAGTTTGAAATAGTAGACGTAGAGAAGGTGTTAGGAGAGGCACGCGCCTTCATTGTTGCCCCAACTCCACAACATGCCAAGAAATTCGAACTTCACGAAATCACCACACACCAGGAAGTGATACCAGCAAGGGCTACTAGCTCTGGAGGATTTTCAACCATTGACCGGGCAAAAAGGGATGCTCTCATGGTCACACTTTCACAACTCCCCATCCTTATGGGTGTCGAAGAAACCTCGGCCATCATCAACAAGGTGTTTGAAGAAAAGAATGTTATATCCATATGGTTCTACAAGTAGGAAGGGGGGAAGCACAATGGCAGTGCTAATGTGCAGCTTGTCAACCCTATTGTCTACATGAAGTTTCCAAACAAGACATTCATGGTTGGTAGTCATCATGTAGAAATTGCCCCTCACCGAAGAAGCCTTGAAGGCATTGCACCCCCACCCCATCCGTGGTCGAGAAATGGGGTTTCAATGACATCAACAAGGCTCTAGTCAACACCGTTGCTT
Organism: Bryoerythrophyllum caledonicum; assembly: GCA_963971425.1. Classification (NCBI taxonomy): domain Eukaryota; kingdom Viridiplantae; phylum Streptophyta; class Bryopsida; order Pottiales; family Pottiaceae; genus Bryoerythrophyllum; species Bryoerythrophyllum caledonicum. The sequence continues at coordinate 7,393,195 of OZ020526.1, read as the reverse complement.
CAATTCAAGTCACACCTACCCCTTCTGGCATCACCAGGTCGGAAATGGCAGCCATCATGGAAGCAGGTAACCAGAGACTACGCAAGGAGCTCTCTACTCTTCACGAAGACATCATCAAAGAAACCCGAGAGTATACCAACAATGCCACCGATGAGCTCCGCACCAAATTCACCAATGTGGAGAGTTTGATGGCCTCCACATTGCTCGCATTGCAAGACATCTCGAGGTCCAAGCTTCCCACCCTAGGAGATCCTACAAACGTGGATTGACCACGGACCAGAGACAAAGTTTCCATCACCATGGAACTTTATGGTGGATTGGTAATTTGACCTTCTCTCCATCCATCACCTCTACTCATATTTGTCCTTCTATCACCACCATAGTTGTCATTGTGACTATTGCCATACCCTCATCTCAACTCCTCTCTCTAGCTTTGCCTCACAAGTTATATATGTCACCTCTATGTCCTCACATGTCCCTTGAAATCTCCCCCCTTCTAATCCACTACGATAGGCCCTCCTCAATAGCTCCACCTTGCCTCTTAGATGCACCTACCCCACATTTCTATCCACTTACCCCACAATACCTACCCTATTTTTTTGCACCCCGTTGCTAGAAATCCCCGCTTTGGTGTGGGGCGTTGGTTAAAGATGAAGCGTGGGGGTTCTGAGAGAATGTGTCTCATGATGTTCAGGTAACTTTTGTGCTGATAAGAAGCCGACGGCTGTGAACTGGATCGATGGTCGCGGCAAGTCGGTCGTCTGTGAGGCGATCTTGAAGGAGGAAGTTGTCCGCAAGGTCTTGAAAACGTCGGTCTCTGCTTTGGTGGAACTCAACATGGTGAAGAATCTGGCCGGATCCGCGTTGGCTGGCGCAATCGGTGGCTTCAATGCACATGCATCCAACATTGTGTCTGATGTTTACATTGCAACCGGCCAGGATCCTACTCAGAATGTTGAGAGCTCACAGTGCATTACCATGATGGAGGCTGTCAATGGCGGTCGCGACTTGCATGTGTCTGTGACCATGCCTTCTATTGAGGTATGTGCCCCCCCCCCCTCCCCCCCGATCTGCATCTCCTGATCCACCTGACCTTCATTCAGTTCATTATCCGATTGGATGCACATGGTCGTTTTTATCTGAACGTTTGTTGTTGGTTTTTCTCCCCACAGGTCGGAACTATCGGTGGTGACACACAATTGGCATCGCAATCAGCATGCTTGAACTTGCTGGGAGTGAAGGGTGCAAACACAGAATCCCCGGGCGCGAACGCACAAGCACTTGCAAGAGTAGTGGCCGGCACAGTGCTGGCCGGCGAGATCTCCCTCATGTCCGCCTTGGCTACTGGACAGCTTGTGAAGAGCCACATGAAGTACAACCGCTCCAACAACAACATCGCCGCCTGTGCGAACGCGGCCCTGCCTCCGTTGCCTACCAAGTCCTGCGCGGCGGCCTTGTAAGCGAGACGCAAGGTGTGTATTTTTGAAGAGGATTTCCACATTCATTTCTATTAGGAGATCCGGATTTATTCCCCATTCGCAGTCCACTTCCCCAAACAGTGTTAGCCCCTGCTTTTGAATCAATTTTGTCTCCCGTTTGAATTCCGTCCGAGTGTCGTAGGTTTCCTTTATGGTGAATAAGGAAGGAGATAGGAGACACTGTACAACTACTCACCCCATTGCTCTCTGTCCTGTGGAGCAGAGGACGGAGCTCATTGTACATAACCAAAAGGCATGAAATCTGCTAACTGATTTCTGAGCATCAGGTGTCCCCAGTTCCTGTGTAGGTGTTGAGTTGGTGGGGTACGTTCCACAGCCAAATATCTGACTGCTTCTCATAAAGTACGACCATGCACAGTGAATACTGTCTTGTCACATTCTGTTACCGAGGAATGAAGATTCGTCTGGTAACTGAAAATTCCCTGTTACAGTTCTTCGACAGCCGTGTCACAACGAGACCCCACGAGACTTGGAATCCGACACCGAAACGTATCTCTGGCATTGCTCATCACATTCCATTTGCTGCAACATGGGTTGAAAGTCGGAAGAGGAATAGTTGGATCAAGTGGATCCCAGATTTTGGTAGTAAACGTCAAACATCCCGTTCAAGGGTTGATCCTAGTATTGTGTATTTTTTTATTCTATCTGGAACATTTTTTTAATTCTATCTGGAACATTTTTTTTATTCTATCTGGAACATTTTTTCTATTGATGAAACGCTACTGTTCAAGTGATTTCCAATGGTTCTGAGTTAAAAACAGAAATCAGACCCAGATTTGGAGTGAGCAAATGCCGAATATCTGCGCATTCAGAACCGCTCAAAGAAGTGAGGTACTCGCTCTTCCCAAAATAATTTGTCATTAAAGCTATGAAGAGCGCATATATCCAGCCCCACTACAGTCACCACTCTATCTCTGCCTTAGTAATTATCGGAACCAAAAACACATGACTCCAATTCCACTTTTGTGTTCGCGTCCATCTCGTCCTTGGTTATAGCGATGTCTGTTAGAGCCACAACTACTATGCGGGCATTATTTGTACAGAAGATCCATTGCACCAATCGCCAGCTTCTTCTCAGGACTGGAATCATCTTGAACCTTGCTGGCGCCTGCGTCGGCTTCGCCCGTCTTCCGTTCAGCAGCGTTGGTAATGGATCGATCAGTTGTCCATAATCAAAACGATAGGAGGCCAGTATAAAATCATACCAAGTAAGCTACTCTACTTGACATATAAAAATCATTTTTCAAATCACATTACTAGGAGAAAAAACGGATTACAAAGAATATTTGATTTGCCAAAATATTAATAAAGTACATGGCAATGAAACCTCCCACATTCTATCAGCCTACGGTAAACAAGAGTCTTCGTCATGCCAGATTCCACAGCTTGTCATATTTATTACTGGTACGATCTAGTAAATCCTTGCTCACAATAGTAATCTATGCCAGTTAAAATTTCATTGTCTTCATCTCCAAGCTCTAACTATGTGAGACAGTATATTTACGAACTATATGCAGGCTGGAAGTGGAGCACCGCAAAGTCCTTCGTTGCCAGGTTGGAATGCGTCGGCGGGTAAGGTACTCAAAGCCGGGGGAATGGGTCCTGCAACTCAGTGATAGCCACATCACATTGCCGTTTTAGGGATACAACTCCTCATTCTACAGATTATGAATAAGCCCCACGGTAGTATTCAATCTCCACTGACAGTAAATTAATAACCGAAGAGACTAAATGATGAGTGGTGGTAGATTACAATCGGCATTTACCTGTCAGATTGTTGCCACTGAAGCTCGTGAAGCTTGCCGGTCCAGGAAGAGGACCATAATTTGCGGGAATTTGTCCACAAAACTGGTTGTTGGCGATGTTCATCCAGGAGAGCTAGGGGAGGTCACCGATTGAGGCTGGAAGAGTGCCAGTCAGCCTGTTGCCCGTCGGCGAGCTGCTTCCCAGGTTAATGGTCTCTAGGTTCTTCAAATTTCCTAGGCATGCTGGAAGATACCCCCTGAGCTTGCTATCTGTGAGCTCCAGGTCTACCAATGTTTTGCAATTGCCAATCTCCAGGTATACCAGAAAGTTGCGTTTCGTAGAGGTAGAGCCCCTTGAGACCTCTGATGTTGCAAATTTCCCCGGGAATGGGTCCCGACAAAGGGTTGCACTGAGGTCGAGTGTTTCAACATGAAGGCCGCCGAGCCAAGTGGGAATGCGGCCAAAGATCTGGTTCCCGGTCAAGAGAAGGGCATCCAGTTTCTTCATCTTGGTGATGCATTACGAACCAATGGTTTTGAGGTTATTGTCGGTCAGCACGAAATCGGTCAGTGCGTGGAGGTTGCCAAATGTTGACTGCTCATGCGTCACAATACACACATGGAATAAGTAACACGCTAAAACTAGAGATTTCAAACAATTCATACGCAGGGATGCTAGGGTTTCAACTCTGTACCGGAATCCCACCAATCAGCCAATTCCCAGCTATTAACAACCTATCAACCTTGGATAGGCTTCCCAAGCTTGGAGGAATGTCACCCATGAAGTGGAAACGATCCAAAACGAGCGATGCAAGGTTCTTGAGGTTGCCGAGCTGTTTGGGAATAGGATGAGCATAGCCGAAATCAACGTGAGTGAAATCAAGTTTAGTCAATGCTTGAAGGGCGCCGAGTGAAGCCCCAGCTCCTTGCATGTTCCGCTTCACCTGATTACCAGCTAGAACAACTCTGATAACTCTCTTTCCTGCTGCGTCACATGTGATGCCCTAACCAAAATGGTCACCAGAAGCCCCTACATCAGACCCTCTTTGACACCTTCAAAACCTAGTACGGCAAATGAATCTCAACAGTTCCATGTCACGCTTAACGATGAACTGGTGGCAAAATCGACCAGAATAATTGCTAAAACAACATGGAGACTAATGTGAGCACACTTACAAACCACGTGCAGCAGTTAGATGATGAAGTCCACGATGCCAGAGGGTCAGTGCTGTAATTGAGCTGGCTCTTAAAGAGCAGCAAAGCTGTTTGTCTCCAGCATTGCACTCGGCAGCCACTCTGCCTGCCAAGGCAGCAGCGCAGACCGTCAAAGCGAGCAACAGAACCGATCTCTGCTGGCAGTTCCCGAACATGGATTGCTTCCGGGCCATCATCATCTCAAACACTCAACTGATAGAAATGCACAACCCACTTAGTTAGTGGCTGGAACGGCGAATGCGGAGAGCACACTCTGTGATGGTGGAGTGCGCTGATCGAGCTTATTGGAAGGCTGCCTTATATCCCAGGTCGAGTCCTACAACATCTCCGTTGACTTACAGTAGGTGACCCAGTCTGGAGGCCCATGTGGCTGGATAGCAAACTTAGCGAACAAACAGTGTACTGTGATGCATTCCCCGTGTGACTCTTCCGGTTAAAATTGGCAGCCAACTTAGCGCTCACAGTTGCAATGTCAGAGTACCACACGTGACTCGTCCCCCTCATTTCCGGATACCCTACCGTTTCGAATAGTTGGTGGTTAGCGAGAGCTACTATTCGTGCCAAGTTTCTTATTTTTAGATGAAACTGATTGCAGCATTAAGGGAAAACAAGGCCAAACGGAGGCCGACCGGGCGCACCCAGCCGCACAATGTCAGCTTCCCACGACGCCGACACACGATTGAGAGTCGCGAGCGAGATAAAACTGGCAAACATGACGTGCAGCAGCCCGACTGAGCAACCGCCGATCCAACTGAGTCGTGCACTCAACAATCTCCGGACAATTTCGCATTAAATTATCATAAACTTTCTCCCCCGACACCAGATTAGCACCTGTAATCCGATCCACAATCTAATTCCGCTGTGCGCACGTTGCAGCCCAGTGGGATTTGCTGCCTCTCCTGGCACTTGCAGTTGCAAACGCAGCTCAGGAATGCGCTGCCGAGTGCCATTGCCCCTGCCTCTCTCCAATTTGGATCTGCAAATCGCACGACCATTACAGCTCACATTTCTGTAATAATTAACTGCAGGTTTAAACCCTAAGCATCTTGGATTTTGACGCAACTTGGGTAAAGATGCTGATGGATGTGCATTGGCTCTGTTTGGTTTAACTGCCTGACAGTGTAGTAGCTTTTGTCCTAGCACTGGCAGTTTTAGGCATTTTGTTAGTGATTTTTGATTAATTGCAAGAGTTGTGGACGTTTTGTGTAGGTCATCAACTTGGCTTCGATTTGCACGCCAGCTGATCACAACACCCGTCCACTTGACACCATCTACAGCAACTTCGTCGACGCTCTGCCTGTGGTGCAGTACTGCCGGGAGAACGGCAAGCGTCTCATCCATTTCTCCACTTGCGAGATCTAGTATGGCAAGACCATTGGCAGCTTCCTGCCCATGGCAAGACCATCCCTTGAACTAGGCGCACCCTGCTTTCTACATGTTGAAGGTGGATGAAACCAACTCCCTGCGTTTTTGGTTCGGTGGACAAGCAGAGGTGGTCGTATGCGTGTGCGAAGCATTTGATCGAGAGGCTCATATTTGATAAGACTAGTGACGATATTCTGCCCTGATTTTCAGTTTTAGGACGCAGTTGAGCAACAATTTGGAAGGGATTTGATTAGAGCTCTGGTGATCAGCATGATTTGATGGCTTTTCTAGTCATAGAAATAGTAAGACGACGATATAATTGTGATCCTTGAGCACCACATTGAATTCCTTTTGAGCAGCTGAAGGAGCTGAGAATGGAATGGAGTTCACCATTGTTCGGCCATTTAACTGGATTGGCCCGCGCATGGACTTCATTCCTGGAGCTGACGGACCTAGTGACTCAATTCCCCGTGTCTTGGCTTGCTTCAGCAATGAAAGACACCGTAGTCTTCCTTGGACTTGGTGCTCTCAATCAGTGATATTGCCTTTTAGCATGTTGTTTTCTAATATTTAATAATAAGTCGTGCTGAAGAGTCCAATGAGTTTACATGAATTGCAGAACTTGATGAGAGGAGAGCCACCTTCATTGAATTCCTGTCATGACTATCATCAAGAGGCAGCTTGGTACACTATTCTACCACTTAGAGTTTCCTGTCTTCTTCGTGTACTTTTTTTGGGAAGCAATTTGCGTGTCGTCGAATAAGTCGCTGATTAGTGCTGATTGTGCAAACAATTTGTTCAGAGTGGGCATCCAAGACGTCGATGTACGATTTGATGGAGCATACTTTGACATACCAGCATGCAACTTACGCTGAAGCCGTCAAGAAGGACATGTCCAAGTCCATTGCATCATAGACATGCCCATTTAGATCCCTCAAGTAGATTGGTGGTAGCATTGTAGAACCATTCAAAACCATTGGGCTAAAACTGAGACTATAATGGTTTTTCTAAAATTTCAAAAGATCCATCTATCAAGATTTGGTCTTTTAAGAATTAATCCTTTAGTGCCCACCACCATTTTCTAGAAAACGAGGAGGTTTTCTAGCATCTTTATGCCTCACATTGCTCCTATGGTGAGAAGAAGTATAATTTTAGTATTTGACTGTTTAAATTTTCAGCCTATGCAAATGGGCGGATGGTGAAAATTTTATATTAGGATCCAATAGCTAGTATTGAAAATTATAATGTGTATAGGCACTGTATATTTGTGAATATTGTGAAGCGTTTTTCAATCATCTAGATCTAAAGTAAATCAGTAGAATATTATTATTATTATTTTTTGTAAATTTTGAGATTCCAAGTTAGAGATGCAGCATGCTATTGGCTTTCCATTCAAATTCACTACACACAGATTATGGTTTTTTGAATTTACAGTGATTTTTCAACTACCAAAGGAGGTTGAACTACGCAACAAGCAAGTGAAGTTTGTACTGCGATTTAGTGTGTAGTTGAGTACTGTTATATTTTGCAATCAACTATTAGAAGAAGGAAATACCATGAATGACGCAGAAGAAAGTCAAAGAGTAAATCTCAAAATATGGTTCTATAATGTATTTATACGATGATATACGTTAAATGGCACAATTTCATATGTCTTCCTCATAAATCTTTCTAGGTTGCATCTTTACCTCACCACAACTTACCACATGTATTTCTTTTTCATTCCTTGTTTGGCACATTTGGATTCATTCTTTCCGACCATACACTTTGGTTCATTCTTTTTGAGTAGTATAAACATGCACTATTCATTTTTGTTCATATTTTATTGTATTCAAGGAGTTGTATATGAATCTAAAAATGAAAATGATTGCATTGAATGGATCTTGCGATTCTGCAAATCCATCCTGATCCGTTCGACTTCCAATTCCAATGGTTTTGAAGTCATTCTCCTTTACATGGGAAAAGTGACCACTTTTTGGCTCCTTGGGCCAAGGTAGATTTACACATTGTTGCCACTTTGGGATTTTCTCATAGTTAGAGAATGTCGTTTAAGTTATTTTTTGGGCTAGATGGGGAAATTGAAGAATATTCCAACACAAATATTTTCACACCATTTTTAGATAAATAATCAAGCATTATAAGCGGTCAAAGCTAAAACTAATAGTTTCTCATTGTTGTCACTAGAGAGGATTACTCATGCCATCTGAGTATGAAAAACCGTTACCTTGGATATGGTCAGATACCGCATAATTCTCAAAAGATTGTTTTCGTGATCTGAGTTCAAAAGAGTACAAAGGAGTGCATTTTAGCTTTTCACTCCATTATGAACCATAGTAAACCATAATTAAGCTACCGTTACTACTATTCTTAATCAAGTTGTGACCTAATTATACTCTTTTACATTGTTGCACATTTCTCAAACCATAAGGGTACTATTGGGTCATTTTGTAAGTGGCAACAATGGGGGTTGGGGGGGAGGGGTGTGGCAACAATTTGTACATCTACCTTTTCTTGTGACTTGGCAAGGAGGTAGGTCAGAACATATATTGGAGATTATCTCGCCCATCAATAAGCAATATGGTTATGGTCTTTTGTATATATGGGAATCATATATACAGGCACGTATTTTACAAAAATGAATTAATGTTTAGCAAGTCTTTGGATTCAAGATTGTCCAATAGACTTTGGACAATCTTTCATTTGGAGGTCATTTCAAAATGTGAGCCTTATCATGATAAGATATAATGCCATCCTAGGCTTGTAGAATACTCACTTCTTTGTGTCTAAAGGAATCATGACAAGCTCTTAACCTTTCAAACGTCAGTTGGGAACCGTATATATAGGGATGTATTTTACTCTGTAGAATACCAAAAAATACTAAAGTCTAGCAAGACTTACACCGTCCGATTGAGAATTCTTCAACTAACATCTTTCATTTGGAGGTCATTTCAATATCTCAATCTTATCATGTTCAAATATGACATTATACCTCTAAAATATTGTGGCCACCAATGGCATCTTCTGATGTTTAAGGGTCAAAGACGTGGTGGTGTATTCATCTTTCCGCCCGGTGCATGCCAATTAAGTGCTAAGGCAACTAGAAGCGTCCTTCTAAAGTTTCAAGAAAACTTGGAGATTGGATCAATGTGGTCGCCATGAAATCAAAATTGTAGTGGTAGTAGCATCACACATGCACAAATCAATACCACAAGAAGTCAAGATCCGGTCATGCTCCAAAACATGAGAGATGATGTTGGTGGCACTTGACGACACTCTTGTTGCTCACCAAGCATCTCAACAAATTCCAATGAGATCGACTAGATCATGGGAGACGATGCCAATCCCCGCATGTCTCCCATCATTAGAATACCGTGCGTATAGGAAGATGTCTTCAAACCAATACATGAATAGAATTAGTTACAACTTTCCAAAGTGAAAGGATTGACATGACCAATAACCTGCCCTATGTTCACCAGAAGTTGTGCTAGTATAAATCCTCCTGCTCTTTAACCTTCACAAATTGATGTTGATAACATAATTAGTCTTTTCGTGGTGACAACTTTTTTGGTGGCTGCCGTATTTGAAATCACTATGATCAATGTCATAAAACTACAAATACAGCCTTTAAAAAACGGATAATCATACCCAACTTGTTAGTTACATGATGTGATTCACTTGTGCTTCTAGAGTGGTCGTGAGTTAAACGACATCCTACCACACTATCTCTACGTATGGAAGTTTTGCACTGCAGTCTACATTTGGAATATCTCCAACATATGGAATGCACTTTGAATTGTCAGTTTGGTCATGATGTGGTTCTCCATGAGTGTTGTGATTATATCTAATTTTGGAGTATAGAAAATTTGAGAAGTTAATTCCACAAGTTTTGAAAAATTCAATGGTACTCAAAACAATAAATATTCCAAAATCATATAAGTATTCTATAGGGTGTTAGAAACTTAGAACTATGTGAAGGTCGAAGGAAACTATTTTGACTGACAACTTCCTTGTACAATATTTGTGTATAGAAGAATCCCACAAGTTGGTATCGCTTTCATTATATATCATGGTTGGTCGCTGTGAAACCAAAATATGACATCAACTCTAAATCCATCCACGGGAGACAACAACTTACGGCGTTCGTGCGGTGAGCATTTGGATGGCTAAGAACCCTTGTTCGACTATTTTGGATGAGGATTTTGTTCACGTGAGTGCATATGATGGAACATGCGAGAGGAAATAATAGCTTATGTTTGAGATCAGTGAAAATAATGACACATCACTACTAATGTACAAAAATTTTGTAGACAATAACATAGCATCATGAACAACATCATCCCAGTCATGAGATTGGTGTCGTTTTGCCCGTACAAACCTACATTAATGCCACTATACAAGAAGCAAAAAAGTTAGTCAAGATCAAGCCGACAAAAAGTTACACGTACAAACCTACATCAATGCAACAATACAAGAAGAAAAAAGTAATGGCTCATGTTTCAAGTTAGTCAGGATCAAGCCAAGAAAAAAAACCCCAGTACAAACCTACATTGATGCAACTATACCAGAAGAAAAAAGGTTATGGCTCATGTTTCAAGATAGTCAGGATGGTACCAAGCGGAGAAAACATGTGTCCATAGTAAATCACAACATTGGCATCACCATACAAACCTGGAAAAGAATGGCTCATGTTTCAAGTAGGTCAAGGTCAACTCAGAAGGGAAAAAACAATGATACATCTCTGATCACATGTATGTTATAAAGGAGGCCAATGACTAAACCTATGAATGTGAGAGCGTTGATTGTTCTGTTGCACTCTCCGCAAGTTTGCTTGTGACAACAGCCCAATCTACAGACCTCAGTCTTGATCGGCTCATCCAAGGGCACTAATCCAGCCTTCTCCGTCACCGTAACCATGTTCTCTCCATCCCTGATGAGGCCTAGAACGACTCCAACTTTTGGGCCCTGAATTGCTCCGGTTAACAGCACCCTCGCAGGCATTAACAACCTCCTATCTTGTGGGAAAAAAAACAACCAAAAACAACGAAAAAACAACGAGTAACAATGAGAAAACAACAACCGATGGAATTTCTGTTCCTCTTGTGTGGTCTGAGAGGAACAGAAAATTAGGCTGATTGTTACCTTGTGCTTGAAGGCCTTTCCCATGCCTTTGATCCACTTGCTCCAAGCGTCATGGCCTCCCTCAATGGCTTGTTGCAGGTCTCCAGTGTCGTATGCTTCCAAGATGGCGTTGGCAACCTCGGCAATGTTGTCATCCACAACATCCTTCACCACGGAGCTGCATGTTAATAAGGTTTGTATCAGCGTCAGCAATCATTTGATAACCATCTTCACTACACCTCTTGAAACGATATGACATCAAGTATGGAAAGTTGGTACTGCCCAAAGGTAGTGTCGTCCACCTAAATGAAAGTTAAAAAAAAGAGGAGGAGGGTAAGACTTACCTTGCCAAAGTCTCATGTAGTGGATAGTGTAAAATGTCGACCAAGTAACTTTCAGATTCTAAAACTACCTCAATTCCATTCTTCAGTAGCTCCACAGCCACCTATCAAATTCAATAAAGAGAATGCTCAGAAGTGAACTATTTTGGTCAAACAACATGTGATTCTAGACTACCATCAACTTCACAAGCAACAACTACCGCTGCATTTCCCTTTCTGGATCCCATCAAGCCCCAACATCTTATGCATGTGACGTTATCGATTATATGCATTTAAAGGTCTATTAACTGCCACTTACATTGACAAAAGAAGCCGGGACAGACTCTGTAAGAAGGCCTGCCTTTATCCATTGCTCTCGGAACATGGTGGCAACATCTTCAGTTGGCAACAAGCGCAAATGCTGCCCATTCGGCCACCTGAACAAATGACAACATCCTTGACAACTCAGTGGAAAAGAATGAACAACGTCGTGGAACCTGGTTACATACTCCTCAATACTAAAAGGTCAGGGCTACTACCCATGTCATTGAGATCGGAACGTACCCCAACTTCGTTTGATAAAAAATGGCTCCACTCTTGGTAACACGATCGATGGAAAACTTCTCAACTACCACAGCGAAATTGCACATTGATTCATGAGCTGATTTTACTTACGAGAAAAGAAGGGGTATCTTGAAGTGACTACTCGGACAAGTACGACGATAAAACTCGACGTATGTTTGTTGAGTAGGATGGACTTACTGATCTGATCCGCAGTGAAGATTTCGTCTTCTGAGCCGTCATTCCAACCCAAAAGGGCGAGGTAATTCACCATGGCAGACGCCAGATAGCCCCATCTCCCTGAACTGGAGAATCACCCTCAGCATGGATAAGTATACCACTATAACAACACCTAGAAAACTTGGTGACAAAAATGGAAAAGAGGATTAACGCTGCAGCAACAAGTACCTGTCCCACGGATGTGGCTCCGTGACGCTTGGAGAGTTTGCTACGATCAGGAGCCAGAATCAAGGAGACATGGCCAAATTGAGGCATGGAAAATCCAAGAGCCTGCAATCCAAGGTCTTAGCAAAAGATATATGACAATCCACAGGTTGAAAGTGAGGTGTTGAACGTTACAAGAAGTGATCGATGGTATAAAGAGTGTACTGAGGACAGGAAGTAGTTTACATTGTAAATTAGGGCTTGTCTCAAGGTGTTCGGTAGGTTCTCCTCTGCTCTGCGCATTGTTTGCGTGTGAGTGTTGTCACTAAAGGGTGAAAGTAATCAGGACATAAAGAAACATTAGACGTAACAGCACTATGTGGATGTTAGGATTAATCTCTGGCACAGAGGTTGGGCACCTGATAACATGAGATATTATCATTGTGCCATCCTCAACTGCCACACAAAAGTTGTACACGGGTTGACCGTTGCTTCGCGACACCACAAAGTCGCCCAATGTGTCCATCCATGTAACATGTTTTCAAGGTGCGAGTAAATGACTTATCAGCTTTCCATAAGGCCTGGGATTAGGACTGTTCACAGCAGAACACGAGCCGCTTGAAGATGCACTAAAAAGAAGCTTTCTAACACGAAAGCAGGAAGAGTGGGGACCTCCATCACTTCACCATTTTCACATGGCAAGAGAATATGGACATGGCAAGAGAATCATTTTTCAAAACACATTACTAGGAGATTAAAGAATTACAAAGAATACGAACATTCTATCTCCCACATTCTATCAGCCTACGATAGAATATGTTTTGATAGCATACTAACAAGAGTCTTCGTCATGCCAGATTCCACAGCTTGTCATATTTATTACTGGTATGATCTAGTAAATTCTTGCTCACAATAGTAATCTATTCCAGTTTTTATTTCATTGTCATCATCTCCGAGCTCTAATTATGTGAGTTTATTTACGAACTATGTGCAGGCTGGAAGTGGGACACCGCAAAGTCCTTCGTTGCCAGGTTGAAATGCGTCGGCGGGTAAGGTACTCAAAGCCGGGGGAATGGGTCCTGCAAATCAGTGATAGCCACATCACATTGCCGTTTTAGGGTTACAACTCCTCATTATACATAAGATTATCATGAACTAGAATCCACACTGTAGTACTCAATCTCCACTGACAGTAAATTAGTAACCAAATTGATTAAATGATGAGTGGTGGTAGATTAAAATCGCCATTTACCCGTCAGATTGTTGCCACTGAAGCTCGTAAAGCCTGCATCTCCAAGAAGTGGACCATAATTTGCGGGAATTCGTCCATAGAACTGGTTGTTGGCGATGTCAATCCAGGAGAGCTTGGGGAGGTCACCGATTGAGGCTGGAAGAGTGCCAGTCAGCCTGTTGCCCGTCTGCGTGCTGCTTCCCAGGTTGATGGTTTCTAGCTTCTTCAACTTTCCTAGGCTTGCTGGAAGATACCCCCGGAGCTTGCTATCTCTGAGATCCAGGTTTACCAATGTTTTGCAATTGCCAATCTCTTCAGGTATACCGGAGAGTTGCGTTTCGTAGAGGTAGAGCCCCTTGAGACCTCTGATGTTGCAAAGTGCTCCGGGAATGGGTCCCGACAAAGGGTTGGCACTGAGGTGGAGTAATTCGACTTGAAGGCCGCCGAGCCAACTGGGAATGCGGCCAGAGAGCAGGTTCCTGGTCAAGAAAAGGTACTTCAGCTTCTTCAGCTTGGCGATGCATTCCGAACCAATGGTTTTGAGGCCATTGTTGATCAGCTGTAAATCGATCAGTGCGTGGAGGTTGCCAAATGTTGACTGCTCGTGCATCACAATACACACATGAAATTAGTCATACGCTAACACTAGAGATTTCAAACAATTCCTTGGCAGGGATGCTAGGGTTTCAACTCTGTACCGGAATGCCACCAGTGATCCGATTCCCAGTTATGACCAAGCGAATAAGCTTACTTAGGCTTCCCAAGCTTGGAGGAATGTCACCCATGAAGTGGCATTCAAACAAAAAAAGCGTTGCAAGGTTCTTGAGGTTGCCGAGCTGTTTGGGGATAGGATGAGCATAGCCGAAATCAACGTGTTGGAAATTGAGTTCAGTCAATGCTTGAAGGGCGCCGAGTGAAGCCCCAGCTCCTTGGATGTTCCACTTCACCTGAATACCAGCTAGAACAACTCCGATAACTCTCTTTCCTGCTGCGTCACATGTGATGCCCTAACCAAAATGGTCACCAGAAGCCCCACATCAGACCCTCTTTGATACCTTGAAACCTAGAACGGCAAATAAATCTCAACAGTTCCATGTCACGCTTAACGATGAACTGGTGGCAGAATCGACCAGAATAATTGCTAAAACAACATGGAGACTAATGTGAGCACACTTACAGACCACGTGCAGCAGTTGGATGATGAAGTCCACGATGCCAGAGGGTCAGTGCTGTAATTGAGCTGGCTCTTAAAGAGCAGCAAAGCTTGTTTGTCTCCAGCATTGCACTCGGCAGCCACTCTGCCTGCCAAGGCAGCAGCGCAGACCGTCAAAGCGAGCAACAGAACCGAGCTCTGCTGGCAGTTCCCGAACATGGATTGCTTCCGGGCCATCATCATCTCAAACACTCAACTGATAGAAATGCACAACCCACTTAGTTAGTGGCTGGAACGGCGAGTGCGGAGAGCACACTCTGTGATGGTGGAGTGCGCTGATCGAGCTTCTTGGAAGGCTGCCTTATATCCCAGGTCGAGTCCTACAACATCTCCGTTGACTTACAGTAGGTGACCCAGTCTGGAGGCCCATGTGGCTGGATAGCAAACTTAGCGAACAAACAGTGTACTGTGATGCATTCCCCGTGTGACTCTTCCGGTTAAAATTGGCAGCCAACTTGGCGCTCACAGTTGCAATGTCAGAGTACCACACGTGACTCGTCCCCCTCATTTCCGAATAGTTGGTGGTTAGCGAGAGCTACTATTCGTGCCAAGTTTCTTATTTTTCGATGAAACTGATTGCAGCATTAAGGGAAAACAAGGCCAAACGGAGGCCGACCGGGCGCACCCTGCCGCACAATGTCAGCTTCCCACGACGCCGACACACGATTGAGAGTCGCGAGCGAGAAAAAACTGGCGAACATCGCGTGCTGCAGCCCGACTGAGCAACCGCCGATCCAACTGACTCCTGCACCCAGCAATCTCCGGACAATTTCGCATTAAATTATCATACAATTTCTCCCCCACCACCAGATTAGCACCTGTAAGCCGATCCACAGTCTAATTCTGCTGTGCGCACGTGGGATTAGCCCAGTAGGATTAGCTGCCTCTCCTGGCACTTGCAGTTGCAAACGCAGCTCAGGAATGCGCTCCCGAGTGCCATTGCGCCTCCTCGTCACTAGCCAGCCTCGAAATCGAGGACTGGCTGTGGCCAATCATCGCCGTTGATCTCATTTGAGATGATCCTCGCCCTTGAATTCAAACACTAAGATATACACAATATACCCCCAGGAAATGAGTGAACCCATATTTAGGTAGGAGACCATTAAACAATTGATTCATCAATCCTAAGCGCCCTTCGGGCGCAGGTGGCTACTTGGCCTATCGGCCAAGAGACAGGATCTTCTTCTGGCAGCCATCGATGGCCGTCGATCTCCCAGCCAGATCAATGGCCAAATCTTCTCCCAGCCAGTCCTCGATTTTGAGGCTGGCTAGTGACGAGGTTGGCTCTGTTTGGTTTAACTGCCTGACATTTTAGTAGCTTTTGTCCTAGCAATGGCGGTTTTTGGCATTTTGTTAGTGATTTTTGATTAATTGCAGGTGTTGTGGACGTTAGAGTTTTCCTGAAAGTCTGAGTTTTGAAGGGTGGCTACCTTGTGTCAGGCAAAAATACCCGGTGCAGCATCTTTTGAGGACCTTGTGTCTTTCTCTATTCACCAAAGCAGGGTGAGATGTAAATACGGCAATATTTGCAGGGTGAAAGTTCTCACCCTCCATACTTTATGGGCCACGTGCATGGTGCAAGCTTATGTAACCAAATTAGTAATTAGGAGTCACCAATGCCACCTTGCATCTTTGTTTGGACGGTGACTGTGCCTAGATGATTAACCTTGTAGCATATTGGTTGGCTGACAAAGGACCATAATTTATGGAATAAACCCAAAGTTAACCAAACCACCATGTTTCTCAAAAACATGTGGACTTTCAGGTGTACAACCAAAATCAGCGTTTTGGAGTGACACTCAGGGTTCAAACCCTGAGTACTTTCAGGAAAACTTTGTTTTGTGTAGGTCATCAACTTGGCTTCGATTTGCACGCCAGCTGATCACAGCACCCGTCCACTTGACACCATCTACAGCAACTTCGTCGACGCTCTGCCTGTGGTGCAGTACTGCCGGGAGAACGGCAAGCGTCTCATCCATTTCTCCACTTGCAAGATCTAGTATGGCAAGACCATTGGCAGCTTCCTGCCCATGGCAAGACCATCCCTTGAACTAGGCGCACCCTGCTTTCTACATGTTGAAGGTGGATGAAACTAACTCCCTGCATTTTTGGTTCGGTGGACAAGCAGAGGTGGTCGTATGCCTGTGCGAAGCAGCTGATCGAGAGGCTCACATTTGGTAAGACTAGTGACGACATTCTGCCCTCATTTTCAGTTTTAGGACGCAGTTGAGCAACAATTTGGAAGGGATTTGATTGGAGATCTGGTGATCAGCATGATTTGATGGCTTTTCTGTTTATGGAAATAGTAAGACGACGATATAATTGTGATCCTTGAGCACCACATTGAATTCCTTTGGAGTAGCTGAAGGAGCTGAGAATGGAATGGAGTTCACCATTGTTCGGCCATTTAACTGGATTGGCCCGCGCATGGACTTCATTCCTGGAGCTGACGGACCTAGTGACTCAATTCCCCGTGTCTTGGCTTGGTTTAGCAATGTAAGACACCGTAGTCTTCCTTGAACTTGGTGCTCTCAATCAGTGATATTGCCTTTTAGCATGTTGTTTTCTAATATTTAATAATAAGTCGTGCTGAAGAGTCCAATGAGTTTACATGAATTGCAGAACTTGATGAGAGGAGAGCCACCTTCATTGAATTCCTGTCATGACTATCATCAAGAGGCAGCTTGGTACACTATTCTACCACTTATAATTTCATGTCTTCTTCGTGTAATTTTTTGGGAAACAATTTGCGTGTCGTCGAACAAGTCGCTGATTAGTGCTGATTGTGCAAACAATTTGTTCAGAGTGGGCGCCCAAGACGTCGATGTATGATTTGATGGAACATACTTTGACATACCAGTATGCAACTTACGCTGAAGCCGTCAAGAAGGCCATGTCCAAGTCCATTGCATCATAGACATGCCCATTTAGATCCCTCAAGTAGATTGGTGGTAGCATTGTAGAACCTTTCAAAACCATTGGGCTAAAACTGAGACTATAATGGTTTTTCTAAAATTTCAAAAGATCCATCTATCAAGATTTGGTCTTTTAAGAATTAATCCTTTAGTGCCCAACACTATTTTCTAGAAAACGACGAGGTTTTCTAGCATCTTTATGCCTCACATTGCTCCTATGGTGAGAAAAAGTGTAATTTTAGTATTTGACTGTTTAAATTTTCAGCCTATGCAAATGGGCGGATGGTGAAAATTTTATATTAGGATCCAATAGCTAGTATTGAAAATTATAATGTGTATAGGCACTGTATATTTGTGAATATTGTGAAGCGTTTTTCAATCATCTAGATCTAAAGTAAATCAGTAGAATATTATTATTATTATTTTTTGTAAATTTTGAGATTCCAAGTTAGAGATGCAGCATGCTATTGGCTTTCCATTCAAATTCACTACACACAGATTATGGTTTTTTGAATTTACAGTGATTTTTCAACTACCAAAGGAGGTTGAACTACGCAACAAGCAAGTGAAGTTTGTACTGCGATTTAGTGTGTAGTTGAGTACTGTTATAT
The DNA here is from genome assembly GCA_963971425.1 of Bryoerythrophyllum caledonicum. Taxonomy (NCBI): domain Eukaryota; kingdom Viridiplantae; phylum Streptophyta; class Bryopsida; order Pottiales; family Pottiaceae; genus Bryoerythrophyllum; species Bryoerythrophyllum caledonicum. The sequence continues at coordinate 7,375,018 of OZ020526.1, read as the reverse complement.
TTTGCAATCAACTATTAGAAGAAGGAAATACCATGAATGACGCAGAAGAAAGTCAAAGAGTAAATCTCAAAATATGGTTCTATAATGTATTTATACGATGATATACGTTAAATGGCACAATTTCATATGTCTTCCTCATAAATCTTTCCAGGTTGCATCTTTACCTCACCACAACTTACCACATGTATTTCTTTTTCCTTCCTCATTTGGCACATTTGGATTCATTCTTTTTGACTATACACTTTGGTTCATTCTTTTTGAGCAGTGTATACATGCACTATTCATTTTTGTGCATATTTTATTGTATTCAAGGAGTTGTATATGAATCTAAAAATGAAAATGATTGCATTGGATGGATCTTGCAATTCTGCAAATCCATCCTGATCCGTTCGACTTCCAATTCCAATGGTTTTGAAGTCATTCTCCTTTACATGGGAAAAGTGACCACTTTTTGGCTCCTTGGGCCAAGGTAGATTTACACATTGTTGCCACTTTGGGGTTTTCTCATAGTTAGAGAATGCCGTTTAAGTTATTTTTTGGGCTAGATGGGGAAATTGAAGAATATTCCAACACAAATATTTTCACACCATTTTTAGATAAATAATCAAGCATTATAAGCGGTCAAAGCTAAAACTAATAGTTTCTCATTGTTGTCACTAGAGAGGATTACTCATGCCATTTGAGTATGAAAAACCGTTACCTTGGATATGGTCAGATACCGCATAATTCTCAAAAGATTGTTTTGGTGATCTGAGTTCAAAAGAGTACAAAGGAGTACATTTTGGCTTTTCATCCCATTATGAACCATAGTAAACCATAATTAAGCTACCGTTACTACTATTCTTAATCAAGTTGTGACCTAATTATACTCTTTTACATTGTTGCACATTTCTCAAACCATAAGGGTACTATTGGGTCATTTTGTAAGTGGCAACAATGGGGGTTGGGGGGAAGGGGTGTGGCAACAATTTGTACATCTACCTTATCTTGTGACTTGGCAAGGAGGTAGGTCAAAACATACATTGGAGATTATCTCGCCCACCAATAAGCAATATGGTTATGGTCATTTGTATATATGGGAATCATATATACAGGCACGTATTTTACAAAAATGAATTAATGTTTAGCAAGTCTTTGGATTCAAGATTGTCCAATAGACTTTGGACAATCTTTCATTTGGAGGTCATTTCAAAATGTGAGCCTTATCATGATAAGATATAATGCCATCCTAGGCTTGTAGAATACTCACTTCTTTGTGTCTAAAGGAATCATGACAAGCTCTTAACCTTTTAAACGTCAGTTGGGAACCGTATATATAGGGATGTATTTTACTCTGTAGAATACCAAAAAATACTAAAGTCTAGCAAGACTTACACCGTCCGATTGAGAATTCTTCAACTTTAAACATCTTTCATTTGGAGGTCATTTCAATATCTCAATCTTATCATGTTCAAATATGACATTATACCTCTAAAATTTTGTAGCCACCAATGGCATCTTCTGATGTTTAAGGGTCAAAGACGTGGTGGTGTATTCATCTTTCCGCCCGGTGCATACCAATTAAGTGCTAAGGCGACTAGAGGCGTCCTTCTAGAGTTTCAGGAAAACTTGGAGATTGGATCAATGTGGTCGCCATGAAATCAAAATTGTAGTGGTAGTAGCATCACACATGCACAAATCAATACCACAAGAAGTCAAGATCCGGTCATGCTCCAAAACATGAGAGATGATGTTGGTGGCACTTGACGACACTCTTGTTGCTCACCAAGCATCTCAACAAACTCCAATGAGATCGACTAGATCATGGGAGACGATGCCAATCCCCGCATGTCTCCCATCATTAGAATACCGTGCATAAAGGAAGATGTCCTTACACCAATACATGAATAGAATTAGTTACAACTTTTCAAAGTGAAAGGATTGACATGACCAATAACCTGCCCTATGTTCACCAGAAGTTGTGCTAGTATAAATCCTCCTGCTCTTTAACCTTCACAAATTGATGTTGATAACATAATTAGTCTTTTCGTGGTGACAACTTTTTTGGTGGCTGCCGTATTTGAAATCACTATGATCGATGTCATAAAACTACAAATACAGCCTTCAAAAAACGGATAATCATACCCAACTTGTTAGTTACATGATGTGATTCACTTGTGCTTCTAGAGTGGTCGTGAGTTAAAAGACATCCTACTACACTACCTCTACGTATGGAAGTTTTGCACTGCGGTCTACATTTGGAATATCTCCAACATACGGAATGCACTTTGAATTGTCAGTTTGGTCATGATGTGGTTCTCCATGAGTGTTGTGATTATATCTAATTTTGGAGTATAGAAAATTTGAGAAGTTAATTCCACAAGTTTTGAAAAATTCAATGGTACTCAAAACAATAAATATTCCAAAATCTTATAAATATTCTGTAGGGTGTTAGAAACTTAGAACTATGTGAATGTCGAATGAAACTATTTTGACTCACAACTTCCTTGTACAGTGGGGTACAATTTGCTTACGAATTCTGGCCCTCAGCTCCTTGAGCTTCGTTTCCTACAGCAGTATGATGTGGCCCATAACTCACAGATTCCAGCACTTCTAATCATGAAAATTGGTGGGCACGTTGCTCAAAATATTCCAAATATGGGGAGATTAAATATTTGCATGACGGCATGAAGCATTAATGACAAAGATAAGAATTCCACCTCCATCCACCAAATGGCTCAAAAACAATGCATATAAAATTGCACATAGCATGAAATTGGACATCACACACCACCAATTTTTTTGGCGGCTAACATTCATCACCAAGCCACCTTATCTTTCCCACATTGCATTCAAGAAGTAATGAGCTCTAGATTTTTCAAGAGAGCACTTTCTCAAAGGGGGGTTGCTTATAGTCGATGACTCTCCAAGGCTGTGAGCATATCGATTGTGAGCAGGCAGTGTATCCATGAAGTGAGCATCAATGATCTGTGCAGCATGAAGTTTGAATTGACGAAGTAAGTAGCCATGAAGTGAGCAGCTTGTGAGCATATCGTGAGCAGCTTGTGAGCATATCATGAGCATCTTGTGAGCATATCGTGAGCAACTTGTGAGCATATCGTGAGCATATTGTGAGCATATCGTGAGTTCCTCATTTTTTTTGTCTGGTGTTATAACAGGTGGGCAGCCAGTATCACTTTCACTTAGAGTGGTTGTTGGATTGGCTTCATATCTGTGAACCGATGCATCCTTTCTGAACTTGAGTTGTATTGAGCAGCGTTTCCATCAAAGTGTGATGCGGACACGCACACTTACAAATGTGGAGCGGGCACTTATTATTGGACTACGTCGAGGTGGCATGAGGCCATCTGATATTGCAAAAGATTTGAGCATGCTTCGCTCCACAGTTTCAACGGTTCTCACTAAATGGAAGATATCTGGTTGCATGACAACTCAAAGTGGAGGACACAACTCTTGCAAATTATCAGATCGTGCGCTACGCAACTTAGCTCAAGACATTCAACAAGATCGACGCCAACATCTCACTAGTTTTGTTGCAAAATATCAGGTGCATCACAATACCATGCGAAAATATATTCGGAATGTGGGCTTTGGAAATTGCATTGCTTCAAAGAAGCCATACCTCAATCTAGTGCAGAAAGCAACTAGGTTAGCATTTTCTCGCAAATATAAGCATTGGACAGAACAAGATTGGTACAAGGTCATTTGGACAGATGAATGGTCATTTGAACTTGGAAAGAATTCTCGTCAAATTCGAGTATGGCGCCAACGACGCTAGGGTGTGAGCCATGAGCCATGAGCCATGAGCCATGAGCGGAGATTTCATGAGCGGTGAGCTCTGATTTACCAAAAATAGGTTTTGTTTTCTAAAAATAATGTTATGCATGTACTAAAAATTTCGGTTAAGGATATTTTTAGTAAATTTTTAGTACCTATAACCGTGCAATTAGAATAGACTACAATATTTCAGGTCCAATAGCATTCAAATTCAAGTAGTGTTGGATCTTCCTATTTCGCAAAGTTGAAGGTGTTTTGGAGAGATTGTAGGCACTACGAGTTTAGGACCTAGAGAAGATTTTTATACATACGATACACTTATTTTGTGTATACAGTATATAAATCGATGGTAGATAATTAAGTTGGTGAAGTATTGTAAAAGTGATGGAGACACAAGTGAAGTAAATGCGGATATGACAACGAAATGAACTACAGTATAAGAATAAAAATATCTTTATATTTTATAACAAACAAAAGGTACATTATCCATATACTAACAACATTTAGCAACTATCCATATAAGCTGGGCTATAAATACTATAGCGAGATATAGCAATGTCCCTACATTCGAAGCTACACATCATAGAAGCTTCAAGACACCATTCTCCAGCACTTTCTTGATCTCGTTGAAGCTTAAGGTAGCAGCATGGACAAAAACATCGTCCTCGCAATTGAGCTTGCATACCACTCGAAAAATATAGTAGATATGCTTGCAATGGTACCAAGCACCTCTCTTCTTGGATTGAACCACCATGTCCTTGAAGTCGCCGCAAGTGCAATTTGGGAGAGGGCCAATAGTAAGGCGATATTCACTCGTCTTCTGCCCCTTCTTTGACTGTAGTACAATGATGCATCCGAGGGCGGAGTAGGGAAGCATTGAGATGGAGTTGATACGGACGTTGAGGTTGTCCGCTGATGCCCATCGATTTTTTTGCTTCACGGAAACCTTTGCCTGACGGCGGATACGGCGGCCTTCACGCAATGTTGGATAAGAGTCCGCATCTGCAGGTGTAGGCACGGATGCTGCGTGCGTAGTAGGATTGACAGCATCTCCAAAAACCCGCCTCGGTGACACTTCCCGTCGCTCTTCTAGTTGAAATCCTGCCTCTTCTAGGCTGAGAATCTCAGCCTTGGTAAGGTTGGTGCCCTTCATTACAGGCCATACATCTGGAAGTAGCGGACGGTGATTCACCCACTTCCGCTTAGTTCCCTTTACGCACCTTTCAATGTCATCCGGGCAATGGAAGAACTCGGTAACTTGGTTCTTCAAGAGTCTTCGAACATGAAGGAGCCCGGTGTATGTTGGAGCAGGAGTGCTTTTCCCCAAACGCACAATCTTCTCGGTGCACGTCATACCCGTCCTGGCCTGTTTAGCATGACAACACTTACCGGAAGTCTTTGGGAGCCTTGCAATATACCATTTATGAATGTCACACGTAGATTCTTGAACACTTGTAACATGCTTCACTCCCGTAGGTGCTTTAGATGGAGACAACGGTGGTGTCACAAGCTTCACATCACCCAAAGATGAAGATGGAGAGGTGGGAGGCAACGCTGTCGCTGCAGAAGAAATGTCTTGACGTCCCTTCCTGGACCTTGTAGAGGCCTTCGGACGGGAGTAATTTATTTTATCAGGGCGATGACTATCAAGGTCTGAACCAAATGGTTCATCAAGCTTTCGTTTGTTGGAGCCAAACACCTCTTCTCCTTCAAAGTGAGGAGTGTGTGTGCACCACTCCTTGGCCTCCGGGATGCTCTCCATGGCTTCAATCACCTTCTCGTGATTACCGGTCCTTTGGGCAAGCCTCATTCGCAACTCATGCTTGGAAGGGCCGGTCCCTGATCGCCCTCCTTTTAAAAAGTGATAATAGTTCGTGCATTGCATAAACGCACGAACAAAGTCGTCCACCGTCGCATCGTATAGGTCATTTTCTCTATTCCCTGATTGTTGAAGCCAACGATTGTGGACAGTCTCCGCCAAATTACAGGATGGCATTTCGGCCATCTCTTCATCTGTGAGATTCTGTAACACAAATCACAACGTCACTTATATGGTTGTTTGGACCGTATATTGAAATGAAATTATCATCAAATATGATAGAACTCATACCAATTCCATAGATGCTCCCCATTGGCGATAGCGGTAATGCCAAAAGGCAAGCCACTGGTCAAGTTGTCTAAGGGCCTCATCATTTTGGGCACCACAAGATTGCCACCAAGCTCTAATGGCAAGGTAACGAATCTCAGAGTCTGCCAAATTCTTGGCATCCTTATATTGCTTGCACAGAAGACGGTGCTGGTCTTGGAACTCGCTCTTGATATACTTGTCCGTGTGGCGGTTCATGGATGTTGTCCAATGAAGTAGACATGTGCGTTCTCGATCTACCATAACCTCTTGGAGATTACCTGAACCATAGACCGTCCATACAGCATTCCAGTTTGCTCCTGCGCTATCCGCCATGAAACCTTTGAAGTTGACGTGCTGGACCCCGTGCCTCCCCATAACTTCGTTGATGCTCCTCCACATGATGCATTGAGCTTCTGAGTCTTCAGATTGCATGTCGCAAACTGCAATAGTCATAACTCTGCAGTACTGAGAGTCGTACACATGGCAAGCCATGGTGGTCCAATTCTTGACCCGCTTTACATGATCAAACATGATCCATGTGTCTTGAAGGTCTCCACCAGTTTGTCGTTGTCGCCTCCTTGACCCGGAAACATGTTGCGCTGGACAAATGGCCAAGTCGTACAACCTCTCATTGTGCGGATACCGTCCATTGCGCTTGTACGTCCAACTTGCTTGAAGGATGAAATGGTATTTTTGACATTTGGAGATGCCAAGTTAGTATACTTCTCCATCACGCCCTTCATGTCTTCCATAGTCATAGTCATCTCTGATTCTTGGGGTCGAAGAAGATACTCTGCTAGAAATTCCTTGCTTGCTGACATGGCAATTGCTGAATTCGTTCCTGTAGGATTGCGCTCCACATGCTCGCCCAATAGACTATTAATCTTTGCCTCTGACTCACGGCAAATTCCAAAAGCTACAGGATGATCATGAATGCCCATGTGCACACAAGCACGGGTCATCTCAGGAGGTCCTTGCACGTAGTAAATGACGGCCTGACACATAGCAAGTACACTAGGTAAAGTCTTACATACCTTACATACCAACGACAAGGTCTTTGGTATTGGTCTTCCGGGCACAAAAGGCATCGTTGTGGTCCCCTCCCACTCCTTCTCATGGTACGGATCTTCACGATTGAGCCTCTTCAAATAATCACACTCTAGATTCTCACAACGCAAGTGTCCACCACATGAAGATCTACGGAAGGTAAGACCCATGTCATTTGAAATATTCGATGTCTTTGTTAGACACCAGCAATGACCGTCGTACCGTTTGTCCATACCTTCCATGTTTCGAGCATTGGAAGAACTAGCATTTAACGAAGCGGCAGGCAACTCAAATATGACATCACCGTTAAAAGTAGAGGGCAAGAACTCAACTTTTTTGTGAGGTACGACAGCATAGTCAATTTTCTTCAATACGTTTTTAGATCCTGGCCTAGAGGCCAATCTCTTTAAACATGAAACAACGCTTGTTTGTTCTTGGGAGAATGGATGCAGAGGTGGCCGGGACATGGATGAAGAAGTCCCTTGTGTAGAAGGGTGCAAGGGCGGACGGGACATGGAAGATGGTGTACCCGCTCGCACCAGAGGACTTGATGGGGAGGGCGCCGCTTTGCTGAAGGTTGGAGGAGTACACGCAGTGATGTCCACCAAAGGGCAGTCGTCGTCGCTATCATCCAAATGAATTGTGGGAGGTGTGCTATGCCCTCCCCAAGCGTGATGAATATCCGGTCCACTCATTGTTGGTGATTGCTTCTCAACTTTCACAGTAGAAGTGCTAGATTTTCCTGGTGTGAGTACCTCCGTGGAAGCTTGCATTTGCAATTCACTCAGGCCTATCACTTTGTATGATCCCTCCCTCAAAAACCAGGCCTTGCCCTCATCTACAATTGAACTGAGCTGAAGCATGGTGTAGCATAAAATCCCAGCAGCATCTAAGACCTCCTCCTCTACATGGATAGTATCTAGATTGAAGCCAAAACGAATAGCTAGAAGTGGAGACGTGACTAGCAAATCCATTAGATCCTAATGGTATTCGGATTGGGACAGGATGCCCCTCTGCTCTCAATGTTGCCATTCTCACGTTGCGCTAAGAGTAGAGGTAAGAAGAAAACAAATGATCCTACAAGAGAAGGAGAAGAGCGATATGGCACCAAATCATACTGAAAATTATGAAATAAGGACAGATTTGAAAGTAGGGGGGTTACTAGGTTATCGAACTTGGTGGAAGTAGGAATCAAGAAAACCAATGTAGCTTGACTGCTAAAGAATCTTCTGACGGATATTTCATGATGTGTAGACGACAGAAGTAATTGTGAAATAGAAGTTTGGCATTTTTGGTGAAGACTGCACTATAAGCTACATGACGCCATTGCAGAGCGAAAAATTAGGCACCGTCACTGAGATGAAGAAAATAGAGTACACTTGTTTTGGCAAAGATTGTATTGTGAATGAAATAGAACTTTGGTGAAGACTATACTATAAATTGTAGGACGCCATTGCAGAGCAATATATAGGGCATCGTCACTAAGTAGAAGAAAATAGATGTCGCTTGTTTTGGTGAAGATTGTACTATAAATGAAATAGAAGTTTGGTGAAGACTGTACCATAAACTGCAGGACGCCATTACAGAGCAATAATTTAGGCACCCTCACTGAGGAGAAGAAAATAGATGACGCTTGTTGTGGTGAAGATTGTACTATTAATGAAATAGAAGTTTGATGAAGACTGTACTATGAACTGCAGGTCGTCATTGCAGAGCAATAAATTAGGCACCGTCACTAGATTGAAGAAAATAGATTGGAAACTAATCTAATCTTACACAAAATGAAATAGAAATAAAATTGAACTCTGTAGTTTCAAATTCATTGTCTAAATTAGAATTGAACGCTAACTATATGTCGTGATATCTAAACACATTGACGAAGGCCTTCCTTCTAGTGTGGTATATTTTGTTCTTGCAAAGTGCTGCAAATGGATCGGTTTGTTCAGAGTGTTGTTGATCGTAGCATGTACACAAGATTTTACAGATGCTAGAAGAAGAGAAGTCTTTAGGGTCGCCTATTAGGTCTAAGGTGAAGAAGAAGAAGAAGAAGCCTCGGATATATTTTTCAGATAGAAAAACTCTGAAGAGGGCCCGGATGCAATCTAGAAAAACTAGATCTAGAACGAGTTCTTCATGCATTGCAATTGTTAAAATGCTCAATTTTGGAGAACAGATACTTGAAGACAATGCTCAGAATGACGTGGAGGTGTCTCACTTTGAAGAAGAAAAAGACAATCCTGCGGCAAACATTCTCGGGCGTTGCATCGATGTAAGATATACTTCAAAAACTTCTCTATTACTATATTGAATTGATTAGTTTGATCATTTGAATTTGATGGAATTCTAGGACTCACATGCGCAATAATACCATTTTGTTATATTGTAGCAGAGCTCAATTAGTGGAGCGGCATCAATGGCAATGGCTGAAGACAAGGTTGCTGAAGGATTTGAGGTGCCTTTTCATGACCTCACCATGCTCGTTCAAGATTTGTTTATGACCACAATTGCTTGGATTTAATAGGTCTCGGTGCCGAGACAATCATTTTGGAAGAAATTGTATTCAGAGATTGTCTTCAAAATTTGCGTGGTTGTTTCTTATTTTGGATGTTTGGATAAGTTGATAATGGTCCCTCAGTCAATTGTTCTCGATTGCTTTCTTATACTTGCGGCTCATGTTGTTTTCTCCTTGGATGTTAATAGATTTGATGTTTGAACTCTACGTGTTTGCAATCTCTGGAAATGTAAGATGTTGGCATTAGGGGTCTCGGTGCCGAGACACTCTTTCGCATGAAAACATTTTAGGAACATTAAATTTTGACCCCTAACAAACCATGGGTGACTTGGAAAGACAATAAAGATTTTAGGCACGTTTCTAAAATTACAAGGTGTCTCGGTGCCGAGATCAACTAAATTCTATGAATTATTTTGTGGTAGGTCCAATAAGTTTGTTGTCAATCTTGATGATTTCATATTCTGAGAGCTTAATTTGAGGTATCTCGGTGCCAAGATCACTTAAAAATTATGAAATATTTTGTGGTAGGTCCTAGTCATTTGTTGACTCTTTTGATATTTTCAAATTCTTTGAGCTCAAATTGAGGTATCTCGGTGCCGAGATCACTTTATAATTATGAAATATTTTGTGGTAGGTTCTAGTCACTTGTTGTCTCTTTTGATATTTTGAGCTCAAAATGAGGTATCTCGGTGCCGAGATCACTTTATAATTATGAAATATTTTGTGGTAGGTCCTATTCATTTGTTGTCTCTTTTGATATTTTCAAATTCTTTGAGCTCAAAATGAGGTATCTCGGTGCCGAGATCACTTTATAATTATGAAATATTTTGTGGTAGGTCCTATTCATTTGTTGTCTCTTTTGATATTTTCAAATTCTTTGAGCTCAAAATGACGTATCTCGGTGCCGAGATCACTTTATAATTATGAAATATTTTGTGGAGGGTCCTATTCATTTGTTGTCTCTTTTGATATTTTCAAATTCTTTGAGCTCAAAATGAGGTATCTCGGTGCCGAGATCACTTTATAATTATGAAATATTTTGTGGTAGGTCCTATTCATTTGTTGTCTCTTTTGATATTTTCAAATTCTTTGAGCTCAAAATGAGGTATCTCGGTGCCGAGATCACTTTATAATTATGAAATATTTTGTGGTAGGTCCTATTCATTTGTTGTCTCTTTTGATATTTTCAAATTCTTTGAGCTCAAAATGAGGTATCTCGGTGCCGAGATCACTTTATAATTATGAAATATTTTGTGGTAGGTCCTAGTCATTTGTTGTCTCTATTGATATTTTCAAATTCTTTGAGCTCAATATGAGGTATCTCGGTGCCGAGATCTCTTTATAATTATGAAATATTTTGTGGTAGGTCCTAGTCGTTTGTTGTCACTTTTGATGATTTCAAATTTAGAGAGCTAAATATGAGGTGTCTCGGTGCCGCGACACTAATTTTTTGTGGAAATAATTGTGAATTCCATGTGCAATGGTCAATTTTGGGAACCACATGACAAATTATATATTATTCCTCAGAGTATGTTACGTCAACATGGGAAATTACCTAGGCATTGCACAGAAGTCACCAGGGTAATACATGGGTATCACATATTCAACTCTCGTAACTTAAAACAAACCTTGGGGCAAATTACATTTGGAAAATTCAGCTCTACATAAACCGACGTTACAAATACCGTAGTATACAATGATATTTGTTTAGAATAAAACGGAGAGTTTGTGGTCTAATACGGCGGTACAAGACACATAATTGAATTATACCGCCATGGTGATTTCCTTCCACAATGAAAATCGACTAGGCACTGCCGTCTAGAGTATCTCCGAATTATTCCTGAGAATATACCAATTGTCATCCAACTTAACAGATCTCGTCAAACCAGTCATGTTCTCGTTCAACCTCATCAAGATCAGGATCTTGGTGAACCACACACGTTGCACGAGGGCAGAGCCGGGACTGTCAATCGTGAATGGTAGTTGCGGACTTCTGCAATCGTGACTAGGTTCAACAGGACGGTCTTGTACTATCTCGTTCAGCTGTACTAGGTGTTTTTTTTTTGTTGAGGAATGGAAATCTGAGGTTCTTGCGATCTTCTTACAGTTTGTGACTTCTTTCTTGTGAGATTCGGTATTAACAAGAGGTGTTGATTTCTATACTTGTTTGTTGTGCTGCTATCAATTTACTGGATCATTAGGACTATAGTTCGCTAGAGAACTCGTACACCAGGGCTTGTACACCATTCATGTTCTCGCACACCATTAGAGCTTGTACGTTAGAACTCCTGCACCAGGGGCTTGTACAGTGCAACAGAACTCATACACCTTTAGTGCTTGTACATTAGAACTCGTACACAATTCTTGCTGCAGCAATATCCCAAGAGCCGCACCAGGTTGGGATGCAGACAGGTTGTCCAGGTTGAGCCGCACCAGATGTCGACAGGTTGTCCAGGTTGAGCCGCACCAGATGTCGACAGGTCATTGAAAACAGGTCAACAATTGACTAGATTGGTCGTGTGAGTCGCACTATAGAACTATCTCGGTGCCGAGACACTTGTGAGCGAGGTGCCTGTATGCGTGAACTTCAGAGCTGCGGGCCATGAGAGCGAGGCGAATGGTCTACAGTGTTCATGAGCCTCAAAAGTATTCTCGCGAGTCGCGCCTGATCTTGAATGTTCACGCGGAGAATCTACAGTGTTCACCCACATGATGAATAGTGTTCGCGCGCCTTATCAACAGCGTTCACGCGCCTGATCAATAGTGTTCACGAACCAATCAGTCTCCACGCGTCTGTTCTACAATGTTCACGAGCCACATTAGTATTCACGAGACCCATCTTCGCCTGATCTATAGTTTGGCTCAAGTTTTTAGCGGTGCCTTGAGTCTCACTTTAGAAGTGTCTCGGTGCCGAGACCCTTGTTAACGAGGTGCCGAGGCTCGTAAACTTGGTTCAAATCGTCGACTTTTTGGGGTCGTCAGTTCAGGATTGAGTCGCCTTCACGAAGTCCAGGTTCAAGCGCCTTCTGGCACTTCAGGTTGAAGGCGTAAATCCTGCTACTTTGCAGCGCTAGTGATGCTGCGAGAGATTAATCCGCACAAGTAAGACTACCTGATCTAATCGTTTTCAGGTACCGGGCTCGGGCGCATGATCAAGAGGTATCGGTGCGCATGATCAAGAGCGTTCAGGTATCGGTGCGCATGATAAGAGCGTTCAGGTATTGGTGCGCATGATCAAGAGCGTTTAGTAAGAACTGACTCGGTGCCGAGACCCTTGAAAACGAGGTGCCGAGGCTCGTGAGGTCGTCAGCTTTTTGTAGTCAACGGATCTGGTTCAAGGCGTCTGTCCAGGTTCACGACACTTTCACGTAGGTCGATTACATGCCTTATATTGAAGACCAGGCGCGTGAACCGAGTCGGGGTATTGCAAGTCGGGGTAGACTGGTGGGGGACTCGTACTTTGGAAAGAAATAGATACCTGATGTTGGTTGCCAAAGGCATGAAAGGAGTGAAGGATTATATGGGGGGCCGTACTTTGGAAAGGAATAGATACCTGATTGATCCTGCCAGTTGTCATATGCTTGCCTAGCAGATTCAGCCATGCATGTTTAAGTATATACTCTTTTGTACTGTGAAACTGCGAATGGCTCATTAAATCAGTTATAGTTTCTTTGATACCTTGCTACTCGGATAACCGTAGTACTTCTAGAGCTAATACGTGCACAAACTCCCGACTCGGCTCGCCAGCATCTGTTTTAGATGCTACTCCGGTGTAGCATCACACTGCACACACCTGAAAGTGTGGCTTATATCCTGCTCCTCGAAGCAGCTGACCGGGAGAGTGATTTTTTTTGGGGGGTGACGGTGGGGACGGTTGAGTGTCGCGGGAACATTCTGGGGAGCACCACGTGGTGGGACATGAGTCCCTCGGATGGGTGTGCGTTGTTCGGTTGGCCTGGGTTACAATAACAGTGGGTGGTGGGGGAGCATACGACAGTGGGTGGTGGGGGAGCATACGACAGTGGGTGGTGGGGGAGCATTCGACAGTGGGTGGTGGGGGAGCATACGACACCCAAAGCAACGATCGATAAAGTCCAAACATGGATAAAGTGCACAGTGAATATTGAGCACATGCGTACCGTCTCGGTGCCGAGATAGTTGACCAGCGCATTAGACGATAAGAGCCTGTGCGATGTGAGCACAGGCGATAAGAGCCTGTGCGTACTGTCTCGGTGCCGAGATAGTTGTTTAGGGCGTGGAAAGATAGCTGGTCGGCCTCTCCCACGATCTTGGATGAGTCGTCAGTTTATGTTCACGGCGTTCTTCCCGAGGAACCTTCCTCCAACTTGCACTTTCACTCTCTCTCTTACTGTGCCGACCGCACTATCCCGACTCCCTCTTCACCTCAATTGATCACTCTCGTCCTTGCTACCGAGGTCTAGAGAGGGCAACTAATATCTGCATGATGGACTTTCAGACTCACTTTAAGTGTCGCGGTCGAGTCTAATATTCTAATGATTTTTAATTTTATATACTATCAGGAGAGGCAACCAAGTATAAGTCCAATTCCATCGGAGGACATGGAGGATGTTACAGCGCCATCAAGTGCAACGGAGAAGGCTAATGTGGCTCATGAGGACATGGAAGATATTACAAACATTGCAGAGGCAACATTTCCTGAGGAGGCGGTAGACTTGGATGCCGTTGAGATTCAGGTCAGAAAAGAACAAAAGCCGGATTCGTTTGGCTTCCTTTCAAGCCTTCATGTTCATCCGTCCCACGCTAGGGTGCTGATCCCATTATGTCGGCTAATTCCTCTTCCACTGGTAAGACCAATTCTTGATCAAGATGTGAAGAAACTTGAGGCAGAATTTGTGAATGGCTACCGTTCTGGAGACCGTCCTCTATATGTATCCATTTATAATGAGATTGGCCAATTTCATGAAGCCTCTTCAACGGTCTCATCCACTTGGAGTGCCCATTGGAAAGATGTCAGTGAGCGATTTGATGAAGAAGTAAAAAACGATCCCGAACTTTCATGCCTTCATGGTAAAATGCTTTTCATTTGGGAGGGCAATCATCGGTTCACTGCGTGGTGGAGATATATTGAGAAGAATTATTCGGGAGACCGTTATGAATCCAACTTCTATCGGCTTGTTGAATGCATTTGTATTGATGCTCGAGGGGCTTTGGGTCCCCTTCTCGATGCTATGAATGATGTGAATCGGTGAGTGAATTCATATTCAATTTAATGATGTGTATTGATTCTTATACTTTCATTGCATGATTTGAAAGTATAATTAACTAATTATTTACCTCTATTTACAGGTCGACGGAACTTGATCATGTTAAAACTAATTTAGTGCACAAGCTGCACCAAATCCAACATTTCGGAGTTTTACCTCTGGCTGATTTCAAGACACTTATTCCGAACGCGGATTTCAAGACTTGTGAGAAATTCAAAAGGAATTCTCGCACTTGGTACACATTGAGCATCAATGTGTTTATATCTTTCCTCTATCGGGTGAGTACATTTGCACTACTATTTATTGATTCATATTACATTTTCTAGATATTTTTTTTTAACAATCATTTCCTTTGCAGCGGGAGATTGCTTCTGCATCTGATGAGGCTTGCCAAGAATATAAAGCAAACACGTCTATTGAGGAGCAAATTGCTAAAGGGGTTTGGGAAGCAATGGACAAGGCTGCAAAGGGATTTATCAAAAATATTCGTAGTCATGAGTTTGAAAAGTTATTGGCAGTGGCAGATCCTAAAAATGGATCAGATTTTCTTAACGAGGTATTGAGTTCTATTCGACCCATATTTTTCAACTTGTATTTATTTTTGAATTGATATCTTATTTTGGTGATATATTTGTTTTTTATTAGATCACAAGACATTGGAACAATGTTCCAAAGCCGGATACGACCCTCGAAAAATTACAAAAGGTAGCTACTGCAATGGTTGATGCTGAGTTCAAAGGACGTTGGCTCAAATGGTGGAATTCATCCAAGATGACTCGAGAGTCTCTACGGTTTCCAACTGGTGCTGTTAAGGAAACAGTCTTTGATCTATGGCTTATTCGTGCCACATTTTCGGCTCAGGTTAGTTCCATTTATATAAACTGTTTTAAGTACAATATATTTGATTTTTCTTATATCTATAATAACAACATGATATCAAATTGCCTAAATACAATATACCTCATACTGTATATTATTAGTTGGAGGATGCTGTGGTGCATGAGTTTGAGGATATGTCGCCCGATCTTGGTCCATTAATTGGGAGGCATCACCTGGAATTATGAGGATTGGTGAATACGTGGAGCGTTGGAGGATTGCAGTTTGGGAGAAGGCTTTCATTCCTTTCTTTAAAGCTGAGACCCCCTTCACAAAATCATCTAAACTCGTTGATATGGCGACTGGTATTCTAGCTATTAAGCGTGTCTTATTCAGGTAATATTATCAACTTATGAATTTGATTTCATGTTATGTCATTTCATAAGAACTAATATTTGATTTGATTTTTGGTGTAGATATCTACGTAGGGAGTTGGTGGCCAAGAAGGCCATACTTCCACAATCTTTACCACCGTTTTTATCCTCTTGGACAGACAAGGCATCTCCGCTTTGTATCTACACTCCAATGCAGATTCAAAAGTGGAGTCTTGCTCATTTACAGAATGGAGCATGGTACTTGGATTGTCCACCTACGTTTTGTCCTGCAGAGGAGGAAGAAGAAAAGATAGAATTAAAAGCCAAGGTCTCTTCGATTGTACCTAAAGACGATGGTGATGATGTATTGGATGCCCCTGAAGTTGCTGTGGCACTAGTAACAGCTCAGAAAGGGAAGAGAAAAGCAACAACGACAACAAAGGCAACAGATTCAACAACAAAAACAACAACAAAAGCTATAAAGGCAACAAATTCATCCAAGCCACCCAAGGCATCTGAAGCTTCAAAGGTAACTCAGGCTTCAACTGCGACTATTATTCCTGTGGATGACAGTGGGGTGATTGCCCCACCTAATGTATTGAATTTGGTAAATTCATCAATTCCTTTTCAGGCCGCCAATGCCATCGAAGTTTATCAGAGTAATATTCAGGTCAAGAAAAATGTCAATGCTACGTGTATTGCTTCTTCCTCCATGGTCTCTTCAACAAAAATTCTTGTTGAAAATACTTCAATTTTCACATTGATGGAATCTGGGAGCGATCATCCTCTTATGAAGAAGATGCATGATTTTGTTTCAACGGTATGTAGCTTTATTCATAATCATTTACATTGCTATAACTAATATTTTGTTTGTTAAATATTTTTGGAGTGGTTTATTGCCTTTTTGAGAGTGATAATTTTTTGGAGTGGGTAATTAATATTTGTTCTATTTTAAATTTGTAAGTTGGAAAGGGTCGAGGAACTCAGGTGCGTTTTGCATCCTGCCCTCATGATGGATTTGATCTCATTATTATTGACATTCCCGAAGGTTTACCGGTACCGAAGATTTCATCTGTGACGAATGACATTCCGCAGTGGAATACGTATAATGTGTCTGAATTGGAAGCCATCTTCGAATTCGCTCATTACTACTTGCAATTTCATGCATCTTTACTTATCTTTATGCCTGAGTCAATGACCATTCGAGCAGACGTACGTACATATGCAAAGACTTATGACTTCAAAATCCTCAAAGATTGGTGGGGCATCAATGAGCTCCAATTGACATCTTCAACAAACCAGTCAATCTCGGTGTGTTTCCCTATCTCTACTCTTTTTATTATGTTATTTTCTCACTTATTTATTTTAACAATACTATTGTTTTTGAGTAGACACGACGTTTTCGCATCCTCCTCCTTATTCATAATTCGCAACCATCAAGTTTTCAGTTCTCCTTTCAACAAGACCAACCACTATTGGATGGCACTACCAACCTTGGCGAGGATGATGTTCTCTTCAACTTTGTATCAGAAGCATTACAGATCATGAATGGAAGTGTTCCTTGGAGAGGAGGCCGGGAGAAAGATCCAATTTTATTGCAACTTCTTATTCAAGCTCTAACCAAGCCAGGTGGTGTCATTCTTGATGCCTATGCTTCTACAGGTAATTTTGATACGTTTTATATTGAAAAAATAGATGATGTAGTGTTTCATTAATATTTTCCTCTTAAACTTAGGTGCCTCGATTCACGCTTGCCGCCGCTCAAGTCGCCATTTGGTTGCTTTTGAGGCGGATCCTACAATTTTTGAGGCCATCCTTGCACCACTTCGAGACGCGCCTTCATTGGAAGAGACTGTTGTGTCTTTGCAAGCGGATATTGACTTGGAAGAGGATGACATTCATGTTCGTCATGTTGCAAAACGAAACCGCTTGAGTAAGTAAGTTGTGAATTATTATTTTCTTGCATTCTTTAAATATTTTAAAGTTTGTTTTATTGACATTCATGTTTGATTCATTGTAGATTGATGGCGGACGCCAAATCACCTCCTAAACCGTTTCTACTTCCTTCGCATATAGAAGATTTAGCTCAATTATTAGCTACTTTACCATCTCCCACTCCATCGTCTGAGACTCGTCGTTATGACCCTCGTATTGTTCACTTTGTAGACATTGAAGCGATTGAAGCTAGCGAGGATAGTGATGATAGTTTAAATTCTACTTTCTAATTTTGCTATGGTCACGTTCTTCTTCATTTCTAAATTTTCTTTGTTCACTTGGTACGAGTCTTTTACATTGCGGTATTCCTTTCATTTTTAGTACTCAGTTTCATGTTTTCATTGTCTTCTCAACTTCAAACTTGTAACGTGTATTCATTATATTATCCATTTTATTTCTATACTTTATATTTTCAATAGATATTAGCATAGCTTGTGAAAGATAAATAGCAAATATCATAATTTTTAATAAAAAAAAAGTTACATGGTTTGCTTGTAAACTCTAAAGAGCATTCTATTAGTATCAAATTTCATAGACTCTGGATATACTACAATTTATATAGACGTAAGTCAAAGCAGGAGAAATTTATACCAATTATTGTGTTTTAAAATATGATAATGGTTAGAGAGAAATGGATAATTTCATGAATGTAAATTTTTTTTTTGGAAAGAATGAACAATAATGTATAATTCAATTTTTTGTCAAATTGATTTATATTATAAAAGGCAAGGCCATAATTATAGAAAAAATAAGTAATGAGTATATTAAAAAATACAAGGATGAAATGGTAAAATCATATATCACATCACCTTATAATTGATAGTACTAAAAAGAGTTGTCAAAATACGGGGACCAATGTGAGACTAAAATGAGAATAGATACTAATACAATTTTAATGACGGAGCATATTTACACGGATATAGGCATTACATCATGTATAGGTTGTTCAAATTTTCCACGGATATAGTCTTTCATACTGCTATTTTTCCTCGATTCTACATTATGTACTAAAAAAAATAGGGTATTTTTTGGTGACTATCACTGCTCATAGCTCACCGCTCACGGTTCACCGCTCATCGCTCATGGCTCATAGCTCACGCCCTAGCAATCCTGAGTATGGCGCAAACCTTACGAAAAGTATATGACAGAATGTTTGGCGCCTACCTTCAAATCTGGAAGGACATCTGTGATGACGTGGGGTGCGTTTACTGGTTTTGACAAATGCCCATTAGTCATTATGCCTCAAGGAGAAAGAACTGCTGCACATTTTGTGAAAAATGTGTATGAAAGCACTTTGAGCGGGTTTTATTTCATGCACGATAATCCTCATGACCTCACTCTCATGGAAGATGGAGCTCCTATTCATCGAAGTAAGTTGGCAGAGAATTGGAGACTAGCTTATGGCATGAAGAAGTTGAAGTGGCCTTCAAACTCACCTGATATAAATCCAATTGAGAACGTTTGGAAGATACTCAAAGATTGGCTTCGTTACCATAGCATGCCACAAAATAAACAAGAATTGATAGAATGCATTCAGAAAGTATGGGATGAGGTTCCTTTAGAGCAATTGAAATGCCTCATTTCAACTATGCCCAATCGTATTAAAGCAGTGATCTCACCTAGAGGTGGAAGCACTAGGTGGTAGATAGTGTATAAGGAAAATACAAATACTTATTCATTTTTCAAGTTTTTATGTATATTCTTTTTGTAATATTGAAGTTGACTTCACTAGCATTCCAACGCAATTTGAAATTCCAAAATCCGTCAATTTTTGAGCAAGTTATTGCATTCCAAAGTTTCCCAGTTTTTTCACTGTCCTGCACTGCGGCGAGAATTCGTAAACAAACTGTACCCCACTGTACAATATTTGTGTATAGAAGAATCCCACAAGTTGGTATCGCTTTCATTATATATCATGGTTGGTCGCTTTGAAACCAAAATATGACATCAACTCTAAATCGATCCACGGGAGTCAACAACTTACGGCGTTCGTACGGTGAGCATTTGGATGGCTAAGAACCCTTGTTCGACTATTTTGGATGAGGATTTTGTTCACGTGATTGCATATGATGGATCATGCGAGAGGAAAATAATAGCCTATGTTTGAGATCAGTGAAAATAATGACACATCACTACTAATGTACAAAAACTTTGTAGACAGTAACATAGCATCATGAACAACATCATCCCAATCATGAGATTGGTGTCGTTTTGCCCGTACAAACCTACATTAATGCAACTATAGAAGATGCAAAAAAGTTAGTTTAGGATCAAGCCGACAAAAAGTTGCCCGTACAAACCTACATCAATGCAACAATACAAGAAGAAAAAAGTAATGGCTCATGTTTCAAGTTAGTCAGGATCAAGCCAAGAAAAAAACTGCCAGTACAAACCTACATTGATGCAACTATACAAGAAGAAAAAAGGTTATGGCTCATGTTTCAAGATAGTCAGGATGGTACCAAGCGGAGAAAACATGTGTCCATAGTAAATCACAACATTGGCATCACCATACAAACCTGGAAAAGAATGGCTCATGTTTCAAGTAGGTCAAGGTCAACTCAGAAGGGAAAAAACAATGATACATCTCTCATCACATGTATGTTCTAAAGGAGGCCAATGACAGAACCTATGAATGTGAGAGCGTTGGATGTTCTGTTGCACTCTCCGCAAGTTTGCTTGTGACAACAGCCCAATCTACGGACCTCAGTCTTGATCCGCTCATCCAAGGGCACTAATCCAGCCTTCTCTGTCACCGTGCCCATGTTCTCTCCATCCGTGATGAGGCCTAGAACGGCTCCAACTTTTGGGCCCTGAATTGCTCAGGTTAACAGCACTCTCGCAGGCATAAACAACCTCCAATCTTGTGGGAAAAAAAACAACCAAAAACAATGAAAAAACGAGTAACAATGAGAAAACAACAACCGATGGAATTTCTGTTCCTCTTGTGTGGTCTGAGAGGAACAGAAAATCAGGCTGATTGTTACCTTGCGCTTGAAGGCCTTTTCCATGCCTTTGATCCACTTGCTCCAAGCATCAATCCTCCCTCAATGGCTTGTTGCAGGTCTCCACTGTCATACGCTTCCAAGATGGCGTTGGCAACCTCGGCAATGTTATCATCCACAACATCCTTCACCGCGGAGCTGCACGTTAACAAGGTTTGTATCAACGTCAGCAATCATTTGATAACCATCTTCACTACACCTCTTGAAACGATATGACATCAAGTATGGAAAGTTGGTACTGCCCAAAGGTAGTGTCATCCACCTAAATGAAAGTTAAAAAAAAGAGGAGGGTAAGACTTACCTTGCCAAAGTCTCATGTAGTGGATAGTGTAAAATGTCGACCAAGTAACTTTCAGATTCTAAAACTACCTCAATTCCATTCTTCAGCAGCTCCACAGCCACCTATCAAATTCAATGAAGAGAATGCTCAGAAGTGAACTATTTTGGTCAAACAACAGGTGATTCTAGACTACCATCAACTTCAAGAGCAACAACTACCGCTGCATTTTCCTTTCTAGATCCCATCAAGCCCCAACATCTTATGCATGTAACGTTATCGATTATATGCATTTAAAGGTCTATTAACTGCCACTTACATTGACAAAAGAAGCCGGGACAGACTCCGTAAGAAGGCCTGCCTTTATCCACTGCTCTCGGAACATGGTGGCAACATCTTCAGTTGGCAACAAGCACGAATGCTGCCCATTCAGCCACCTGAACGATTGACAACATCCTTGACAAATCAGTGGAAAAGAATGAACAACGTAGTGGAACCTGGTTACATACTCCTCAATACTAAAAGGTCAAGGCTACTACCCATGTGATTGAGATCTGAACGTACCCCAACTTCGTTTGATCAAAAATGGCTCCACTCTTGGTAACACGATCGATGGAAAACTTCTCAACTGCCACAGCGAAATTGCACATTGATTCATGAGCTGATTTTACTTACGAGAAAAGAAGGGGTATCTTGAAGTGACTACTCGGACAAGTACGACGATAAAACTCGACGTATGTTTGTTGAGTAGGATGGACTTACTGATCTGATCCGCAGTGAAGATTTCGTCTTCTGAGCCGTCATTTCAACCCAAAAGGGCGAGGTAATTCACCATGGCAGACGCCAGATTGCCCATCTCCCCGAACTGGAGAATCACCCTCAGCATGGATGAGTATACCATTATAACAACACCTAGAAAATTTGGTGACAAAAATGGAAAAGAGGATTAACGCTGCAGCAACAAGTACCTGTCCCACGGATGTGGCTCCGTGACGCTTGGAGAGTTTGCTACGATCAGGAGCCAGAATCAAGGAGACATGGCCAAATTGAGGCATGGAAAACCCAAGAACCTACAATCCAAGGTCTTAGCAGAAGATATATGACAATCCACAGGCAGATTGAAAGTCAGGTGTCGAACGTTACAAGAAGTGATCGATGGTAAAAAGAGTGTACTGAGGAAGACAGGAAGTTGGGCAGAGGTTGGGCACCTGATAACATGAGATATTTTCATGGAGGCATCGTCAACTGCCACACAAATGTTGTATACAGGTTGACCGTTGCTCCGCAACACCACAAAGTCGCCCAATGTGTCCTTCCACGTGACCTGTTTTCAAGGTGCGAGTGAATGACTTATCAGCTTTCCATTTGCCCTGGGATTAGGGCTGTTCACAGCAGAAAAGGAGCCGCTTGAAGGATCCACTAAAAGCTTTCTAACGACCGCTAGAAGTGTAGGGACTTCCATCATTTCACTATTTCGACATGGCAAGAGAAAATTGACGTGGCCAGAGAATCATTTTTCAAAACACATTACTAGGAGAAAAAACGGATTACAAAGAATATTTGTTTTGCCAAAATATTAATAAAGTACTTGGCAATGAAATCTCCCACATTCTATCAGCCCACGATAAACAAGAGTCTTTGTCATGCCAGATTCCACAGCTTGTCATATTTATTGCTGGTATGATCTAGTACATTCTTGCTCACAATAGTAATCTATGCCAGTTGAAATTTCATTGTCTTTATCTCCAAGCTCTAACTATGTAAGACAGTATATTTACGAACTATATGCAGGCTGTAAGTGGAGCACCGCAAAGTCCTTCGTTGCCAGGTTGGAATGCGTAGACGGGTAAGGTACTCAAAGCCGGGGGAATGGGTCCTGCAATTCAGTGATAGCCACATCACATTGCCGTTTTAGGGATACAACTCCTCATCATGCAAAAGAGTATTATGAATTAGAAGCCACGGTAGTACTCAATCTCCACTGACAGTTAATTAATAACCAAAGAGATTAAATGATGAGAGTGGTGGTAGATTATAATCGGCATTTACCTGTCAGATTGTTGCCACTGAAGCTCGTCAAGAATGCCGGTCCAGGAAGTGGACCACAATTTGCGGGAATTCGTCCATAGAACTGGTTGTTGGCGATGTTCATCCAGGAAAGCTTGGGGAGGTCACCGATTGAGGCTGGAAGAGTGCCAGTCAGCCTGTTGCCCGTCTGCGAGCTGCTTCCGAGGCTGATGCTTACTAGGTTCTTCAACATTCCTAGGGTGGCTGGAAGATACCCCCGGAGCTTGCTATCTCTGAGCACCAGGTCAACCAATGTTTTGCAATTGCCAATCTCTTCAGGTATACCGGAGAGTTGCGTTTCGTAGAGGTAGAGCCCCTTGAGACCTCTGATGTTGCAAAGTGCCCCGGGAATGGGTCCCGACACAGGGTTGCCACTGAGGTCGAGTGTTTCGACTTGAAGGCCGCCGAGCCAAGTGGGAATGCGGCCAGAGAGCAGGTTCCTGGTCAAGAAAAGGTTCTTCAGCTTCTTCAGCTTGGCGATGCATTTCGAACCAATGGTTTTGAGGCCATTGTTGGTCAGCTCGAGAGATATTAGTGCATGGAGGTTGCCAAATGTTGACTACTCATGCGTCACAATACACACATGGAATAAGTAACACGCTAAAACTAGAGATTTCAAACAATTCATACGCAGGGATGCTAGGGTTTCAACTCTGTACCGGAATCCCACCAGTGATCCGATTCCCAGATATGGCCAAGTGAATAAGCTTGCTTAGGCTTCCCAAGTTTGGAGGAATGTCACCCATGAAGTGGCATTGAAACAAAATGAGCGTTGCAAGGTTCTTGAGGTTGCCGAGCTGTTTGGGGATTGGATGAGCATAGCCGAAATCAACGTCACGGAAATTAAGATCAGTCAATGCTTGAAGAGCGCCGAGTGAAGCCCCAGCTCCTTGGATGTTCCGCTTCACCTGAATACCAGCTAGAACAACTCCGGTAACTCTCTTCCCTGCTGCGTCACATGTGATGCCCTGACCAAAATGGTTACCAGAAGCCCCACATCAGACCCTCTTTGATACCTTAAAACCTAGTACGGCAAATGAATCTCAACAGTTCCATGTCACGCTTAACGATGAACTGGTGGCAGAATCGACCAGAATAATTGCTAAAACAACATGGAGACTAATGTGAGCACACTTACAGACCACGTGCAGCAGTTGGATGATGAAGTCCACGATGCCAGAGGGTCAGTGCTGTAATTCAGCTGGCTCTTGAAGAGCAGCAAAGCTTGTTTGTCTCCAGCATTGCACTCGGCAGCCACTCTGCCTGCCAAGGCAGCAGCGCAGACCGTCAAAGCGAGCAACAGAACCGAGCTCTGCTGGCAGTTCCCGAACATGGATTGCTTCCGGGCCATCATCATCTCAAACACTCAACTGATAGAAATGCACAACCCTCTTAGTTAGTGGCTGGAACGACGAGTGCGGAGAGCACACTCTGTGATAGTGGAGTGCGCTGATCGAGCATTTTGGAAGGCTGCCTTATATCCCAGGTCGAGTCCTACAACATCTCCGTTGACTTACAGTAGGTGACCCAGTCTGGAGGCCCATGTGGCTGGATAGCAAACCTAGGGAACAATCAGTGTAATGCATTCCCCGTGTGACTCTTCCGGTTAAAATTGGCAGCCAACTTAGCGCTCACAGTTGCAATGTCAGAGTACCACACGTGACTCGTCCCCCTCATTTCCGAATAGTTGGTGGTTAGTGAGAGCTACTATTCGTGCCAAGTTTCTTAGTTTTCGATGAAACTGATTGCAGCATTAAGGGAAAACAAGGCCAAACGGAGGCCGACCGGGCGCCCCCAGCCGCACAATGTCAGCTTCCCAAGACGCCGACACACGATTGAGAGTCACGAGCGAGAAAAAACTGGCAAACATCACGTGCAGCAGCCCGACTGAGCAACCGCCGATCCAACTGACTCCTGCTTGGTACCCAACAATCTCCGGACAATTTCGCATTAAATTATCATAAACTTTCTCCCCCGACACCAGATTAGCACCTGTAATCCGATCCACAATCTAATGCCGCTGTGCGCACGTTGCAGCCCAGTGGGATTAGCTGCCTCTCCTGGCACTTGCAGTTGCAAACGCAGCTCAGGAATGCGCTCCCGAGCGCCATTGCCCCTGCCTCTCTCCAATTTGGATGCCTGCCTGAATTTCCTGAGGCCCATCCAACGGCTGGAATGAAGCAGGTTGGTCCGAAGCAAATGAACACATTGCATGGAATCCGACATTGGAGCTCTAAAAATAAAGTACCGTTAAATATCCAAGGGAACAGGCAAGGGAACAAAGGGAGAGGAGAGAAGAGAGTCCAGGGTCGTAATGAGCCAAGTCAGGAAGGTTCTGGATGCTATGTAAATTCCATGGGGAGAAGCTGCTTACCGAGTGGGTTCTCGCTGCATGCATTTGAGTTGGGCCTGAGGGCCGCTTCAGAAGAAGAAGAAGAAGAAGAAGAAGAACGCCGGTCTCCGAAGGAGGCCGGCGTGAATAAAGTGTCTATTCGTTCCACTACTAAGACCATGCCCACAGGACAAGGAATTAGTGAGCTGGAACTACTTCCTTCTCTCGAGGGTAGACACTCTGTAACAAGAAACCAAAGAACCACAAGTCAACCAACCAACCAACAAATCACAAACCAAGCAACTAACCAACGAACTAACCACAAACCAGGCAAGTAGTCAAAAACCTTAAAACCAACCAGTCTTGATAAATCAAGGTGGGGAGAGAATTTAGGGGGGGTCCTGTGTATCGGGGAGGGCTTGGTTGTTTTTGATTTTGCGTTTATGTAAAAGAATGGACATGGCATGTTGGATAGCTATGGTGTTAATGTTTTTAAAGGATGTTTTAATTGTTTCAATGGGTATCTTGAAGGTGTCTTCTAGAGTTTTCATAGATGGGATAAAGGTGGTGGCCCGATCGCCGGATGTGATTACCATAAGGGGGTCGACATTCCATCCAAGGGCGATGATGTCGTCAATAAGGGGTTGGTATTTGTCTATTTTGTTTTGGATTGTTTCCGGGGAAAATCTATCGTTGCAATATGTGAATTCAATGAATTGAATGGTGTAGTCTTGGTTGACGTTATCGGGTGGTGGGTCATTGTATGGTAAACCTTTGACACAAAGGATGTCCGGTTTGAGCCTAGCGTTGCAATGACATCTTTGGGTCGTACATGAGCATGGGAGTAGCCACGGGGGGACCGTATTTTCTTGTGGATTGTAATTGAAAGTGCCGGCGTTCATTAGTATAAAACATCTCGATTAATTGTAGGAAGTGATTAGTTTTCGGACTTCTCATACCGCTTTGTTATGTCTTTTAACAATTAGGGAGTGTATGTGGTGGTTTTGGCATTTGAGTAGAACATGTAGCCATGTGTTGGGGTCCGTTGAGGGGCATATGGGGCATGTTATGAATGGAAATCTTTCTATTCCAAAGAAGAGTTGTTTACGGGCGTTTCCCATGTATTGACCGGTACGGAATTTGATAAGGCATGTTATTTGTGAATCAGTGATGATGGGGTTTTTCCAAATATTTGTAGAGAGTTCATTGTCTATGTCATTGTTGTTAGTCCACTTTTCTATGTTTGGAAAGTTGTTCGTGATTGTGTCAAGATTGTTATGTAGGTCTTGTTTTTTGTGCCACAGGAATTAGAGGAAAGGAATAATAAAGCCGATCCTCATCTAATTCAGTTGTGCGCACGTTGCAGCCCAGTGGGATTTGCTGCCTCTCCTGGCAGTTGCAATTGTAAACGCAGCTCAGGAATGCGCTCCCCGAGTGCCATTGCCCATGCCTCTCTCCAATTTGGATCTTCAAATCGCACGACCATTACGGTTAGGGCGTACATCTATTTAGGGCAAGTTTCCATGTAGTGCCCGACCCGATTTATCACTGTAGATTCCCTACTTGCAGAATGTAGGGAATTAAATGAAGGGCCACTTCCATGTGTCACACCTGTCAGCTATTATAATTAACCCAAGTGTTGTGATTAGTATGTTGGGAGGAAGGGGAGGTTGACGGGCTTGTAAAGATGCTTCACCATGCCCGAGATAATTCGCTACACCCGATGGTTATTTTTCGGGTAGGGTGAATAGCTCGCTACCAGTGATTTTTTTTTGGGCGAATTGTCGCCAGCATCTTACTCCAAATTCCGGCTGGCGATTTTAACATGTAAGAATTTGGCCCCCCTAGAGGGTCCTTTCGCCGCCATCTTACCCCAAATGCATCACATGTCACCTCAGGCGCCACCGACGTTCCCGTCACCTCGCTGAGTGCACGTCGCTTCTGCTCCCAGTTGTCGCCATCGGCTCCCGGCAGGTCTCGTCCATCGCCGCCTTTCAAATTGCCAAGTATAGTTTTTGCCACCTTCTCCCCCCAAATTTGTTTCCACGATTATAGTGCATTCGCCAATTTCCGCCCTTCACATGTTTTTTTGCTGCCTGTTGTGCTTCTTGTGGAGCCATGTGCATCGCCTGTAATACATTCCGTTGCAAATTCTGCCAAGAGATAAGTTCATGTTTGCAAATCGATTTCGTATCTCATTCTGTGAATTCTTGCATTTCGCTTTCAGTATTGGGTTTAGAGATAGTCTGTATGGCGAGCAAACAGCAACAATTTCTGATGAATTTCCTTTATCGTGGTAGGTTTCAGGAGGGCGATGCTGGGTTTGAAGAGAGCAATGTTGGGTTTCAGGAAGACGATGGCGGCTTCCAAGATGACCATGGTGAATTCGAAGAGGGTGACGGCAGATCGCATTGCCTTGGAGTTGAAGGCGGCGAGCCTTTGAACGACTTGTTCGGTGGAAGAGATGCGACTGAAGCTGGTGGCACGCAGGTCGAGGAGTCTCCGGGACGGACCGACAACCAGCCGCCGTCCGCCTCGCAGACAAGTGTTGACAGCGATTGCGTCGTTATGGGAGTCACCCCTCCGCTTGTGTCATCTCCTGCTCCCGCTGATCAAGATCGACGCGCTGCATCCAGATCAACTCGCGCCAAGAGTCACTGTGAAGCCACCATGTGCTCTGCTGAACCTGACGTTCAGATCGTTGAAGTGCGGAAAGGATCTCGGCTTCCTGACCACGGCAAACAAATGCAGCGTTTGTATGACCAGAATCGTCACTGACAAGATTCTTGGGCCGCAAGGCTGCCTTGGGCGGAAAGCGTGCGGAATCCAGGCGGCAAGGTTGTACAAGTGCGGTGTAAAGTTTGCAGCGACGTTGAAGGGCGTGAGAAGTTGCTCGTTCTCAAAATCGATTCTTTGTGGAAGCACGCTGGGCGTCGCAAGGCTGTCACCAAGATGGGTCATGTGAAGCAAGGAGAGTACTTTTTCTTGACCAATAACCAACACGTTCGGAATGAGCGTGTCTACTTCGCGCGTCAGGGAGGCGGTAAGGAGACAGTGGTGGAGATGGTGGCGCACGCAGCAATTCAAAAGCGGAAACGGAAGCTTGTCCAGTTCCGCAGTATCTTCTCGTTGCTCAATCACGGTCACCCAATGACTGATTTCGAGAAGCTCCGAGAGCTGTTAGAGCAGCTGCAAGCACCAAAATGCCCACGGAATCATTGGTCCACTGCTGCTGGTTGGAAGATGGCTGATTCTATCGCTCATGTGTTGGCCTTGCATACGAAGAAGATTTTCAAAGACACGCGTTTTATCAGCCTCTCGGCTGACGAGGTAACTTATGTTGATGGGCAATCGTGGTTGTCTATTCATGGTTATGTTTGCTTGGGATTTTAGAGGCTTAGTATTCTGCTAGCTTTGCTGCGACTAGTTGATGGAAACAGTGCTAGGGCTGTGAAGGAAGCAATCTACACGATGTTCGAATCTCACAGTGGTTTGACTCAAGATGAGATCGCCGAGAAGCTTGTATGTTTCGGCGCAGATGGAGTGGCGGTCTTCCAAGGTAGCAAGACAGGTGTGGGAGTTCAGCTGAAGGAGACAGTGGCTCCTTTTCATTTCGTGGTACACTGTTTTGCTCATAGAACCAACCTTGCTGTAGAGCCGCTCTCCAATTTGCCCATTGTCTCAAAGCTAGAAAGTCTTTGTCAAGCGATGTACACTTATTTCTGCCACAGCTCTAAGAGACACCATGAGTTTCAAAAACTTGCCGACGTGGTGGAAATAGAAGGTCTGTCGATTGTTGGAAACGTGAAAACTCGGTGGATCTCGCTTCTAGCTCCACTGAGACGCGTTTTGGGAGGATACAAGACCCTTATAGTGAAGATGTGTGAAAACGCAGCAATGAAGGAGCCAGAGATGACGGTCCGTCAGCAAGCAGCGATGGAGTCTGCTAAACAGAATTATGAGTTGCTTTGTGATGTCGGGACGTTGTTGGCATTGCCTTGCTTGCTGCCTCTCCTTGAGTCTATAGATTCCTTGATCATATTTGCCCAGTCTAATCATGTATTTGTTAGTGATTATGTGGCTGAAGTAAAAATCTGCCAAGGGGAGTTGTACCGGTTGTATGAGGACTCAGACACCGCCTTTCAGAGGCTTGACTTCCAAATGTACCGAGATGTGGTGGACAACCACAGTCACGCCATCTGCCAAGAGTGGGTCACCGACCTCAATACTGGTGTAGAGTTCCTGGCCTTCAAAATTGATTCACATACGTACAGTGCCCACAGCATCTGCCATGTCTCGGGGAAGAGGCTGCATGTTTTACCGCTGGACCTTGACCGGATAATCTGTTCGGTTCAGGAGCAATGTCGTGAAGCGAGCTCGCAAATGAGGTTTGACCTTGACTTCAGATTTCCTAATTGCAATTTGATGAATGCTTTGTCTGTGGTGTTTCTGCAAATTTGGCTTCAAGCCAACTGTGACCAACTTTTTCCACTTCACATGGCGGCCATACGGCAGCAGTACTATGTGGTGAGGATGGTGAACTATGGGACGAAATTGGAGCCTCAGATGAAGCAAGTCGGTCCGCTTCTTGATGGCCGGACGTTGTCCTTGCAAACCTCTTTGTTCAAGTTGACAATGAGGTCTAATGCAAAGGCAACTATGGTTGAACCCAGGGATTTAAATCCCTCAACCAAGTTGTGGCGAAATGTTGGCCAAAATGCACTCATGCTAAATCGCTTAAGCGAGTTCATAAAGTTGGCTGAGATAGTCGTGGCTACCGTCATGGGGAGTGTAGAGGA
Source organism: Bryoerythrophyllum caledonicum (assembly GCA_963971425.1). Classification (NCBI taxonomy): domain Eukaryota; kingdom Viridiplantae; phylum Streptophyta; class Bryopsida; order Pottiales; family Pottiaceae; genus Bryoerythrophyllum; species Bryoerythrophyllum caledonicum. Next base: position 7,344,643 of record OZ020526.1, on the reverse strand, counting down.
TGAGAGAACCTTCAGCACCTTGGCTTACATGAAGTCGAGGGTGAGGAATCGTCTGGGAGGTCACCTCGACACATGTGTGAAAGTGTTTGCACAGTAGTTTTATACACAAGCGACGTTTTTGTACCAAGCTGCAATAACACACTGGCGGGAAGAGAAGATCAGGCGAGGTGCTCACTTGTGACCTTTTGTTTCCATCATGACGGCAATTTTTTGATTGCCAAGTTATACTAATTCATGTTACTAATATGTGGAGGGTGGGTGGGATGAGTAGCTGCAAAGGGCAGGGCCTAACGGCTGGGGTTCAACTCCTCCTACTTGTTTTTTTTTCTTTGTTTATTGGGCTTAATTTGTTACCATGAGTTTGTACAAAAAAATTCTCATTGGTTTTTGGATTTATGTGAATAGTGCAATTAACTTCTATGATTTTTGGTTTGAAAAGTCTCCATGCATGGTCTGACAAAACGTGGTCGCCATTTCGGCATCTACCATTTTCAACAAGTGGCCAAAGTTTCTAATATTTCCATTTTGACATTGCCAGAATTTTGATTGCTTCCATTTTGACATCGCCAATAAAGTGAGCATCCCCTAAATTGTAAATTTGCATGATGATCGTGACCCTAAACCTACTGTAGCCACATGTCACACATTTGACCAACCAGAATTCGCAGTACTCCTTTTTAAAAAAATAATCTAATCGCCACTCGCTATACTCCCTGGAGAGCATAAAAAAATCACTGCTCGCTACATGGAAGTGACCCGACCCCGTCAGAGATGACAGGTCGGGCATTACATGGAACCAGGCTCTTACCCGATCGATCGGTTTCGACCTAACCTCTTGCTTGTATATAAGTCTCTTCTGAAATTAACGGGATGCGCGCGGAGTCGCCGGCTGCGCTTGGGGTGAGGAGTTCGACGACGATGCGGAGGAGCTGCACGCCGTCTTGAACGCAGCGATGTGGTCCTTGCACTTGTCGCCGTCGCCCTTGTGGTCGTCCAGGCACTTCTTCAAAGCTGCCACATCACACGGCGTCATCGCTGGAACAACTCCCCTCTCGACAATTTTAACAACCTTCTCGACAACCCCTTGTTCGCAAACAACAACTTTACCCCCAGTGCTTCGCTCCGGTTAAGTCTCATCGGCAGCAGCGTCCGCGATGTCCCTTCCATCGTCGTCTCCACCGTCTCGCGAACTCGCTCAATTCCCTGAATCCACTCCTCACTCGCAAAACCATTTCCGATCCTTGTTAGCAACTAAACGAAATCGAAACGAAAAGCATCGACTTTTCACCCCAAAATCTCTTTCCATCCTAAATCACTTTGCATCCTGGAACTTATCCTTCACCCTTTTGATAGATTCATTCGAGGGGAGGGAAAAATACTACCTGAGCTTATTAACTACATTGATTTAACGGGTATGAAAGAAAATGTGGACTTCAGGAACTGAACTTCTCCATTGCCTCCTTGACTCTCAGGAATCTCTAGAGATCAATCCGCAAATTATCGATGAAAGTGTCGGAAAATTTGATTCGACATCAATGATGAAAAGTTCACAAGGCATTCTCAACACCTCCTTCTAACTCCTAACCTTGGAGGATATGTCTGTCAACAAGGGGAAGAGTTGAAGGTCACCGATAGTGTTCTGCTTTCTATCATCCTCAGCCAAGTCTTTCTGACATCGCAGTGCTGGAGCAGGAGAATTACGGCCTCAAGGCGATGAAGCAGAGCTCGAGATACGCCAGAGGGAGGGCGGGGACCATCTTGAATCGGCGTGGTGGCGTTCGGTGCACTCGTTGACGTCTTGGTCTACTTCTTGCATGCTCGCGCGGTGGCTACTGCAGGGCTGTCTGTGGTGACGCAGGTCGTTCCGGCGAGCGTGACCAGCGTCGTGTTCTCGTTTTTGAGCGCTGGTGTGGATCGTGATGTACTTCGTACTGTGCAGGTCCGGCTCCGACGTCACGGCTCTTTCCGTTGCCGCCGCGAAGAATCCTTACACACCTACCGTTTCTGGGAGCACCCAAGTAAGCTGAACATATAATTCACGTTCATGTGGCCTTCGCTTTACAATGGCGCAGATCCTTTCTTAAACATAATTTGATGGATTCGGGACTTGGTTTGATTAGATGGACGCGAAAGTTTCTTGCGAAATGCTGAGTGTTGGTTTTTCTGATGTCATTTCAGATCGGTGAAGTTCCGTGACAGGTAGAATTTATCAACGTGTATAATAATATTACACCTTGTAGAATCTACAATTTCAACTGTGACCGAGATATTCCAGCTTCATGCGAGCGTAACTAATGCACCCAAGCACCCGCATTGAAAGAATTGAATTGCTATTCTATCGATAATTTCATATTAGAATCCACCGATTGTCCCACGCGCACTTAAAGGGTGCCATCCTGACTCATAGATGGGGCTTGCACATCAATGGCGTCGCCTGTCATAAGGTCTTGGGGTCGGTTAGTTTTCACAGCTGTTTTCCAAACTTTTGGAAGGTGACAGACCGAGCCACCAAGTTTATGTCGATGACCACCAAGGAGCAGTAATCCGGTTCGAATCTCATGAAGTCATCTGCACATCAACCAAGATACGCTTAATTAGTTCTTAAGATTCACCTTGAGTGGATGCCTACTTGAAGACCAAAGCTACAATACTTGCTGTACTTACTGTCAACGAAGTTGCAAATCCTTGACTCCATTGAACCATTGTTTTTACCTGAAAATTGTAGATAGCATTCAGTATGTACAAATCCATCCCGACTATGATTCCAGCATTCAGGACTGATAGAACAATTACAGCGTAAGAAGCAACGTTACGTACCATAATGTTGGCGATCTCTTCATGACCTACATCGACACAATTGGCTAGAACCTGCGAGCAGGCCGCACAATAGTTAGGGAAAAATCTTTGAGTTCAAATCTAGAGGAGAAAAATACATCATGGTTACCTGCCTTTACAAACTTCTCACCCCTCACGCCTCACGCTGCAGAACTACTGTATCGCTGCAATCTGCGGTTTTCACCATGGTCTTGAAGTCTGCTTCGCTTTTTCTCTGTTCACCCGGGAGTCATACCACGCTTGGAAAATATAATATCCTGGCTACCATCCAAACCACCCTCCGCCTCTGTTTCATCCTTGCCTGTTTCACCTATTATCCGAGGTGAGATACCCTCCCCATCTACATTAGTTCCATCCGAAGACTTCCGGGTGGATCCTGCCCAAGAACCACTCACTAATCCTGATGCCGAGTCTCCATACAAGTCCCCATAGAGACCACCTTTATTAGGAGACTTAACTTTGTCCAAGTATTGCTGAAGCCTCTGTGTCACACCAGGTATTTGACCCAGAGGGTATTTTCCCCTTAGGGATAACTGTCACTTATGCCAATGACTTGTACTTCCCCACCAAGCTTCCTTCTCGTACACCAATTGGTCCCGGTTCCGTACTCACATCCGCACCATCAAAGATGCCTACAATATCAACAAGAATTCCACCATACTCAGGGTACGCTTCCATGTGAGACCCAACTCTGCATTTTCCCTGTAGCACCCGACTCTCCCCTGCATAAAATTTCCTAGAGGATGGTTTATCACAGCCCTTACATGCACTACCCACAATGATGGTGGAACCAAAAATAAATCAATCAGTCACCCATGACTTAGAATGAGGCATGGCCCATGTCAGAGAAAAGTCAAGCTCTATATTAGAATGACAGAGTTCCCAAGCCGCCATCTTTCTACTCCCATTTCGTTTGGTCACATCTAGTTTTCCCTTTAGATGCCTTCTCTGTCACATTCAAGGCTCTCTCATCATGCACTGACTTTTGTGGTCTTCTGAGGATGCATTGATTTGTGGGAATGCAAGTTGCATTGATTCATGTGTTAAACATTTTGTTTGCTTAAAGAGTGAGATTTATAAATTTATTAAAGGAAGGTTATTAGAAATCAGAGACTACTCAAATCATGACTTCCTTTCAATTTGGAACATTTGGGGACTCTGAAAGCTCTCACTTTTCTTTTGATTTGAATTGTGAATCTCAAGGAGAGGAAACATATTTTGAGAGTACTGGAGAGGGTCATGAGGTAAATGATGAGAGAAACCACACTGTAGATGTGGATGCAACTGGCTCAAATCATGAGATTGAACATGAGGTGGATGCCACTGTGACTGATTTTGAGCTTGACCATGTGGTGGATGCAACTGGGGTAGAACATCGGCTTGACCATGAGGTGATTGCAGAGGCAAGAATTTTGCAACAAGTGTACCTCTTGAAATTTTTTTTACAAGTAATCCATGTCTGCTACCTTCACACATGGACAGAGAGTGGTACTCAAAGAATGTACTTGCTACCTTCACACATGGATAGAGTGTGGTACTCAAAAGAAATACAAACTTGTTAAATCACTCAACAACAATGATGTCGTAGCAAATGGAGGAGAAGAAAGAAGGTTGCAAGTGCCTTTGCAAGTGCCTGCTCGGCGAGGAAGAGCTCCTTGTAAAAGAAAAAGAAGCTAAAAGATTGGAGAATGTGTCCCCTAAGTTCTCAGTGGTACTTTTGCATATCAGGGGACCATGATCATTGAAAGTGTTAAATTAGAAGGAGACATGAATTCCAGGGACTTAATATGGACATTGCGGATACCCGAAGAATTTTGTAGGTCTGCCACATCCTTGTGGCAAGCCTGAAAAAAATTGCAGGCACCGGAAATTATTATTTCGGGTAGAAATCTCCAAGTTTGCATGGAAGTGTCTGGCTCTTGCAAAAAAAATGAGCGTCTGGTCTCACATAGAAACAGGCTCTCATCCCAAAATGTCATCCGCGACTTCCTAGCCCGTTTTATAGGCCTCTCACTTGAACTTTCTTCCCCGCATAATTGTTGTCCGGTCTGTAGACTAGGCACTCCTTTTGTGCCTGCACATCCCCATATCTATGATTTTGTAGTGGGTAGAGCGAACATGAGACTATAATGCATATTATGAAAACTGTATTTAGATATTGTGTTAATGCATAGAATTGATAGGTTGTATGTATTACAACATGCTAGAGGATATGTTCCAGTACAAGCTTAGTGTACAGTACCCTCCAACATGTCTTGCAACCATTTTGTGAACTCTTGAAATTCGCTCATTCATTTTCAATATGGGAGGATTTTATCAAATTTATCCTATTAAATCTTTTGTGTTACGGACCCTTCACGTGTTCATAAAATGTCAATGTCAAAAAATGAAATCTCTATTTTTGGTGAATTATTTTATCTTATTCACTTAATTTCAAAAAAAATTAACTGAGAAATATATATGATGATTTTTTAAAATTTGATTGCACCAATTTATAGGATATATCATTGTTCACATTCTTGGTATTACAAAGATGCACACTATGTAGGTAAAATTCTCCTCTATGTGGCTCTAAAGTATTTTCATAGTTTCCATTCATTCATATTCTAGGCTAAGGAAATCAAACTCATATATTAAATCAAAATTTGATCAAATAAAGTCAAATAAGGTATCATTACAAAGCTATAGTAGTATAGAAGCCTAATATGATATGAAGTTTACAATATGTCTTACTCACTAACAAATATTCTACAGTAAAATGGAACACCTACTACCATCGAGTGCTACCACCTTGAGCTGCTATTACAGCTTTCATCCAGGTTGGCATTGTTGAAATCAACTTCTTGATGCTTTCTTGAGGTATATCCTCCCAAGCCAGATTGACTGATGTCCACATTTCGTCTTTGTTTCGTGGTCTATTTCTCTGTTGCACTTGATCTTTAACTTGCTTCCAGACATTCTCTGTAGGATTAAGGTCACGAGAATTTGGTGGCCATTCAAGCTTTTTCAATCCAAGTTGCTCTCTCCAATCTTTTTGTATATTACTACCATGTATTGGAGCACCATCCTCCATTAAAATGAGGTGCTCATAGTGGTCATGGTGCCAATAATAATGCTCTAATACTCCTTGAGATACTATCTCTACAAAGTCTTTGGCAGTGCGTCTATTAGGAGGAATTAAAACCAAATAAGACTTAGAAGAGCCAGTGATAGCACCCCATACCATAATTGAAGTCCTTCCGGACTTGAATGTAGGTGCTAAGCAATTGTAGTTGTAGCGTTCATGTGTTTTTCGCCAGACACGAATTTGGCGTGATGGTTTTCCAACTTCAAAGGATGACTCATCGGTCCAAATCACATTACTCCAATCGTCAATCGTCCAATGCAAGTGCTCCTTTGCAAAAGCCAACCTCTTTGCCTTGTGTATGTCACTCAAGAATGGTTTCTTCACTGCAATGCAACTGTTAACACCAAGCTCATGAAGCTCTTTATGTAAAGTTGACATGCCCACGGAAGATGTCACATTGCTGCACAATTCTGCAAGAGGAGCACGACGATTACTACTAAGATCTCTATGGAGCTTTCTCCTATCTCGATCACTCATGTTTCGCGGCCTACCGGACCTACTTGCTGGCAATACAGAGCCACTAATTCTAAATCGCTTGAGAATCCTTGAAATAGTCGATTTTGGCCTTCCTACAATGTTTCCAATTTCACTCACTGACATGCCAGCTTTCTGCATACCAACTATCATGTGTCGTATATCATTTGATACATAACTCCTTGCCATGGTGCACAATCCTCAAACAGCACTTACATCCACAAAAAGTTTGATAAAAAAGGTCCTATCAACAACACAGAAACGATATGTTTGACAAACAGGACTTATTGCACACAATTTTTCTAAGAAATGTGTACCATCAAGATGACTTGCAAACATGTATGTGTATCTCTGGACCCTCCCAAGCTCAAACATACTCAAAATCTGATATCCCACAGAAGAAGTGATCACATTAAAAAGGGTACCCTTTTCCAAGATTTTTAAGCATGATGACAATTTTGGTAGACACATGGCAATGGATGCCTCTTTATATTTAGAAAATGCATGGTGTATGAAGTTAACTGGAACACCTTCCATGATGCAAAAAATCTCATGGAGATGTGATGATTATCATGCCAACACCATCATTCTAAATCAGGCCATGGGATATGTTTTAAGTGAAAAAACAGAGTGTGTTGCAACACTTGTTACAGGGTACTGTACATAGCTCCGGATTCGATGGGAAGCGCACTCTTGAAATGCACTTCATGAATGAAATCCTCAAAAAAGAAAACATACTAAACCAGGAGGTCAGGTCAATAACGTACACAATTTGATACATTTAAAACGTACAGCTACTATGTCAATTATTGCAAGTCACACTAACTATTTCCTCAAGATTATGATTTTCTATTCAAGATGAACTTTGTACCAAGAGCAAAAGTAATGATACTATTCATATAGGAGGGCTTCCACAAATATAGTTGATAAAAATATTCATAATGCGTTAAAAGGTATAGCCTTTTAAAATCAACTAGTGTAACTCACATTATCTGAAATAATCGGAGTAGTAACACGGAATTTGTTAATTTGGAACTTCTATTTGATTTTAAGACCTTTGGAAGTATAACAAATTTAATTCATTATTTGTTTCAAGTAAGGCGATTGCATTTTAATATATTTTTTAATGGGATCTCAAAGCGTTTCTAAGTATTTCATTTTAAAATATCCATATTGGTCTAAATATTCTCTGAATTCTCTACATTTAAGTAAGGTGTGGCATTTTTGGGATTTGCATTAATTATAAGTTAATAAATATGGTGTTTAGTGTGAATTAAGAATATGTTCATCTTAGACTCACTACCATAGTTTGGGAGTATGTCTAGTACTAGATAATTATTTTCCTAAGAGAAATTCAACACTTTATCTTCCAAAATGCAATTTGTTTGTGCCACTTTGGTTTTTTTCAAGTTATGATTTATAGTTGAACAACACATTGTGACACTTTTTCTTTAAGAAAGATTCTTTTTAGGTCAAAACTAACCTCAGAAAGTGTTGATGGCTATTACATGTTAATGTTTTTGTGACAATGATAATCATTGCAAACAATGTGATTCTAATTTAAGGTGGAAATGCTTAATTTCAACATGAACCCACACAAAATTTGAACTACATACAAGTAAATATTGATTTCAAAAATGTACTTGTTGAGATATGCCATTTTGAATCATCTACAAGGTAACACTTCAAAAATTTCCTCCCTTATTTATAGAATATCTAAATAATGCTTATTTAGGTGGCTTAGAATCTCCTTTCTGAGTTCCTAACCAAAAAAAACCAAAAAATAAATGAATTAAAAATTAAAATCACATCAAGTCAACCTAATAACACACACTGTACTTAATAACCAAAAGTGGGAACTAAGTGTCCCCACCTTAAAACTTTAGAGGTTCTAATGCACACTTATATTATTATTGTTGAGTCTAAATTAGCGCAAAAATGCCAACCCATGTTTGACTTACTATCATTGGAAGCTTATAAAGAACTTTTGGCACATTATTGAGTCCACCTAAGTTGTTACATTATTTTATTATCTAAGTTCCAAGTTCAAATCCCCCATGGCAACAATTGTCTAGTCTTGGAATTCAATCAAATCCCAACACAATTATAGCCCCTTGAATTTTACACGTAAATTGAATGGTGAGTCGCATGCATGAATCAACTTTAAATTTGGTATTAACTCTTTCACGCCCAAGCAACCAAAAATGGTTGTAAACAAGTGTTATTTTTGAAGTACTCGGCTATGAAAACGTGAAAGTGGAGTCTTAAGGTTGCTACTTTAATTGTTGAATATGGTCTCTATTATTAGATTAACTAGTATTTTTTAAAAGTGTTATTAGCAATTAAAAGGAGATTGCTACGGAGTAATTGTATTATATGAATTAAATATGGATTTAAAAAAAATTCCAATAGCATGTCCGCTATGGGAAAAAAATCCTTGCCTTGACTACTTGTGGAATTGTTTCTTAGTGTTGGGTTGGTTGTCTTTTCCTTTGTAGTGATTACTGTGAAGCTCCATGGTGTTGCTGATGGTTAAATACAAAAATTCTAGTGAGGAAAAGACAAAGGAGATTATCCTTTCAACTAGTAAGGCAACAAAATAGGAGAAGTGATTGTTGTCATTGGTAGTCACTGAAGGTTCAAAAGTTGAAAAATAATGTTTTTTGGGGACTTTTCTGAAGGTTTTAAAACACTTATTTTGCAAATTGCATTTTTTAAGTGAAAGTCTTGTTTTTAAGTGGTTTCACTTTGCCCAAATAGCTTACCACAACACCATCTCTTATTACACTTGCCCAAAATAGTTTTGGTACATTATTTGTTTCAATCACCACAAAAGACTATGATAAAGGAAGTCCTAGTAGACCATTCACACGTTCTCTGTTTTGTGAGAATGTTCCATTATCCACTTCTAAAAGAGGATGATGGACCATTAATAGAAAATAGGGAATATGGTTATGGTCTTTTGTGTTTGCAAAATATGGGAATATGGCTATTGTCTTTTGTATATATGGGAATCATATATATAGGCACGTATTTTACAAAAAAAAATTAATGTTTAGCAAGACTTTGGATTCAAGATTGTCCAATAGACTTTGGACAATCTTTCATTTGGAGGTCATTTCAATATGTGAGCCTTATCATGATAAGATATAATGCCATCCTAGGCTTGTAGAATACTCACTTCTTTGTGTCTAAAGGAATCATGACAAGTTCTTAATCTTTAAAACGTCAGTCGGGAACCGTATATATTGGGATGTATTTTACTCTGTAAAATACCAAAAAATACTAAAGTCTAGCAAGACTTACACCTTCCAATTGAGAATTCTTCAACTAACATCTTTCATTTGGAGGTCATTTCAATATCTCAATCTTATCATGTTCAAATATGACATTATACCTGTAAAATATTGTCGCCACTAGTAGCATCTTCTGATGTTTAAGGGTCATAGATGTGGTGGTGTATTCATCTTTCTGCCTGGTACATGCCAAAAAAGTGCTAAGGCGACTAGAAACGTCCTTCTAGAGTTTGAAGAAAACTTGGAGATCGGATCAATGTGGTCACCATGAAATCAAATTGTAGTGGTAGTAGCATCACACATGAACAAATCAATAAGACAAGAAGTCAAGATCCGGTCATGCTCCAAAACATGAGAGATGATGTTGGTGGCACTTGACGACACTCTTGTTGCTCACCAAGCATCTCAACAAACTCCAATGAGATCTACTAGATCATGGGAGATGATGCCAATCCCCGCATGTCTCCCATCATTAGAATACCGTACGTATAGGAAGATGTCCTAAAACCAGTACCTAAATAGAATTAGTTACAACTTTTCAAAGTGTAAAGTACGACATGATCAATAACCTGCCCTATGTTCACCACATGTTGTGCTAGTAAAAATCCTCCTGCTCTTTAACCTTCACAAATCGATGTTGAAAACATAATTAGTCTTTTCATGAAAAGACTGTGGTGACAACTTTTTTGGTGGTTGCCGTATTTTAAACCACTATGATCAATGTCATGAAACCACCAATACAGCCTTCAAAAGACGGATAATCATACCCAACTTGTTGATTACATGACGTGATTCACTTGCGCTTCTAGAGTGGCTGTTGGTTTAAGGACATCCTACCACACTACCTCTACGTATGGAAGTTTTGCACTACGGTCTACATTTGGAATATCTCCAACATACGGAGTGCACTTTGAATTGTCAGTTTGGTCATATGTGGTTCTCCATGAGTGTTGTGATTTTATCTGATTTGAAGTGTAGAAAATTTGAGAAGTTTGTTCCACAATTTTTGAAAAATTCAATGGTACTCAAAAACAATAAATATTCCAAAATCTTGTAAATTTTCTGTAGGGTGTTAGAAACTTAGAACTATGTGAATGTCAAAAGAAACTATTTTGACTCACAACTTCCTTGTACAATATTTGTGTATAGAAGAATCCCACAAGTTGATATCATTTTCATTATGTATCATGGTTGGTCGCTGTGAAACCAAAATATGACATCAACTCTAAAACGACCCACGGGAGTCAACAACTTACGGCGTTCGTGCGGTGAGCATTTGAATGGCTGAGAACCCTTGTTCGACTTTTTTGGATGAGGATTTTGTTCACGCGATTGCATATGATGGATCATGCGAGAGGAAAATAATAGCTTATGTTTGAGATCAGTGAAAATAATGACACATCACTACTAATGTACAAGAACTTTGTAGACAGTAACATAGCATCATGAACAACATCATCCCAGTCATGAGATTGGTGTCATTTTGCCCATACAAACCTACATGAATGCAACTATACAAGAAGCAAAATGGTTAGTCAGGATCAAGCCGACAAAAAGTTGCCCGTACTAACCTACATCAATGCAACAATACAAGAAGAAAAAAGTAATGGCTCATGTTTCAAGATAGGCAGGATGGTACCAAGCGGAGAAAACATGTGTCCACAGTAAATCACAACATTGGCATCACCATACAAACCTGGAAAAGAATGGCTCATGTTTCAAGTGGGTCAAGGTCAACTCAGAAGGAAAAAAACAATGATACATCTCCAATCACATGTATGTTATAGAGGAGGCGAACAACTAAACCTATGAATGTGAGAGCGTTGGTTGTTCTGTTGCACTCTCCGCAAGTTTGCTTGTGAGAGCAGCCCAATCTACGGACCTCAACGTCTTGATCCGCTCATCCAAGGGCACTAATCCAGCCTTCTCCGTCACCGCGCCGCTGCTCTGCCCATCCGTGATGAGGCCTAGAACGGCTCCAACTTATGGGCCTTGCATTGCTCCGATTAACAGCACCCTCACAGGCATAAACAACCTCTTATCCTGTGGGAAAAAAAACAACCAAAAACAATGAAAAAAACAACCATAAACAATGAGAAAACAACAACCGATTAGACATTCTAGACTACCATCAACTTCAAGAGGGAATGTTCAGAAGTGAACTATTTTGGTCAAACAACAGGTCATTCTAGACTACCATCAACTTCAAGAGCAACAACTACGCCGGCCACTGATCTCCTGACTGCATGCGCTTCGAGGCCGTAATAGCACTTGGTGGTCTCTCAAAGTTGTTTAGCCATCTTTGCTGATTTTATCTCCTCTGAGCTGCATTTTACGTTGAATTGGGAACTGCTTTCGAGGTTATTTCAGACAATGGAAAAAAGAGGGGTATCTATAGAAACCTTTGGGTGAATAACTCCATTTGCTAGAGGCTGAAATTGTTGTCATTCAGGTGTTTGATGACATTATCCCCAAGATCTTCGCCGCCTTTTTGCTGGTCATGAGCTACTCGTCCTTAAAATTATGTACTTGACGAGGTGCTTACAATGTTTCATAAGTTGAGCTCGAGCTATTGTGGAGATCTTAAAGATTATTGTGAAGGCAGCATGAACTGAGAGTTTGTTGTGGTTTTTGCGCTTCAAATATATGTAAAATTGATGTATCTTAACCCTCTAAAATTCCTGCACCCTTTCTCCAGGTGCTTCACAGGCCAGTTGTGATGCTGAAGAGGCGCAAAATTACACTAACAGAGCTCCAGAAAAGGAGTCCGGCATCGTTGAAGAATCCATCACTGAAAATATTAGCGAGCCTGGCAATATCATGCTCCACTGAGATGTACAAGGTATGCCATTTCTTCTTCTGATAAGAAATCATCTTCGAATCGCACTAAAAGCGATAACTCGTAATTGTCTTACTCACAATCAATCGTAAACTAGTATCACCAACATTATATTTACTAGTCCAATGAATAGTAAGAGAACTTAACCATCGACTTAACCACCATCAACTTCACCACCAACTCAGACATCAACTTAACCATCAACTTAACCATCAGCTTAACCAACAAGTTAAGCATCAACTCGAGCATGAGGTCTGACAACAAGAGAAAACTACGATGCAGTAATGGAGTAGGGTATGGTGAAAGGACAGTCTACCTCACAGCATGCGCTTGATTTCCAACTGCATGATTGGTGCCTGTGAACGAATTCAAACTATCAGGAGGAAGACAACGGCATCAAGTTGACACTTTACCTCTTTTATTTCCAAGAATGAGTACAGAGTGATGTTTCCACGTGAAATGAATCGTGTGCTGGTGACTGAATTTAGCTAATTCCAACTGTATAAGCGTGACCTGTAGAAGGTTTCACTCCAGCAAAAAAAGGTTGGATAAATCTACTGCCACCGATTATTATTTTTGATTCGAAAACACAGCATCTACATCGTCCAGCTCAAGTAACTTATCCATCAAAGCCTTGTTTAGATCCACAGCTTCGTCATCAGCCTGTACATTAGCACACAAAATTGTAAACTAGATTTGATCACATACACGAAACCCTTCTCAACTGAAACAACGCAGGGTCGATAAAAGAAGGATATGGAAATGCAAAATGACAGAGATGATGCTTTGAGATACAACAATCTGATTATAGGCAATGTTCAAAAGGTAGGGAAACGTAAGAAACCTCAATCTCAGAGACTGGAATGAGCTCCAAACCGGAGATGTCAGCATCAAATGGAATACCAGCTTCTTGTAGACCAGCACGCACGGATCCGAATTGATCCATAGAAGTGATCACCTTAAGGTACCTGAAACAATAAAAATACACCATATCAAAAGCCAAAACATCACAAAAAACGAATGTTGTATGCATTCTAGTTTCTGATCAATCTCTGCTCAAAAAGGACAGTGGAAGCACAATAAGAAAAAAAGGGACAATGGAGGTACAAGAAAAAAAGGAACAGCTATCCCAAGTCTGTAGAAGCATTACAAAACTTGACAAGCGGAAGTCTGTAGAAGCATGAAGGACTCACTTCTCTTCCTCGTCTTCATCGTCCTCTTCGTCAGGAGCTGAAGGCTCAATAACGTCTTCTGCACCAGCGTCCATCGCAGCAAGTAACAAGTCATCTGAATCCACTTTGTCCGCTTTTATGTAGATCACTCCAGCACGCTTGAAGTTGAAGAGCACGGATCCTGAGTCCGCCATTTTAGCCCCACTCTTCTTGACCACATCACGAATTGTGGCTGCAGCCCGGTTGTGGTTGTCCGTGAGCACTTCCAAAACCAATCCTACGCCTCCATAGCCATAAACCTAACAACCAAAACATCACATCCAAAAATCACTTCCAAAACATCACAGAAGACTGCTGATCTTGACTACACTAAGTGTTACCTCATACGTTAATTCAACGAAATCCTGCTGCCCTTTCTCTGATGCCTTCTTCATGTTCCGGTCAATAATCTCCCTAGGAACATCTGTGTCTTTAGCTTGCTGAAGTAGTTGTGCAAGAGCTGCATTTGCAGCCGGGCTAGGCCCTCCTTCTTTCACACTGTACATCACATACCCCCACACACTCAACATCCAGAGCACCTAAACCACACTTCCACTCATGTTTACAATCAACTGAATCGATGATATAAATAAAGCTCCGATGTGGTCTAGTAACAAGGACGGATAAATCACAGGTCCAGGTGCATACACTTGCTGAATCTGCTTCCCCATCTTGCCATAGAGCTTCGCCTTTTTCTTGTCTTGCGCTCCCTGAAAGAACATACAGAAAAGTGTTCAGAACAATCTGCATTCACCAGAGTTAGAGTTATTCATGAAATCTTAGCAGCTTTTCTCCTCCTTTGACGTGATTAGAGATATTTAGATCTATTTAAGACCTGATTTTAATAGTTAAGAGAGCCAAAACTCATTGCCTGACATTAGAAAAAAAACTCAATCTCTACCTTTTTGGTGGCAATCTTGGAGGAGCGCCTGCCCATTTGAGCAGGAGGCAAGATCCAGAAGTGACGCCTGCTTACATTCAGCCACATGCTGCCAGATTCTCGCCGACTGCTGCCTCCGAATTGCACGTCACTCGAATCTACACCACCCACACATAAAAACCTAAACAACCCTACACTCACACATTTGTCTCAAAAACCACACATCCTCTGTAAGTGTTTTCGTCCCATTCTTTTCACTGATCGTATGCCATTATGGTCCAATTCTCATGGACTTTGTTGAATCCAAAATGATACGTACCATTTTCCTTGGGAGATGAGACATCGCAGGTGATTCTAGCAGCTCGACTGTGGCTACGGCTGGCAGCAGCAGCAGCAGCAGCAGGGCACGCTCGGGTGAGAATCCTAGGCAGAGGGATGTGCACCATAGCTCTGAATGCCACACTTGCACTCATAGACCTCTGCATTGCCACGCTCCTTAAACCCTAAACCCTAAACCCAAAAACCCAAACTCCTTAGGCCTAATTCACCTCCACATGACACATCCTTGCCCCCAAACCTCATCAAAAACTTGACAGCATCAGAAACGAGCTTGAAAATACTATGTTAGTGCAAATGGAGATTGAATTTCATGCTTGATGCATCGAGAATTGTGGCACAGGAATTGGTTGTGGAGGAATTGAGAGAGAGGTATCCTAAACCGTTAGTATACTATGGGTTGATGTTGTAGACTTAAGTTCTTTGTGCCTTATCTACGAGTGGTTTTGGGTGCTGTGAGGGTTTTGGGTAATGGGTGTTCGACATCCACAACATACGGCGCAGGGAAAAGGATGGATTTCCGTCAGTGTGCGGAAATGCGCCACATACGTACTTTGGAATTGTGTCTCAAGAATCTGGATGTATTTGTACTTGAGTTTAGTAAAGTCTATGTATTTCCTAATTCAACCCTTATACGTCAATTGGGAAGAATTTTGGTCCCCGGAGAAGGCCGGAGTGAATAAAGTGTCTCTTTGTTCCACTACTAAATTCATGTCCATGGAACTACTCTCCCCTTTCAAGGACAGGCACTATGTAACCAAAAAACCAGTACCCAGTTACTAATAACTATGAGCCAAGGACCAATTAGAGCCATAGGGCTCAGTTCTAAGAGATAATTTGTAAAGGTTAAATGTGTGTTTTTAATAGATTTTAGAGGTATCATATAATTCTGATTCTGGGAGAGGTTGGTTATTTTCAAGTTTACGTTTGTGTAGAAGTATGGAAATTGCATGTTGGATAGCGATGGTGTTGATTTTTGTGAATGCCTTTTTAACCCCCAAAGGACCAAGGCAGTTTTACACCAAAAACACTTCAAAATTGTTGGATTCTAGTGCAATGGATAAAGAAGGAAACAAAAACTTTTATTTTTAGTTCTGACCGTAGGATCTCAATAAAGGCTTATTAAGTAATACATGTTCAAAATTTCATAAACTTTGACCGCACGGATTGAAAGATTATAGTGTTTGAAGTCAAGCAAATGGTTCATTTTCTTCCCTACGTTTAGTGGATCAGCAGACTTTGACTTCACTTGGTGTCAAAAAATTTCACTACACAAGGTCTAAATCTATTACCATCTTGTTAAGCATGATGTTAGCTCCTTACACACCAATTTTTAGAGGTAGAGACGGGGTGTAGCATATTCAAAACAAGTGTGCAAGGAGTGGAGGCTCAAAATTCGTTAATTCACACTTTAATTTTTTTTGAACTTAATATGTTTTCAATTGATAATCCGAATGGTTGATAAAAATTTTTACAGTACATATTGTTGTGGAAAAAATAAAAAGTGAAAAATATGAAGATCTCTAGGTTTTATGTGGAAAAGAAGAAGTTTTTTTGGTACCTTGCCCGACAATGAGTGACAATGTGTGAAAATGTTTGACTTGGGTTGGTATGCTATTTTTCACTAAAGACAAGAACTTTTTTTTGACAACATGAAGGGAAATAGTATTACTTGCGAGTACTGAAAATCTCACTTTCAATAGAGTGTCCTATCAAAAGTTTTTGGAGGTGCCCGAGGTGCCCGCCGACCGCATTTAAAATTCAAAACCTTATAACTTTTTCATCAAATGTCCAATTTAGGAAAAAATTGTTTTCCCACTAAGCTCTTGGAAATGTCTTTCTATAGTGAAAATTTCAAAGAAGAATGTTGGAAATTGACACCATAGGAACCTGACCGAACTTTCAAAAAGCCCATTTCGGGACAATGGTCCTTTAGGGGTTAATTGGATTAATGGGGATGTTGAATGTTTTTACGAGACTTTTCGTAGAGGGAAAAAAAGGTAGTAGCTCTAGCTCCATGAGCAACAATAATAAGGGGGTCAACATTCTATCCAAGGGCTCCAATGTCATTAATGAGTGGTTGGTATTTTATTAATTTTGTTCTCGATTGCTTCTGGGGAGAATCTGTCATTACAATGTGTGAATTCAATAAATTGGATAGTAAGGTTTGTGTTCATGTGGTCTAGTGGAGGGTCTTTATATGGTACTCGTTTGAGGCATAGTATCTCTGGTTTGAATCTTGCATTACAATGACATCTTTTGATTCCACATGTGCATGGTGTTGTGCACAAACACATCGTGCAAAGATAACATTGTGCCAATAGGTGAGAGCGCACAATTAGCAATAAATCTAGAACAACGATGACTAAACCATCACCATTATCTCCGTAAACAACAAAAAAAACAACAGTTTGCAAAAGAAACTATCAACCACTCAGCAACCAAGGCTAGGAAAAATAAATAAATGACCTAGACCACAACATTTAGTAATTGATCCACAATGACCCCCCACCCAACCACATAAACCAAGACTATACCATTCAGCTCATTCAATTCACATATTGTAATGATAGATTTTCCCTAGAAACAATTGAAAACAAAATGAATAAATACCAACCCCTTTTGATGACATCATAGCCCTTGGATGGAAAGTAGACCCCTTTGTTGTAATCACAACCATCGCTTGTGCCACCACCTTTATCCCATCCATAAAAATCCTTAAAGATACCTTTAAAATTCCCATTGAAACAATTTCACACACTTTCAATAACATTAACACCATTGCCATTCAACATGCTATGTCCATCCAATTACACAAACGCAAAATTAAAAACAACCAAGCCCTCCTCGACATACAAGACCCTCCATAACATTACCCATTACTTACTTATCTTAAAAACTACAAAAATCTCCCACATTGAGAAACACACCCCCCCCTTCCCATTGTTCCCCTCCTCTCTATCCTCCCTACCTCTCTTTCTCCTCTCTCCCCTTTTCATATGTTACTCTTTGGATATGGTTGGTTACTTGTGTTTTGGTTACTTGTCACATAGTGTCTACGCTCGAGAGGGGGAAGTAGTTCCATACTACTAATTCCTTGTCTGGTGGACATGGTCTTAGTGGTGGAACGAACAAACACTTTATTCACGTCGGCCCCTTTGGGGACTAGCGATCTTGTTGTTGTTGTTACCAGTCCATTCGTCTATGTTTGGATAGCTTTCTGAGATTAAATCCAGGTTGTTAATTAGAGCTTGTATTTTGAGATATTTATCCAGAAATCTTATAGGATCTTTATCCGGGGTGTCTTCCACAGAAGACCAACTTTCTCGTTGGAAGTAGTATGGGGTAGCGTGGGCATGTTCGTGCGGATGTTTTGACATTTCTATGGGATTTATCTAATCTTTCTTTAGCTAGTTTAACCGCTTATTCATTTCCTTCTATATTGACCTGTGCTCTGACATTATGGAAGGTTGTCATTTGTGTACAATTTTGTAGCATTTGAACCATATATGTTAGTGTGATTTGATTGGCGTGGCTATTATGTATGGTGGAATGTGTTATTTGTGTATTTAATAGATGACAGACGTTATACAGTTTGTAAAGAAGTGTGCGTGTTCATCAATGTATTTTGTAGTGATGATTTGGAGGGTTTTATGGAAGGCATCATTTTTGCTTTGAGGATATTTTGAAGTCCATGTTGTCTTTTGGATATTTTTATTCCTTTGATAGAGTTGTTTATGTCATATCTTGCTTGCTTTTATGCTATGCCAATATCCGGGGCTTGTTTTTGTTGGTTCTTTAATGGAGCCATTTGTGTAATAGAAGAAGAAGAAGAAGAAGAAGAAGAAGAAGAAGAAGAAGAAGAAGAAGAAGAAGAAGAAGAAGAAGAAGAAGAAGAAGAAGAAGAAGAAGAAGAAGAAGAAGAAGAAGAAGAAGAAGAAGAAGAAGAAGAAGAAGAAGAAGAAGAAGAAGAAGAAGAAGAAGAAGAAGAAGAAGAAGAAGAAGAAGAAGAAGAAGAAGAAGAAGAAGAAGAAGAAGAAGAAGAAGAAGAAGAAGAAGAAGAAGAAGAAGAAGAAGAAGAAGAAGAAGAAGAAGAAGAAGAAGAAGAAGAAGAAGAAGAAGAAGAAGAAGAAGAAGAAGAAGAAGAAGAAGAAGAAGAAGAAGAAGAAGAAGAAGAAGAAGAAGAAGAAGAAGAAGAAGAAGAAGAAGAAGAAGAAGAAGAAGAAGAAGAAGAAGAAGAAGAAGAAGAAGAAGAAGAAGAAGAAGAAGAAGAAGAAGAAGAAGAAGAAGAAGAAGAAGAAGAAGAAGAAGAAGAAGAAGAAGAAGAAGAAGAAGAAGAAGAAGAAGAAGAAGAAGAAGAAGAAGAAGAAGAAGAAGAAGAAGAAGAAGAAGAAGAAGAAGAAGAAGAAGAAGAAGAAGAAGAAGAAGAAGAAGAAGAAGAAGAAGAAGAAGAAGAAGAAGAAGAAGAAGAAGAAGAAGAAGAAGAAGAAGAAGAAGAAGAAGAAGAAGAAGAAGAAGAAGAAGAAGAAGAAGAAGAAGAAGAAGAAGAAGAAGAAGAAGAAGAAGAAGAAGAAGAAGAAGAAGAAGAAGAAGAAGAAGAAGAAGAAGAAGAAGAAGAAGAAGAAGAAGAAGAAGAAGAAGAAGACGAAGAAGACCGGTTGCCGAAGGGAACCGGCGTGAATAAAGTGTTTGTTCGCACCACCACAAAGACCGAGCCCACCGGGCAGGGAATTAGTACATTTGTGTAATAACTATATGTAGGTTCAAATTTTAGGAGTATATAGTCACGATATGTGGAGAGGGGGTGGTGTACCGCGGTGGATTTGTGTTGTGTTTGCATATTTAAGTTGGGACTATATTTTGTTGCGATTTACCAAGGATTGGGAAGGTGTGGGTGGGGCTATTTTTGTATATTACAGATGTTGATGTTGTATGAGTTATGGAGGTAAGTGTGGCAAGTTGTTCCATGGTACCAATATTGTTGTTTTGATTATGTATGCATATTATTTGTATGGTGGGTGGCTCAAGCCTAGGTTTATTAAATAATTTGGGTGGTAGAGTGGGTTCTTCATATGGTACACTCTGCTTTAATTAACGTGGTGATGTGAGAATCCAAGAATGGGCCTGAGTGTAGGTTAAAGTTTTGGTACCAATTATAATCTAGTGTAAGAATAAGAGTGGAGGTGTATTTTGGATCATGTTTGGTCGCAAGTCTTGCCCAATGTATTGCTTGTTGTGTTTCTACTATATTGTGGGGGTGCGCAATACCCTTTCCGATCCATTTGTGGTCAAAGGTGTATCCTAGTGAGCCAAAAAAATTGTTTTTTTCAAAGGTGAATAGACCTTAGTGAGTTGGATGGAGCATGTGATGGGGGATAAGAAGCATGAGTGGTTGATGTTGAAGGATGAGATTAGTGAGTCTAGAATTAGGATTGTTTATAGGACCTCCCCATTTGAAGTATTATTTTGGTCCGCATGTCCGTCTATTCAGATTTTGGGGAGGTCCGTTATGGATCAACTTAGGGTTGAGCATCTAAAAGATTAAAATGGACTTACCTTGTCCACCTAGGATGCTACGTGTTTGATATGTCACCAAATATTCTGAGGAACAAAGCCTACATAGAGAGGTGGGAGCAGCTAGGGGGTGCAAGCGTGTGGGAGGGGGCCAGGTGCATTTGGGAGGAAGGGCGTGCATGTCTGGAGGGGGGGCGCACGCCTCTTGGAAGGGGGTGTGCGTGCTTGGGGAGGGGGGCGCACGCAATTGGAGATTGGGGGGCGGTCAAGATAAAATTCTGGACACATAGGTTTTAAAAAAAAATTAGGGCTAATTAGAAAACTAAAACTCACTGCAATAACAAGTGTGTAAAATTTACATTCACTCAATGAAATACTTGTCATTCATAAAAGATACAATGTTTTGGATAATTGTGAAGCAAAAAATATGTCATTAGAATTTTAAACCAAAAATTTACAAAAATTGTAGTTGCCATTGGCTTTCTTCTACTATACTACAAGCTATGCCTAGTCATCCTCATATACTCCCCCGGTGGCGCTTAGTCCCGCTCCATTGTCCAAACGAAGATTGCGCCTTGCTCTCGTTCAAGTCTGCCAAATTGGACCATCCACTTCAGTGAGATTACGCAATATTTGTAAGTTTCTCAATTGATCCAATATCTGCAACGTCAATGGACTATACTCGTTTAAAAGATAGTCATCAACATCTTTTTTCCATTGCTCCTTCCAATCTGAAAGATCCATTTGGGCTGCAATCCGGCTATCCATGTTGGCATTACCGCGATGATCTATATTCAAATTCCCCTGTGTGTTCTACAAGAGGCCTTGAAGGTGTTGACCAAATTAAAATCGATTTTTTTGGTAATTCCCAACATCCATTTAAGGTTTGGTTAAAAAAATTCCGCTTCTTTTGGTCTACAGAAGCCAATCCAATGATCTTTTTGCACACCCTTACAATCTTTTCGTGGTTGTGCTCTCAGCCAAACATTACACCGATGTCATTTTTGAACACCAAATGTGTATTGGCACGCCAACCTTAAATTAAATCTTTGCCCTATTGATTGCGGTAACCTTCACCAGGGGTGTTCTCTGGATTTCTCTTCTGGCTTGGTGGCACGTTTGAAGTGACTCCAAATACCTCCAATCAAATAGCAAGGTGTCAGCGGCAACAAGCTCACCAAAGTTTTGAAATATTTCCATGGAAGAGTGCGAAAGAATTGTTGCCTTTCAAAAGAATAGAGCAATGTTGGCTTCGGCTCTATATATCTTACGCACCAAGTTCAAAAGACAAAAATCATCCACAATGATTTAACACCTTCAAATATTCTACTCCACTTTCTACCACATCAGGTGGAGAATCTATAAATAGGAGTATGTGATTGGGAGATGGCAAGCTGAATTGTGGAGAATAATGCCTCAATTTATGGTTTTCAAAATGAACGTGAATGCCAAGAAACAAGGAATGCCTAGGGAGGGGTGGACCCTAAGTTGTTTTTTGTGTAAGGTCCACCAAACGACGAGGAGCACAACTTGGAGCTCATGAAGGGAATGCATCCATGTACAAGGGAATTTGATGCATTTTTGGTTGAATTTTTGCCGAAGATGATTTAGAAGGACAAGGATTGCAAAGAGCTCTTCAAAGATACGATGGGTGCAATTGCATTCTCAGTGAAGTTGAATGCCTTCGTTGACAAGAACCCCACAAAGAGGCTATCACTTGCAAGAGTTGTAGACGATTTGATGGGTCCCCCTACAACTTCCAACTTCCCAATAGTTGTTTTAGATATACAATTTAGTGCCACAGTTATAGACATATGTTTTGAGCATTAGACCCTGATTTTTTAACAATTCAGTTGCCTACATGGCTTTGTTATTACGTTTGCAAAATCAATATAAATCAATTTTAACCCCTAAATTACCAAAAGTCTCCTCGAGGGACTCTTTAAGTTTTGGACAGGTTCTAACCGTGTCAGTTTATAACATTCTATTTGAAAATTTCCTATACCAGATGCACATTACTGAAAGCCTTGTGAAAATCCAATTTTTTCCTAAATTTGACATTTAATGAAAAAGTTATAGGATTTTGGAGTTCAAATGGAGAAAGCAAGCACGTCGCACAACTCCAAAAACTTCTGCTAGGACACTCAATTGAATGTGAGATTTTCAATACCAACAAATAATCTTATTTTCTTTCACATTGTCAAAAGAATCTCTTGTCAATAGTGAAAAATAGCATATTAATCCAAGTCAAACATTTTCACACATTATCGGGCAAGGTACCAAAAATCTTCTTCCTTTCCACATAAAACTTAGAGATGTGCATATTTTTTAATTTTTATATTTTCCACGCTATTATGTGGTGTAAACCTTTTCATTGACTATTTGGATTCTTATTCTAAACATAATAAGTTTACAAAATAATAAAACGTGAATTGTCAATCTTTGAACCTCCACTCCTTGCACAATTTTTTTGAATATGCTATACGCTTTGTTTACCTCTAAAAATTGGTGTACAAGGAACTAATAGCATGTTTAACATGGTGGTAATGAATTTAGACCTTGAGTAGTGCAAACATTGGACACCAAGTGAAGTCAAAGTCTACTGATCCACTAAACGCAGAGGAAAAATGAACCTTTTCTCTACTTCAAACACTATATTCTTTCAATCCGTGCATTAGAAGTTTATGAAATTTTATGCGAATATTTAGCACCAAGTGAAGTCAAAGTTTGTTGATCCACTAAATGCTCAGAAGATAATGAACTTTTTTTGGTACTTCAAATACTATAGTCTTCCAATTTGTGTGGTCAAAGTTTAGAAATATTTGTGAGTATGATACTTAATGACTCTTAATTGAGATCATACGGTTTGAACTAGGAATAAAAGTTTTGGTTTTCTTCCTTACTTGTTGCATTGAAATTAACAGTTTTGAAGTGTTTATGGTTTGAAATTGGCTTAATAATTTAGGGATTAATGAATGTATAATATTGTTAAGGTGATTTAAAGTTGTATAACTAGTTTTGTGATGAAAGAAAGTAAAAGAATTGGCACGCGCACGCACCCCCTTCTAGACACAAGGGCACTCCCTCTTCCAGACGCGCACGCCCCCCCCCCTCCTAGATTGTCTAGTCCACGAGATTTAGGCCATGTCTGTTCTTTATGACAACTAGAGTAGGCGTAGGTAATGTGTAATGTGCGAGTTGGAAACCGCATATATAGGCAATGTTGGAGACAGTGGGTCAGTACAACAATTTTAAATAACAAAGAGAGACAATAATTAATTTTTTTGAAACATACATTTTAACCGTTATAAGTTTGTTCGGAATAGTATATACATGAACGTATTTTACTCTGTAGAATGTAGAAAATGTATTGAAGCTTAGGAAGACTTACACCTTTGGATTATAGACTCTCCCATTTGTACCTTGGAGTTTATCAGATCTCCTACTGGAGTGGAGCGCAACACAATCTCTAGGACCTTGCGCTCCGGGCTGTGTGTGTATGTCTTCTAGCTTCAGGTCATGTGTGTCTGCTCTTGCGTTTGTGGTCTAGGAGAGTAGTCCCATACTAGTGGTCAAAAGGGGGCAAAAGTTCCTTTTCATTTGTCCTTGTTGTGTACCCAAAGAAATAGCGACAAGAATACTCGAACATTGTATTCTTGGCAACCTCCTTTGGAGGCCAGAGTTCTTACTGCTACTCCCATACCACTAACTTATGTCCGGTGGACATGGACTTTGTGGTGAAACAAACAAACACTTTATTCATGCGGCCTCCACTAGAGACCATAGTTCTTCTATTTTAGTAGCAATCAGAGGTCGGATAACCCAAAATCGACCAACAACCCAATACCGCTCCCTTCAATACGCTCTCAGATTATAGGAAGAAAATGTAGCCAATCATGACATCACTTACAAATTCATTAGTCAATGCATAAGTCATAAAAGACAACTAAATTTCCTCCCTAAAATCTAAGAAGGATATAGAAGCAAACAATATTGGGTTGCCAATTGTTCTACCTGGACCTATAGGCACTTCGTTCACGCCAACCAATAAGCAAACGCACATGAGTGCAGTGGAGGTGGCTTTCGACCCCATCTGGTCCCTGGAATCCAGGACTGGGACCTGTGTGACCAAATGGATTGTGACATACTGAAGGGGTCCAGGTCTAGGGCCATGTGTATTTGCTTAATAAAGACCGAAGATCTCCTTCTTTTGCTCGGTTGACAATTTGTTGAAATACGTAGGAAATACGTATCAAAATATGTACTGGAGGCGAAGTCGCCGAGGGTGGCATGTCCAGCGTGGACGCCACGTCACCAGGCCCAGAAATGCTGAGTGGAGGGTGAGGCATCGAGGTGGAGCAATGGCGATGGTGGTGGCGATATCGTGGTGACGCTTGCCGCTCCCGCAACCAAGCTATGGCGGCCCACCACTCTCCACTTGGCCCCTCCTCCCACGCCCTCCCATCTCTCGCCCACGCCGCTACCTTTCCATCAAGCCATGTCTCGCACTCTCTCATGTTCTGTAGCCACAGAACAAAACAACAACCCATACTACACTGTTGAGCCCACCCACTACGAAGTGCACACAGCGAAGCACGAGTACTCTCGTGGGAGAAACTTTCGAATTTCGTCTGAGTGAGCTGGTGGAAAATCTTAAGTTCGCTCCCATCGAAGCGCAAATAGAGATTGGAGCGTCACTTTGGAGTAGTTTCGGCGTGTTTAGGGTAAGTTGGCCTGTTTTGGTTGCTTGGGGAGAGTTTAATTGTCTAGGGTTGAAGGTTTAATACTGAGAATAACAGAGTTCTGCATCCGAAGTGTTAAGTCGTTCCTACAGCTCATGGAGCTTCTCCTACTTAATTTCCCATGGGATTACGGTCTGTACTGGCCATTTCGACTGCAGCAAATGGAGCTATGGCCCAATTTTCAGTGAATTTCGTGAGCTATTGATGTTATCATCAGGTTAATTTGCGGTTGTGATGTGTTCTTCTTTCAGGTAGGGTAGTAGAACACAATGGACTCCATTCTAGGTTACTTCGGAGGAGCAGCAACCAAGGCTCACGCGAATCAGGAGAAGCCCATGGCGATTGA
Organism: Bryoerythrophyllum caledonicum; assembly: GCA_963971425.1. Taxonomy (NCBI): domain Eukaryota; kingdom Viridiplantae; phylum Streptophyta; class Bryopsida; order Pottiales; family Pottiaceae; genus Bryoerythrophyllum; species Bryoerythrophyllum caledonicum. Next base: position 7,319,043 of record OZ020526.1, on the reverse strand, counting down.
AAGAACCCCATCCGGCACGCTCAAGTGGGTGAAAGAGCTGTCTCCTCTGGCCAACAATGTGGTTGGGCGCTGCGCACGGTGCAAATCATCTCTTTCCCATCTCTTCCCAAATGCAAAATCAATGATGATGATACTGTAACAAGGCTTGGTTTTCTTTTTACATGAATTTTAGGGGGGTCTGTCATCCAACATCAAATTCTCATGTATTTGTTCGTAATAAGAGGTCATTTGATTCTTGCCTGATTATTCTCATGTGCTTTACTTCCTTGGCTGTGATTTTCAATCGATATTCTTTCTGGGAGTGATCTCTTGAGGTTGGGAATGATTGAGCCTGGGAATTAATATGTGCAGGATACTGTTGGTGAAGCCTGAGAGTTTACAAGCGGAATTCGAGAAAGAAGCGCCGGTATCCGCCAAGGAAACTGATAAATACGCCCGGAGTCTTCTAGAATATTGCTGTTTCAGGGCGCTCTCCGTGTGCGCTCAAAATGAAGACCATCTCACCGACAAAGACTTTCGCCGCTTGTCCTATGACATGATGCTTGCCTGGGAAGCTCCTGGTTCAACCAACAAAAACGTTACTAAGGTAAGGCTTGAGATCATCACTATCTAGTATTAGGCTCAAATTTAGAGCGGGTTTGTTCTCATACTATTTGTGATTGTAACCGATCAACACACTTCATTGTCATATTCAAGGTACTTCAGACTTTGTTCTAATTCAGTTTCTGGTGTCTTATATAAATCATCTACATATTTTCTCCCTTGAAGGATGTGATTTGAAAGATGTAATAATTCGTGTTTCAGGTAGAAGAACAGGACGTAAAACTCAATGAAGCAGAGAAAGTCGCAGCAGCCTTGGGAGCTGATGATGACGACGAAGACTCTGCACTCTTTTACAACGACTTAATGCCGATGATGGTTGGTTTCCTACACATGACAACGCACTACATTTTTATTTTAGTCTCTGTTTGTGGATGCTATTATCAACGTGTTTTTGGCTTAAACTTGTTGGCCATCTCTGATCCATTTGTAGGCTGAAGTGGAGCACACAATTGGAGTGGAGGCATTCACACGGCTTGCTCCTGCAATTCCCACGGTCGCAGACCTGATAACTGTGCATCCACTTTGGGAGGCTCTCACGAACACGACTGGTGCACGGCTGCCATACCCGCTTTACGACACATACCTCACGGAGCTTGACAAGTAAGCGTGACCATTTCCTGCAGCTTTTATATCATCTGAGAGTTACAAGGGATTAATGTCATGTGTGGATACTCAGGTCAATCAAATCAGTCAAGTCTAAGATCTCACCGGCCATAGCAGACAAGCTTCGCCTGGAAGAGAGTGAGACAGTCATAGAAATTGACGGCACCGCAACTGGACAGACGGTTCTTTTGCACGAGCGGACCTCCACTTGGCCAGGTGAGGCACTTGTAATAGAATTATTTGTAATACCGGCCCTTGACTAGTTTTAACAGCTATTAGATGTGGAAGATCTTGGTGGTCTCTAAGCTCAAGTTAGAAGTAGTTTTAGTCGCCTTTGAGAAGGAAGTAGAGGTCATGTTTTACCATAAATATTAGTCGCCTTCTTTGAGCTGTTTGTAGATACTTAGGACTAATTTTAGAGAAAAGAGTAATTCGAGGTATCTTTGTCTCACTTTACCAAATTTGCGAATGTTTTCATTCCGGTTTTGGTTTAGATATTCAGTGCGCGTGGGCGATGTTGTGTACAGGACGGATGACGTTAACAAACTATTCGACGTACTTTGAGGTTGCTGGAGTCTTATCCTACGGTGAAGCAAGGAAATTCGACCTGTCAAAAGACCTGAAGCATGACGTGAACCCTGATCTAACGGGGCCTTGGGGCGCCAAGGTTTTTGACAAGGCTATCCAGTTCAAGTCGGATGAACTGTATGTGTTCTCCAACTCATTCTTGTGTATGTGCATGTGGCTCAGATCAGTTTGTCCTTCCCATGTTTGTGGTTGCAATCATATTCATGCCATGTTTCCCATTCCCATCACTTTGATGCCATGCTTGCCAGTTTTACACCATGTGAGTTAACTAATAGAAATGCTGGGTTTGTCATTCCCATTAGTTGTATGCCGTGTTTGTCATCTCCATCAGATTCATGCCATGTTTGTCATTTCATAAAATGATAGGAACGTCACTTCTCCTTCTCATGCAGGCTGGACCCAATAGTATTCGAGTTTCCAGAGATGACAGGCCACAGCCGCCGCGACTACTGGCTTGCCCTCATCAAGGAGATCGTGGCAGTCCACAAGTTCTCCCGCATCTACAAGCTGGAAGGCCTGGGCCTCTCCGAGGCTCTGGCAATAGCAGTCCTCGGCATCGCCAGAATGCGCGCCGTCCGAGAGGTTTTCAAGGTGCTCCCCCCCGGCGCCGACTGCCTGCTCACCTTCTGCTACGGCGACATCATGCCGCACGGCGACCTGGTGATGGCAGCTCTCGCCGACACGTTACGCCACTCCGGCCACGGCGAAGGAGGCGACACGTTCTTAGATCGCCACGAGGGGAACAGGATCTTCGCAAGCTCGGCGACTGCGTCGGTTGCGAGCCTGGGACCTGACTTCACTCCTCACCCCACTGCGCATCAGGAGGAGCCTGGGGCGTCGGCTCCCATCAATGAAGTGAAAATTGGAGGGGAGACCAAGCTGGAGAAGACGATCAAGGACTCACGGGCCAACACGGAGAAACTGGAGGAGGCGCAGGCTACTGTTGATACTGTGAAAGTGGACGGGATTGGAACGAACGTCCAAGTCTTGACAGTAAGTTTTATCTCCTCTAATTCTCATGGTTGGATGATTATATTCTCTTTCTTAATTGTCTGTGCACACAGTAGAGTTATTTGCCAAGTCAATAAGATACTGGTCTTCCGATTTGTAATATCATTTTTAATAGCTCTTAGATGTGGAAGAGCTGGGTGGTCTCTAAGCTCAAGTTAGAAGTAGTTTATAGCCGTCTTTGAGAAGGAAAAGGGAGAGGTCATGTTGTACGAGGAATCTTGTTTTTTTTGAGCTGATTATAGATATTTAGAGCAATTTAGGATTGCTATTAAAGAAGAGGTCAAAGCTCACGGTATCGTTTTCTCACTTCACGAATGGCTCTATTGGCGTTTGGTGTCTCAGGAGCTTTTGAAGCCGTTGCAGAATCCGATTCTCTACGCAAAACATATCCTGAACTGGGAGGATAAGCTTCATTCCAGCGCAGCTGCAATTGCTTGCTTCCTCTTCATCTTTCTGTAAGTGGATCACCTACCATCTCGGGAAGAATGTGATATTATTCGGTTGTATTGGCTGACTTGAATTTTTGTTTCAACAGGGATCTGCTTACGTATATTCCGGCCGTTCTCGTGGTCTCAATTGCGGGGTGCATATTCTACATGCGGTACATGAAGAAGAAAGAAGAGGTTGGCGTGGGAGAGGTCCTAATCCCTATTCCTGAAGGCACAAGTACTGTGGAGGCTCTGGTTGCGGTGCAACAGGCGGTGTATCAGGCGGAGACAACCATCCAGGGCGCCAACATCACTCTCCTGAAGATCCGTGCGCTCCTGTTGTCAAATTATCCCGAGGTAATCGTCACTAACACACAAAAACACTCATTTGTAAAGACTCACATCTCTTCTCATTACCTCTAAATAGTTCCCAGTTCAAAGGAGAGAAAGAGGGCAAATACTCATCAGGATTCAACAGGGCTAAAACTACGTCGACTTGCGTTTAGAGAGGAAGCTCTTCTATGGATCTATCAACTATCTAGAGCGAGGAAGGAGTAGTCTGAAGAGTAGATCCTTATCAAACTAACGAAGAATACATCATCTTATGAAAAGATGAATTTAACCTGATGAAGCTGTTGAAGAAGAGTACTGATCTCTCATCACCATCCGCATGCTTTCTTTCCCCAGGCTTCGAACCAACTGGCGGCGCTTCTGGCAGCCGTAGCCTTGGGCCTGGCGGTGATTCCCGTGCGATGGATCGCCTTCATCCTGTGGGCAAACGTGTTCTCGAGCGGAATGCAGTCGCAGCGGCAGAGCCCCTCCTCCAACAGCGCCTTCCAGCGCCGCTTCAACGAGTGGTGGTACAGCATCCCGGTCGTCCCCGTCCGCTTCCTCAAACCCGGAGAGAAAGAAAACGCCGACAAACTGGACTGAGTCCTCCGGGGTTGTAAAGCTGCAACAGTTTTGACAGTACATAATATGTTCCGACCAGGTATATATAGTGCAAGGTATTCGTTTAATAAGGTAAACAAGTCTTGTACAAATTCCAAGTGAAAGTATTCATCACAGAACATAGCAATAAAAGTATCTCTTTGACGCGCTACGACATATCAAAGTCACTTGCTGCAGCTTTTGTGTGACTCCACCGAGAGAGACCACCATGACGGTTTCGAATGGAACAGGAATGGATTAGACATGCACACTACAATGATACCTGCATGCTTCATGAAGCTCGCCTGCCCATCATCTTGTTATGTACTTTTACTGCAATCTTTGTAACCATAATCTTTGATTGAGAGGAGAGATGCGTGTCAGGTAGCGCTCAAGCCATTTGGGGACGGTTACATGCAACGCTAGCGATGGTTTCGAGTCTGTGGCATGTGAGGAGTCCTCAGGCTTGGAGAGTGCAGTGGATAACAAGCTGCTGCTGACCTGGGATTGGAAGGGAATCTTTGACGCACCTGGTGAGTCATGGTGACGCGCACCAAGAAATTGCGACCGAAAGTACGTAGTTGTGTTGTGTCTACGACGTCGGAGTCCTCTCCGTGATTTCTTAGTCCACACACGCAAAACTGGGAGTGAGTGATGGTTTCGCAACTGGGGTGTTGGTAGTGGGGTGTGCTTTGTCGTTTTATGTGTGTTAGATTGTCGCGTTGAAAGCTCGTTAGGTTGCGGGATGCATGCGATGAAAGGGTTGAACGATCCGAACGAGTTTCTTCGGGAGTTTCGGAAAACATGCGCCACTCCGGTGATGCTCCTGCGCCATATTGCGCAAGCGATGGCGGTGGAGATGCAGGAAGGGCTGCAGAATCCCGGGAAGCTCCGCCTCAAAATGCTGCCCACCTTCCTTGAATGCTTGCCTGCAGGGTGCGTATCAAAGACAAGTTGGTTAGAAAATTTGATGTTGTGTGAGTGAAAGCAAACCCTAGAACATGGCGGAGTCTGAGCATGTCTGGGTTGGAGGAAACTGATGGTAATTCTTCTTGCATGAAGGAATGAGAGAGGATTATATTACGCAGTGGATTTGGGGGGCACCAACTTCCGAGTGCTGCGATTGCAACTGGACGGGAAGGAAGGGCGCATCTTGAAGCAGGAGTCGGAGCAAGTGCGCATTCCGCATGAAGTCATGACCGGAACCAGCAAGGTAAGCTCTGCTTACAAGAGCGGTTGCAGCTTCTTCTCCATTTTACGCATGTGACTGATTGATGGTTGCTTTTTGCAGGCTCTTTTTGACTTCCTTGCCGAGACCATCATCCAGTTCGTCTCCAAAGAAGCCACTCTGGGGTTCGAGTGCCTCAACCTCAACCAGCAACGTGACATTGGCTTCACGTTCTCGTTTCCTGTGAATCAAACCGACGTGAACCATGGCGCCATCGTCTCATGGACAAAAGGGTTTAGTATTACTGATTCGGTACGTTCTCGAAGCAATGATGTCTGAAGCATGAGGTCTAGTTCCCTTTGTAAGTCTTTCCTTGGGACCATCGTGAAATGCAGGTTGGCGATGATGTGGTGGAGCAGCTACAGAAAGCTCTTGCGGAAATGGGCTCTAAACATGCAAAAGTCGTATGCTTGGTACGAATCTCTCATCAGATGAAATTTTGCAGCGCCAATTGCTGATCGAGGTTTGAAGGTTGAACACCAGAGATGTTGATCAGGAGTTTGCTCCTCCTCGTTTCTTCAGGTGAATGACACTGTGGGGACGTTGGCGCAATGTCGATACTGGAACGAGAATGCCATGGTGGGCGTCATTTTGGGCACAGGAACCAACGCCTGTTACGTGGAGCGTGCTGATGCTGTGCCCTCCTGGAGCCCTGCCACAAATTCAGACAAGACGGTAAGTAAGAGTGCCCATACTTTTCTGTAAGTATTGACGTTGTAATCACCTTCAGACTAATGCTCTTCTGAGAACAGGTCATCAACGTGGAATGGGGCAACTTCTTCTCCAAATCTCTCCCTTGGACATTTGCCGATGAGGGGCTGGACAAGGACAGCTTGAATCCTGGTCATCAGGTGAGCCAAACATGTCTTTTTTGAGTGTGATGTGAGCATTTTTCTCTGGCCGGAGTGTAACGGTGTCTGTTCCTGGACGTTGTAGGAATTCGAGAAAATGATTGGCGGTATGTACATGGGCGAAATTGTGCGCCGGGTGCTGTTGAAGATGGCTCAGGAGACCGGTTTATTTGGCCCGGAAGTACCAGAGAATCTGACCAAGCCTTTCTCTATCCAGTATGTCCATTCTTACATATGGTGTTTGCTCGTAGAACAATAATGGTTCAGATGTTGATATTATGAATGCCTGACAATAAGGATAGTATAAAAAGATCTGTGTAAAGAAACACCTGTTGTTCTTTCCTGATTGTTTTCCTGCCTCGTTGATCTACAGGACTCCCCATATGTCAACAATGCACGGCGACGATTCTCCCGGCTTACAAACGGTGGGAGCAATAATTGCAGAAGCCATCGGGGTAAGTTTCTTATCTCCCCTAATTTCAACAGTCTGAATCAGTCTTGTGAAATTCTCGTTCATACGTATCTTTATCGTGTCAACAAAACTAGAGTGAATGTCTGGCAATGTTGCTTCTGATGCTCACTGATCAGTGTGGTCTTGATGGTGCTTCTTGTTGCTTCAGGTGACAGATACAACACTTGCCACACGAAAAGCCGTGTACGAAGTGTGTGACATCATTGCCGAGAGAGGCGCTCGCCTCTCAGCTGCGGGAATTGTGGGCATCCTGAAGAAGATCAACAGGTGCGGCGACTTGATGAACAGCTGCCTCATCACTACTCCCCAGTCCGACACGCAGCTGGAGGTGAAGAAAACCGTGGTGGCCATCGACGGCAGCTTGTACGAGAAGTACACCAAGTTCCGGAACTACATGGAAGACGCCATGAAGGAGATGCTGGGCGACGATTATGCGGACAATGTCACCACCATGCTGTCCAAGGACGGGTCAGGCGTAGGAGCCGCCCTTCTTGCCGCCGCCATTTCCACTGACCTAGCACTCGGCGATGTCGGAGTGACAAGGTGATGAAAGGCAAGTGTAAATAGGCCTCCAATCCATGTGTCACTTGTGTGAAAGTGGGCACCACCTTCACACCGTCAAATCATGTTGACAGAGAGCTCGTTGTTGATGTAATTTTGAAGCAGCAGCAGCAATAATGTTGGCCCTCCTCACGTAACAATGCCAATAATGTTGGAAAGCATTGGATAACGTGGAAATGCCAATAATTGAGGACTGTTGTTTGCCATCTGAGGGAAAAAGTGGCCCTGAATTTAAGATATCGGCTGAATCTCCGGCGCTAATCACGTCCAGAGACTGGTTGTTGCCTTTTCTTGACTAATTCAAAGGCCATACGAAGAGCATATCCAGCAATTGCACCTTGTAACTCATTCAGGTGAGAATGTACATGAGCCTCTTCGTGTTGAGAACATGTTACATAGTGTACATGATTAGATCTTACTGAGCAGCGAGCGTAACGAATTCCTAGCTCATGCTCTACACTGAATAAGTAATTCATTGAGCAATATGCGTTATTCTATACAACGAATAGAGTTTCTAAACTGAAAGCCAGCAGCACAAGGTTCCTAATCCAAGGCAGCTTTGGCGTGACGGTAAGCAGATGTAATACCTTCCAAAACACTGAACGATCCCGTCGAAGGCACTCTCTCCGACAAAGGCTTGCCACTCTGCATTTCTTGTGGAATGACCTTGGAGAGAAGGCCCTCCACCGCAGCTCCAATACTCTTGATGCCACTTGATGCTCCTTCATCAAACCGGGAGCTGGAAGTACCGAAATCCTTCGGTAGCATTGGAGCAGGATCTTTCTTAGGAAAATTGACTCGTTCGCTGGTGCGTCTCCGAATGGGCCTTTCCTTGCTCAGAGAGTCGTCGCCTTCCCCGACCACCTTCTTCCCTGAGGACCTGAGGACGCGACTGGATTCATGCGCGGACCAGCATGAATCCAGCAAGTTGTTGCATGACTCTCGCACGTAGCCGCATCGGCTGGGCTTGAAGTCGTAGTATCTCTCCGCAACGGTGGCGTTCGGTGGCCGGAACATGGGCACGAAAACCTCGTCATCTAAGTCGGTCTCAGTGCCGGACGAAAGAATCGCCATCTCCACTCCACCCGAAGTAGCTGGCAGATCGTAGTAGTCTCGAAGAAGCTCCATCGTTGCTGACTTCTCGTGCTTGCCAGAAATGGGCGTCAAATTCTCGCACCTGATCAAACATTCCCCAAAACCATCACTTCAACATGATGAATTAGGCTAAGTGGTAGTTAAGCGCAAGCTATCAACCAGTTGTTCGTTTTCTCAAACCGACCTTGACTGAGAAGCTGCATACCAAACCATCAGATGATTTCTTTTCACTTCAACAGATTTTACAGTCTGACCTTGAAGTAGAAGCAGCAGCAGCGGAAGGCGGATGCCGGCCCGGTGTCGGAATCCGCAACGTCTTGAGCGCAAACATCTGCAAATCCGTTGTGAGCCCATTGAACCGCTTCACATCCGCAACCTGCAAATCAACTATCACATGAGACCAAAACAAGTACACACACACAAGTGAGAGAGAGAGAGAGAGAGAGAGAGAGAGAGAGAGAGAGAGAGAGAGAGAGAGAGAGAGAGAGAGAGAGAGAATGCGACCTCAACGCCGTATTTGATGGCGACGCCGGCGAGAGTGTCGAGGCGAGACACCGTGTGCTCGATGTAGCCTGTGCTGTTGTTGCTGCTGCCTGAAGTGCTGGCTTCATCGTCGCCCATGGCGCTCAAAGAGCCTGGCATCACCTGGAATGCGCTCGACGACGAGCAGGGTAACACGAGAACTGGCCGCGGCCGCCGTGCCCCATCAACCACAAACAAACAATGCTCCAAACCCCAAGTACACCCTCAAGTCAACCACGGAATCACCCACCACGACCGATGGCACTCTAGCAACGCACCATCACCGATCTACAAATCGCGGAACCCCCCATCCGTGCTAGGATTACAATCCGTGCCTTCACCAGCAACAAAACAGACGCGCATTCCCTGTAAACCTCCCACCTGCCACGAATCGCTGATCAAATCTTGTGTTAAATGCGAGGCTGGATGTGGAATCATGGTGAGGAATCAGTCGCGACATGTTGAACGAGCCAACTGTTCAGTAGTATGCCTCAGTTTGTGAGCCCGCGTGCATTATTCAGTTTGCTATTCTTGCATTCATGGCTTCATTCCCCACGCACGCACGTCGTCGTTCATCCGCGGTGACAATCCGTGACGGACGCAGCAGTGAGCCACCCCTCTAGAATTCATCCGTGTGGACCAGTGTTTGTGGGGTCATCGTTTTCATCCAGCGATGAGGCGAGATTTTCTCGAGTGACAGCCGCAGCTGCTTATCCCCATCTGCGAGCTCACTCACTTCTCGTGTTTCGAGCTCGTAGTCCTCTGTCGACTTGTGCTGCTTCTTGGCGCTGAGCTTCGCCATGGACGCTGCGGTTCAGTTCGCCGCCTCGGCGCCGCGCGTCGCTGCCTCCTCGCCTCTCACCTCCACAGCACGGTGTGGATTTCTCTCCTCTGAATAGCTCTCAATTTGGGGTTTAGGGTTGCAGACGAATTTCCGCCTGGGGTATGGGTTTTCGTTCTAGGATTGTGTCCAGATAGAATTTGGTTGTGTGTCTGAAGCTTTCATCGAAGTTTGCTTTTGTTGTCTTATTTTGGCGGAACTGGGTTTTTGTTTTAGGATTGTGTTGAGAGATGTTTTTGTTGTTTGTGTGCTGGAATTGACATTGTGAAGCTGGAGCTGTGACCTAAGATTGTCTTATCTTGTTCGTTGAGGTTTGTGTTTGTAGGATAGGATTTGTCAAGTTAGAGTAGCTGTAACCTAAGTTTGCTTTCGTTGTGTTATCTTGGCGAGACTGTGGATAGGAATGGTGAGTTTGTGGATTACGAATGTTGCGCCGGCGCTTCTTGGTTTGTAACCCTCGTGTTCTTGCTGGAAACCCTGTGCCTTGGAACGTTAAACCCTGCACTTGGAGCTTTGGATATGGTCCTTTTCTCATTGGATTTTTGTGTGTTGTTTGCAGGTCTGCGCCAGCGACTGCGACAGCTTGCGCTGTGAGCAAGCGAACTCCGGTGCATGGCGCCTTGCACAGCTTCAACGATGTCTCCTCGCAGTTCGCTGCCAAGGAAGGTGGAAGCAGGAGACGCCACCGTCACTCGACTATCTCCGCCGTTGCAGGAGACTTCGGGTCCGACTCTCCTGGTAAGGAATCATCGTATCAATGTCATTTTACGTCTGCGAAGTATGTCTGAATTTTGATGCTGTTAATGTGTGCATGCGGATGTTGTGAATGAGAGTGTTGAGGTTGTGGATGTGTGAATGCTTACGAGGTTGTGAATGCTGACGTTGTTGATGTGGTTTCGGATGGGGTTATGAGCTTGCAGCGGAGGAGTCCTCGGAAGGTGGAGTGGCCTGGAGGCACGGCGCATTGGCGGCGGCGGGCGCAGGAGTGGCAATGAGCGGCGGTGCGCTACTGGCGCTGGTGGGCGGCGATGGAGGCGGCTTTGGAGGATTTGGGTCTGGAGGTGGAGGTGGTGGAGGTGGTGGAGGCGGATGGCGCTTCTGGCTCGACAATGGCCTGGCGTGGGCCAAAGACGAGGACGACTCGTTCGACTCTCATGGGCTGGCCGTGGGGCGCAATATCCCCGTGAACCGCCTCAACCCGGCGAAGCGCTACCGCATATCTGAGGTGGAGCTCGTGGACAAGCGCACGAAGCAGGCCATCGACGCCAAGGACGCGTTCTACGAGCTGGTGACGCTGCGCAACGGCGGGATCGCGACCAAGGCGCAGCTGGACTCGGAGACGGAGAACCTGATGAACTGCGGCATGTTCCAGAGCGTGGAGATGGAGGCCGTCACCAAGCCGGACGGCAGCCTCAAGCTGGAGATCGCGTTCACGGAGAGCCAGTGGCAGCCCGCCGACTCATTCCGCTGTGTCAATGTGGGCTTGTTGGCCCAGACCCGCGGCCCCGAGCCCGACGAGAAGCTCACGGACCAGCAGCGCGAGGAGCTCGCCAAGTCGCAGGAAGAAGATTACAAGAATCGCCTCCGCAAGTCTCGCCCTTGCATGCTCCCCAAGAGCGTTGAGGTAAGAAACAAAACCATCTCCATCGCTCAATCTGTGCATTCCACATTCCTATAAGCGCAACTGTGTGAGAAAATACAGTCTCTGTGATACTTTTTCTCGTTCTTTCATCAAAGTCACCCTCGTCTTTCAGAGTTGGCATGAGATCAGTCGTGATGAATATCAGCCGCTTTTTCCTGATTTTAGAATGATTTTCAGCTCTATTTTATTAGCGCTTCCGATTATGAAGGTGCTACCATTATCCTTAATCTTGAGTTCTGATCATGTTGTTCTTTTGGTATTTTCAGCGTGAGATTTCGGGGTGGTTGCGTGGAGAGACAAGAGTGACTGCGCGCATGTTGCAGCGAATCCGAGACCGTGTGCAGAAATGGTACCACGACGAGGGCTATGCGTGCGCTCAAGTGGTCAACTTCGGGAATCTGAACACCAACGAAGTGGTCTGTGAAGTGGTCGAAGGCGACATCACTCAGTTGCAGATTCAGTTCCAGGACCGATTGGGCTTCCCTTCCATCGGCCACACTCAGAAGAAGATCATCCAGCGGGAGTTACCCGAGCAGGTAAGATTGTTTTTCTGTTTTGAGAAGTTTGTGAAGTCATCCAAAGTTTCATACCTCCTCTATTGATTTATAATACTACTCTACCCTTACTCTAAATAGCTATTAGATCAATGGGAAGAGCTTGGTGGTGTCCAAACTCAAGTTAGAAGTAGTTTTAGCTGCTCTTGAGAGTGAAGAAGGAGAGGTCATGTTGTTAGCTGCGTTTTTCCTTTGTAAGCTGAGGTCAAAATTCATGGTATCTCTTCTATTAGAGCATAACTTCCATTACCAGTGCATAAATGACAGGATTTTTTTTTTAATTTTGCAGCTCAAAGCCGGGCAAATATTCAACATTGAAGCTGGTAAGAAGGCTCTTCGGAACATCAACAGTTTGGCGCTGTTCTCTAACATTGAGGTTAACCCCAGGCCAGACGAGGAAAACGATGGTGGCATTGTGGTGGAAGTGAAACTGAAGGAGCTGGAGCAGAGGACTGCCGAGGTCAGCACTGAGTGGAGCATCGTTCCTGGAAGTGGTGGTCGGCCAACCTTGGTAAGCTTGCTACTACTTTCTGCTCATTTCTGGCACTTTTATCAAGTATCTCCTCACCTCAACACTCATCGATTGACGTGCAGTCGACAATTCAACCGGCTGGGAGCGTCACTTTCGAGCACCGGAACCTTCAAGGGCTAAACCGTTCTATTCTCGGCGTTGTTACCTCCAACAACCTCTTCAACCCTCAGGTATATACCAGGATTGCACTTGTTTAGAGATTCCATCATCTTCCTGAAAACTTAGTATTTACTTTGGGTGTGATTCCATGCAGGATGATCTTGGGTTCAAGGCAGAGTACGTGCATCCCTTTGTTGATGGCATTGACGACCCTCGCAACCGCACCTTCCGTGCAAGTTGTTTCAACAGCCGCAAACTGAGTGCTGTTTTCACAGGAGGGCCGGGCATGGAAGAGGTCCCCTCAGTGTGGATAGACCGGGCCGGGTTTAAGGCCAACTTAACTGAGGTAACAACGAACTCAAATGATCCGAGTAGTATCTTGCTTGTTTACGTCATCCTAGACAATCTTGTTCTCTGTGAAGTCACTCAAAGTTTCAAGAAGATGCCCCTCTTTTGATTTATAATCTTACTCTTTCCTCACACTGAACAACTACTAGATCAATGGTGGTCTCTCAAGTAAAATCCTTTAATGTGATATGGAAGAGCTAGATGTTCTCTAAACTCAATTTCGAAGTAGGTTTTAATAGAGTTAAATCTATGATGCCTAGTTCTGGTGTGCGAGCTAAGAATTGAATCGGTTTGAATGTTACTTTTTCTGTGCAGGCTTTCTCACGGCAAAGCAAGTTCACCTACGGACTGGTTTGTGAGGAAGTGACAACCAGAGACGAGACAAGCTCCATATGTGTAAACGGAGCACGCACTTTGCCATCCGGCGCGCTTTCCATGGATGGACCTCCAACTACACACAGCGACACCGGCATCGACCGTGTTGCATTTTTGCAAGCTAATCTTACCCACGACAACACTCAGTTCGTAAATGGCACACCTATTGGCGAGCGCCACATATTCCAGGTCCGTTTCTTCACCTGAATTCACACTACTTGGCTCATCATTTGTGTCATGGAGGTGAACTCTCGTGTTAGGTGCGAGTGTACCTATCTCCATCAAACAACTCGGTTATCTCTTCAGTTGTAAAGACTCGATCAATCTTGTAATCACTGTTCGCACGTTGTGTTAACCAACATGCTTAGTTCACTGTTCTCTTGATGGAAGTTTCATCATTGATCTGTATGCAGGTGGATCAAGGCTTAGGAGTAGGCAGCAACTACCCGCTCTTCAACCGGCACCAAGTTCAAGTAACGCGCTTCATTCAGCTGCAACCGGAGGACAAGATCAACATTGAGAAGCCTCCCCTAGTGGGAGTCTTGCACGCAAGATACGCAGGTTGTGTGGGGGATTTGGCCAGCTACGATGCCTTCACTTTGGGCGGCCCATACTCTGTCCGCGGCTACAACATGGGTGAGCTCGGTGCAGCTCGAAACTTGCTCGAGGTAAACAAACACTCAAACACCTCACCTTCTTAAATATAATCTCCCACATTGAGCCTACTTCTCATCTCATCTGATCAGTAATCCATGACTTGCAAGGAGAGGCTCCAACTAGTGGAGTTGCTAGATACTTTCACCAGTCTTCAGATAAATGGGATAATCTCGAAACTCAAGTTGGAACTAGTTGTAGCCGTCTCCAAGAATGGAAGTGCCTTAACTAGAACCCTGTTCATGGAAGAGCTTGGTGGCCTCTAAACTCAAGTTAGAGTTAGTTTTAGCCGCCTCTGAGAAGAAAGAAGGAGAGGTACCATGAATCTCTGTTGGTGAAGCGATGATAAATACTTTGTGAATCGTTGTGCAGGTTGCGGCGGAATTGCGGATACCGGTAAAGACAACACACACGTATGGATTCGTGGAGTACGGCACCGACCTGGGAAGCTCCAAGGACGTGCGCGGCAACCCGACGGAGTTCTTCAGACGAGCCGGGAACGGCGCCTCGTATGGAGTGGGCGTGAAGCTGGGGTCGATCAGGGCGGAGTACGCCAGGGACTGCAACGCTGGGAAGGGTGCCATTTTCCTCCGCTTCGGAGAGCGCTTCTAGGCCAGGCAAATCCCTCTCGCTCGCTTCCCTTCTCAGCAATCATTTTTTGTCCACTCTTCCTCTCTCATAATCGCAGCATGCATTTCACTGTTCCATCTTCTCTCGTCTATTGCATTGTTCGCTCCTCCATGACTTTTTGCTGCTCACTCGCTCTCTCCATGTGCTGCTCACTTGCTCTCTCCATGTGCTGCTCACTTGCTCTCTCCATGTGCTGCTCACTTGCTCTCTCCATGTGCTGCTCATATTGCTGCTTCCAAATGAAAGATGTTGGTTGAAGAATCTTCAATCCAAAGGTGTAAGGTGCTTGCTACACTTTAATAATTTGTCTTGAGTAGAATACGACGTTTAAGGGTCAACTTTGTGGTGGCTTATACTGAGGACTAAGTCATTGCAGTTGTTGTTGAGGTATTTGCACCCTATGTTCAAATTTATTTTACACACAGGTGGTAAATTTATTCATCCAGAGTAAGAACCTACAAACAAAGTAGGGTGGTGGTTTACACGAGATATTATTATTGGTGTAGTGGGCGTTGGGTCATGAAGGTGTGCAGTTTTGGGTTGCTTCACCTCATTGGCGGCTCTGACAAAAGTCTCAACAACAAGCCGGTTTTGAGTCATGCATGTGTTGCTCCTGCATGTGTTGCTCATGCATTGCATGCCTTCTCTCTTCTGCTCACTGTCAGTTCTTAACATTGGGGAGAGGGGGGCACAAAATCCCATTCATCTCATGAGTGGAGTTACTGAATCTATTAAATCTTGAGCTTTTAAATTACGTACCAATTTGGTACCTTTGTGATTAGATTTGAAAAAATTGCTCGTTGAGATTAGTTCTAATTCTTCATCTTTCTGCACAGTTTCCTTTGACATACGATGTAATTTTAGACCCCATTGGGCTTAAGAGTCACTCCACCTTAGTTGAAAATAGCATCTTATCTCCATAGTATCAAACGGGTATCACCTTAATATCGCGGCCTCCACTGAGGTTTTCATCCAGATTATTTCATCCATCCTCATCATTGGGACACGATCCATCCTTCGTCACTGGTCGAGGTATCCCCTGGTTATGTCTACAGTATCACCTGGGTATCACAAGAGTATTACAAATTTTCACTGAGGTTTTCCAGCACTGTTTACTCATGACCGGTACAGGAGATTGAAGTATCACTCCCGGGTATCACCATGGTACCAACTAAGCATCACAGAGTATTAAAAACTCACTGACGTTATCCAACAGAGATCCGTTCTGCAATTTGCTGACAATCTGAAGGATGTTGGTGCTTGAATCCAGCAATTTGCAGACACCATTGGTACAAGATCACCCCCGGATATCATCATGTTACCACCTGGACATCACACGGGTATTCAAAATTCACTGACGTTATCCAGCAGAGTTCAACTCTGTTTCAACTTCAGACTGATGTTGGTAGGTAAACCTGCAGACATGAGTGGTACAGAGTGTCAAAGTACCTACCCCGGGTATCACCGTGGTATCTCCCTGGTATCACACGGTTCCTTGAAGAGTAGATGATCAGACTGGTGTGTTTGGTGCCTGGACCCAAGTCAGAGTACTTTGGACTCCAAGATTGGTACCTTTGGCCACCCAAATCACGGTTGGGGCAGTGGCCTGGAGCGACCATGGGCGGAATGTACCCGCTGCCTTGATGACGGACAGCAGCATCTACGACCCTCGTAGATTATGCCCGTGGTCGCTTTCGGCCTCGTCCTTAAAAGAGTTAACTAGAGTACATGATTTGAGAATCGTATGTACACCGTTGATGGAGGCGATGAGCGGCCAGGATTTTAATTGTGGTCAGTCTTGTGTTTGAATCCGTGACTGAGCTGCTGTGTTTTTGAGGGGCCACTTCCAAGAGCCACTGGCCTCCTTGTTCTCCAAAGGGAAGAGGGTGATGTGAGTGTTTGATGGAGACTTCCTTCCAATCTCTTTTAACTCTTTATCATTTTTTTAGTTTTTCATATTTTTCTGATATCTCCTCTCTTTTTTTCCTTTTTATAAACTCATTCTCCACTCTTTTCTTTTCTTTTTTAAGTAGAGAGTGTCTTTCCAATTTTTTCAAAAGCTGAAATAACCCTGAAAGGATCGTGATTATGTTTCACCAAAATCACTTCTTTTAACCCTCTGAATGCCCAAGATTTTCCTTAGGGGACTTTGGAAAGGTTTGGGCAGGTTCCTATGGTGTCAATTATGACATTTTTATTTTGCAAATGGACATTTCTAAAATCTCAGTGGCAGTATGATTTCTGACATTTGTACAGGAGATGAGTTCATTAAAACAAAGTTCAAAAATAGCTTGATCAAATGATTCTTTTGAGAACATGCTTTGCTCTTGAAAGAAGCTATGAGAATTTTATTTTTTTTCCCGAGACTTTGTTGCACCAAAACCACCCCAAAACTGCCTCAATAAAATGAGACATGCAAGGCTAATTGAACCAACTTTTTACTATTTTCAACCATAGGAAGTTTAAGTTAACTACTATAAGAAGACATTCAAATTGTTTCGTAAGACTTGACCACACCAATTTCTGATATAACACCTTCTGACGTGTAAGGGTTAAAGGTCCTACCCAATGTATAATGCCGTATTTAAACATGATAAGGTTCAAATATTGAAATGACCTCTAAATGAAAGATGTCAATTGGAAAATCCTCAATCCAAAGGTGCACTAAGGCTTTGCTAAGCTTTACTACATATTATGTATTTTACAGAGTAAAATACAAGCTTGTATATTTGGTTCCCGACTGACGTTTAAAGGTTAAAAAACACTTTGGGTTGCTGGCATTCATTTTTGTTCAGAGACACATCTCTAGAAAAGGGCAACATGCAACTTTTGAAAGATGAAATGAAGTTACATAAGGTAGAGGCACCCAATTCCGATCACTTAAGCCAGTTGGATACTCAAATGACATTGTATGTGAAAAACATTTACTTAGAAAGATGCGGAATTAGGAACAAAACTCAACAAATATTTTTCCAGTTTAATCACAAAGATTTGGAATTGACATAGAATTTAAGAGCCCAAAAACCACCGGAGCCCATAATCAAACTCTAGAGTAGGTGAGATTTGGTGCCCTCCTTCACCCAATGCAAATAAGTGAGTGAGTAAAAGAGAAAAGACATGCCAATGGATATCCAACTCATGGAGAGTACCCAATGCCGATCAGCCTTGTTTGACTTTCGAGGCAAGGCCACCAATGAGAGCTCAATCGAGGTGGACCAATCCAAAATTGCACACTTCATGACCCAATGCCGATAATGATTGAGGTTTTTAGATTTTGAGTTATCGGTTTTGGGTTGCTTCATGCACCATTTCATGCATTTACCATTTTCATGCACCATGCCATGCATACTCCACTGATCGGAATTGGGTGGCCGATCGGAATTGGATGCCTCTACCTTAGTTGAATAAATGTGCACTTTGTAGAGCTAATATTTTTATGTGCTTAGAGTTTATGTTATTAGAGTTTGTTTGCTGGTTCTAAAGAGAGAAGACAATTGATGTCAATTATATCACATTATGCAAACACTTTCTTTGTTGCAAATTCAATTCTACTTTGACTTAGATTTAGATTATACTTTTTTTCGAATTTTGTTTTTCGTACATGTAAAAGAGGTAGTAAAGCATGATCTCACCGTTTGGATTTTCAATCGGATAATTTTTTACATGCCTTTTTAATTGTTGAAAATGGGCATTTGTATTTGTATTTCAGTATACCTCCATTTGAAAAATTAAGCATTTCTTTAGGTTTTGTAGGTCCTATGAGGGTAAAAATTATATGGACATATTCCTTACTCACATAGGAACAAGAATTTGAAGAGCCTCATGTCAAATTCCTTTCAAAATTGGTTTTTTTGGCCCCCAAAACATTAGTTTTCCATTCTAAAACAAGGAAAAAATCTTTTTTTTCAACTTTGAACATTACGATCTCACAAATGGAGAGGAATTTGAATCTAAGATTCGGTATGCATGTACATGTACAAGTTAGGTACTAGATCTTACGGTTACATACTCGAAAATTTGTCAAAAGTTAAAAATTTTCACCTTCCATTGAAAGAGGGCAGTTTTGAGGGTTTTTGGCAGTATTGAGGGCTTTCGACTTTAGGGGTTAATGCCCTTCCAATTGTGCATTTGGAAAAATAGAATTATAAAGACCACCCTCATCAATGATTCCTAAAAGGTTGGTAAAAGGTTTTGCAGGGTAAGAGAATATTGGAGAAGGTGTACGACACAAACATTTTCTATACTGAATGCCGCATCTTGCACTCAGAGGCACATGAGATGGTTGCATTTCCCAGGATTTTGAACGTCCAATACATTGTAACTTTCTGCATTCAATGGCAGTTTTGTTTTGACGAAACAGGAAACTGTCACGGATGCTTTATGTAAGTAAGAAAAATTATCCTGCATGCATGCAACTCCTCTTCCCAATAAGTTGTTCCAAAGAATAAAGTGGAGCGAACTAAAACCGTACATTTGAGATTATATTCGAAAGGAATGGTACCTTTAGCTTGTTTACTAATTCTTCATCATTTTGCATGAATACAATGTGCAGCGATTCCTAACCTGGATAATTTTAGCAGCCATGCTACAAGAAAAACCCGGCCGCTAATAATACATTGTTAAAATTTGAAAAAAATAATGAAATTCAGCCAGAATGCAAACCAACATAATAAGTATTTAGCCGCCTTTTAAAATGATGTCTGCGGGTATCACATAGGTATATCATGGGTATCATATAGGCATATGACGGATTATGGCCTAGGTATCTTCTCATAGTATGCTTGAATAGCTCACTTATCTACTTCAAAGTGCAGGTAGTAGCATTTACTAATTTTCATAAATTGATTTTGGGATCGCTAACAATGTGATTTAAAGAACCGGTTTGGGTTGCTTCACCTTATTTCAAGTGTCAACTTTCTTCTATGAGTGGGAATGTCATGCCTGATTTACAAGGGTGGTTCCTCAACATGGGATGTGAAAAATATGTAGGATGTTTGAGTTATTTATAAAGCCAGGCAAATATGCCATGAGTTTTAACCTCTTTTCTTGTTAATAGCTTTTTAAATGAACCCTAATGTCTCAACAAGGTAAAGGCGGTTGATAATCATGGTACAATTTTTAGCTCAATATAAACTAAATATTGTCTTATACACACAATGAATTTGCCTATACCATCAATTTGATAAAAGTGTCATTCCAAGAAGAAGAACTTCGGTCTCCGAAGGAGACCGACTTGAATATAGTGTTTGTTCATTCTCTTCACTAAGCATATGGCCACGGGACATAGGCTAGTGTAATAGAACTACTCCCCCCTCTTGAGGGTAAACACTTTTCTACACTAAGTGCTTCCCTACACTAATTCCAATAGAGGCAACTGACATGTCATCTCCCCCAAGGATTTTGTGGGTCCCCATACAACAAGGCCTTGGCACCCCCCACCATAATTGGGTGGAATATGGTCGTAGGCACCACGCCGGCAATAGGACTTGAACTCACAACCACCTCACCGGTGTGCCATGACCCAAACCACTACACCAAGGCCGTGGTGCCCTTTGTCATTCCAAAATAATGTTCAACCCAAATCATTGTTGTATACATTGCATATTAACTCCCACGTACAATAGGGGGACAAAAAGTTTGGCATTTTTGCATTCTAGCAGAAGAAAAAAATAAGTCTGCAATCTTTTGAAATGCACCAAAGGCACAAAAAATTTCCCCTCCTACCAAATTTGGAACTTGGATTCTTTTATAAGCTGATTACATATTTGCAAAGTTTTGTGGACTAATAATTTACCAAAATGGTTTTATAGCTAATTTATCAACTAGTACCCTTTTCAACATGAATTAGAAGGTACATTCTAAATGTTGAAGAGAATTGGACACCTCATACTTCTAAAATTAAAATATCATCATGGATGCTTTGTTTAACATAGATACTACACAAAAGCATCATCCACTTGTCAATTTGAAGGTTTCTACTTGTCCTAAAAGCATTTGATGTGTAAGTTTGAAAGTAACAATAATTCGGTTATATAAGCAACATTACCTTTGTAGTTTAGACCACACAACTTGATAAACTTGACATGAATTGAGTTGCAAATGTGAGACAAGAGAGTAGTAGAGAGTTGATGAAGGTAATGAGGATTTGCAAGATCAAAATTGGTGGGTGAAGAAGGTTTGTTTGGCTCCTGTTAGTGAGTGACTAGTGGATGACTAGTCATGTTGAGCACTTTTGTTAGTGAGTGACTAGTGGGTGACTAGTGATGTTGAGCACTTTGTCCCCTTGTTGAGCAATGAGAAGCTACTTAGTTGATTTGGAATTTGGCTTGGTGATTTGTTCTATTGCTTCAATAAGCCAGATTCTTGGCGTACCTGCAATCAGTTTGATTGAAGACAATCATGACAATTCTAGATGAAATTTGTGCCCGCATAGTGGGAATGAGTGAGGGGGGAATGAGTTGTGTTAGTATTGCAAGAATTGTAGGAGAGTCAAGTAGGACAATGCAAAGAATCATCAAGCAATTTAGAGAGCATGAAATTTACCAGGCAAATTCAAGTATTGGAAGACTCAAGAAACTTAGTGAGAGGGATGTTCGTCAAATTTTATTATTCTCCAAAACTCATCGTCAATCATCACTTCAAGATATCATCAATGCTTGCCATGTGGATGTGAGTTCTAGGACTATTCGCCATGTTTTACATGACTACAACATTTTTAGTAGAATTGCGGTGAAGAAGCCTTTCTTGACACCTCATCATGTTTATGCCAAAGGATTGTCGCAAAGCTATTGATTTTGTGGAGTTGGTCTATGATGGCCATTTGCTTCAATTCATGGGCCAAGTCTCACGTGCTATACTTGTGGAAGATGGGGCTCCAGTGCATCAAAGTGAAGCCCCTGAAGAATGGAGAAAATTACGCCTTGTAGAGAAGCTTCAATGGCTTGCAGATAGTCCTGATCTCAATCCACTACACCATTCACTGAATATAGTGTGGAGGTATAGGTAATGTGGATGAAAATTGAGGTGGACCACATCAATTCTAGTTTTCGATGAAAATCGATGTGGACCACATCAATTTTGGTTATTAATATAGTAGTAATATGTTATTATTATATATGTTATATTTTATATTTTGATTATCCTTTTTTTGTCATGAGGAGGTCATTCCATTTCTTGTTTAAATATTTTAATACTATTATATATAGTATTAATATTATAATATATGTTATTATGTTATTATTATATGTTATTATTATGTTATATTATTATGTTAATATTATATTATAATATTATGTTAATATTCTTATGTTATATTCTTATGTTATATTCTTATGTTATAAAATAATATTATGATGTTATTATATTATTATGTTATTATTTTATTATTATGTTATTATATTATAATTTTGGTTTTGAGTACAACTTGTAAAAACTTATCCACATCAATTCCCGTGTGTTTTATTTTGAAACAAGCCACACTATTTCTAATGGACATGATTTGATGTGGATGGAAAATTGAAGTGGACCACTTTAATTTGCGTTTAATGAAATTACTGTAGGAAATTTCAAATAGTCTAGTCTACACTATACTCAGTGAACGGTGTAGAGAATGTCTTGAAGCTTTTTAAAAATGCAGTCCAACTTGGTCAATCAAGTCCCAAGTCCTTAGATGAGTTGAAGGAAACTTTAAAAAGAGAGTGGACATCAGTTAGTAGTAGTCAACTTCTTACTTTATGTCATTCAATGCGAGCTAGATTACAATCTGTGATTGAGGCTAGAGACGGGCATACGCGCTAGTAAATTTGCAATAAATCATGTGTTACCTATTTTTAGGCTACCAACATTTGTGCTTACATAATCAACTTATAGATGAACATGTACTCCTATTTATAGGATTATAAAACAATTTATGTGCCTTAGGAAGACTTTCAATTGTCAAGCATTTTTGCAGTTGACAACATTTTCAATGTTTTCTAAATTGTCATTTAGACAATGATTGATGCTTCATGATGTCAACCAAGTCAAAGATAGTATCTAAATGTAAATGAAGTTCACTAATTGGTGTTCAACTTCTTTATTCTCTTCATTGTATGGATTTCATGCTAACATTAGTGACTAAAGGTACTGAAATGGGTACTAGTTGGTAAATTAGCTATAAAATCATTTTGGTAAATTATCAAGCCTCAAAACTTTGCAAACATGTAATCAGCTTATAAGAGAATCCAAGTTCCAAATTTGGTAGGTAGGGGACAATTTATGTGCCTTTGGTGCATTTTAAAAGATTGCAGGCTTAATTTTTTCTTCTGTTGGAATGCAAAAACGCCAAACTTTTTGTCCCCCTCTTGTACAATGCATGAATCCCCCCATTACTCTCAATTCAACCGGGAAGTCGCTTCAAAGCCAAGTCCATCCAAAGTTATTGTCACATACATTTCATGAACCTATTTGTCATTGTCCATTCAAAAGTAATATCACTTCACAAGCAATGTTAGTCCATAATTATTATCATGCACAATGTCCCGGTACTATCACCATCTTGTATACTTGAAACTGCTATCACTCTTAAAGTAATTTCCAATGGAGACAAGATGTTTAAGCACTCAAACTATACCAACAGCTTTAGAGCAATGGATCATGCTCAATTTTAACCAAAAAATTAAAAAATTTATACTTACAGAAAGAAATAAAAGTCCTCCAATGTTTACAAACAAAATTTTTGACACACCAAAAAAACTAGTGAAGTCAAGAATTGCCAAAATACATCTAATGAGGCTTAACTTTAATCTTAAAAAACTACATTTTATTTTAGTTATAATGATGCTAATGTTTCTTTGTATAAAAAAAATGTTCCTAGCTACCCCAACAAAGGGCAATGAAAGGCATCAAGTGATTTCCCTTTAACCTTAAACGTCAAAACGAGCCCCTGATTGCCACAATATTGAACACATACGGTGTCGTATTTGAACTCCAAATGTAAGATGTTAATGTAGAGGCATCCAATTCCGATCACTTAAGGCAGTTGGGGACTCAAATGACATTGTATGTCAAAAACATTTATGTAGAAAGATGCGGAATTAGGAATGGAACTCAACAAATATTTTTTCAAATTTAATCTCAAAGATTTGCAATTGATATAGAATTCAGAAGCCCAAAAACCACCGGAGCCCATAATCAAACTGTAGAGTAGGTGAGATTTGGTGGCCTCCTTCGCCCAATGCCAATATGTGAAAGTGAGTAAAAAGAGAGAAGACATGCCATGGATAACCAACACATGGAGGGTATCCAATGCTGATCGGCCTTGTTCGACTTTCGAGGCAGGCCATCAATGAGAGCTCAATTGAGATGGAGCAACCCAAAATTGCACATATCATGATCCAATGCCGATAATGGCTCGGGTTTTCAGATTTTGAGTTATCGGTTTTGGGTCGCTTCATGCACCATTTCATGCATTTACCATTTTCATGCACCATTCCATGCATACTCCACTGATCAGAATTGGGTGGCCGATCGGAATTGGGTGCCTCTACCTTAGATGATGAATCGTCAATCCAAAGGTATAAATCTTGCTACACTTGAATACATTTTTTTGTATCCTACAGAATAAAATACATCCCCTGGATATACGGTTCCCGACTGACGTGTAAGGGTAATGTCATACCTGCCAACTCTCGCCCACCGACCGCCGGGCAGTTCACCAAATCTCCCGCGTCTCTCTCCACCGTCCGAAAGTCGGCGAAAGAGCTCCGATTTAAATCCGCCCGACCGTAAGTCGCCCCATCCTCGTAACGCCATGGGCTAGTACAACCCGCCGACCACCAGACATTAAAACAAAACTCTACATTCTCGCATCCCCGTCCGGGAGTCGGTGAGGCTGGTCCGTTTCACAGCCCCCACGACCGGAGGTCGCCCGACGCGGGAAACACTTCCCACTTGTGGCGCAGCTCAAAAGTCACCGACCGCGAATCGGAAGTGAATATCCGCCTCCGTCCGGAGGTCGCGGGCTCAGTGAAGGGAATAGGGGCTGTTCATCCGATGGTCGGGAGGAAGCTATTATGGAGGACGCGTCCGTCCGGGGGTCGCTGGACGAGAGCACACTGTAAAGCAAGCGAGAGAGACGACTTAAGCGCAGACAGCGTCGGGCGACGGCGGAGGAAGCGTGCGCGATGGCGGGTGCGGCGTGGCGCGGGCTGCAGCTTGATTGTGTAGCGGCGTCGTAGTCGCGAGGTGCGGTTTTTGTGATTGATTTCGTTGTCTTCGCGTCGCAAATGGCGCAGTATTGCCTAGGTAGGCGTCTGTGGAAGTCTGGGGTTTGAATGAGCGCTGGCATTTCGTGTTCGAAGAGAGCGTCAGGTCGTGCCGTTGGTGAGATTTGATCAGGGATGAGTGTTTGGTGTGTGATGCAGTGCAAGAGTGTTTACTAGTGGTTGAGGAGGTTAGGGTGTTAGATCACAAGGCGTTGTGTACGAATTCTAGTACAGCGGAGGAGGTTGAGGCCTGGGAGTTGTTTTTGTAGAAATTGTCTGCCAGGGGAAGACTAGAGAGCATTGCTTGCTCTTTGATTCTGTTTCTTGTTCGTGAGAGGTAATCTTTGTGCGGTTTCTTTTATAGGATTGGAGGCTTGAGAGCGGTGTTGATGAATTGAATCCTTCGGTAGGTTGAGTTGATGCGTCGCGGAAAGAGTCTCTCGGATAGTGTGTGTTAGGACCACGAGTGCATCCGTTTTCCTTCCGCATTTTTGTTGCTGTGGCGTGATGTGGTGTGATACCGTATGAAAGCCAGCAGGGAATCAAGAAACAACTACGTGTGTGTTTTTTTCCTGTAGATATTGTGGCGAAATTTTGTATCGTCTTAATGTAGGATTCTAGTTGAGTCTTAGGCTATTCTACGTATCGAACAGGAGGCAGTGACAAGGTTCTCGTTCTTTCTCTAGGCACCGTATGTTGCTACGAGTTCTATGTTAACTTTGCGATGATCGAGATGTTTGGTTGGACCTTATCGGGGACCAAGTTTAGTTATTACTTTCCCGCAGCACTTTTCTTTGTTTTATCCTGTTGGATTCTATCCTTCTGTTCATTATTGTATTGTGTATTCAGAAATGCTGTACTTTGAATGTGTAGTTGAGAGGAAGTCAAATTCCTCTATTCTTTGCTGAATTTCTCTGTCCATCCTTATGAGGCAGTAATGTAAGATTTCAAAGCTTTGGTAGGAATCTGATACTTCAGACATGTTTATCGAAAGTCATTGCGGGCCACCACGTGCGTTGGACTCTAGGACTTGCTTTGGAAGTCTGGAATGGTTTTTGAGGATGCTTTCCAAGTTTCAACACCAAGTCTACCGTTGTGTTGTGTTGAACTGTGGTCCAGTTGTGTTGTGTTGAACTGTGGTCCAATTGTGTTGTGTTGTAGGAACTGCAGTCTCATGTTATAGCAGCATTTTCTGATGGCACCAGCATGGGGGGCTATGGTCGAGGCATGTGAGGGCGCATGCCGAAGAAGACGTCACGAGCCTGTTCAATTGTTGAGGAGCGCTGGTGTGACCGAGAGAGAATTGAACCATGCTTTGCTTCAGGCTGCTAGTGTAGGAAATGAAGAGATTCTGCAAACTCTCATTGAAGCTGGAGCCACAAATATTTCCTCTGCATCTGCCTGTGCTGGTTATTCTGGTCACAGGCACATTGTCGATGCCTTGCTCCCTCGAGCACGATCTGTTGTTATTGGTGCCGCTTTTGTAGGCTCACTAGTCGGCCTGCGAAAGGATCTACTTGATCATGTGGTACAGATGGCTGATGTGGAAGGGCTAGACAGGTGCTTACTTCTTGGAGCAGCCCGGATCTGGAGCTGCAAGTCCTCGAAAGAGACCGAGTTCCTCAGCGGCGCTATCGCCGAACTAGCGAAAGCTGGTGCCAGAAGCTTCCAGACAGCGGTACAAGTCACCTGTGGCGACGCATTGATCAGATACTGGAATAAGCATGTGTTTGAAGACAAGCTCAAGGTTCTAGGGAATCTCATTGATCTTGGTTCTCGTTATCTTGCCGCTGAGTTTATGGGGAAAATTTCGCTAATGGTTTGCGTGACCCTTTACACCAAGGTGACGAAAGTGCAAGAGAAGAAACGAGCTTCGTCATATCCAGGACGCAAGACCTTCCACCATAAAAGTGGAGATTGCTTTGTTCCTGATGTACAGGACATGATGGAGATTCTGTTGGTAGTGTGTAGATATGGAGCTGTGTACAGAGGTCTTACTGATTGCCCCGAGGTCTTACATTCCAAGTCTAAGTGTATAATGTCGCTTCTCCACGCGGCAAACTGTTCAAATCGATATGGAGAAGACAAGTGCGGCTCGCTGGCGTGCAAGTTGAACTGGCCGTTGAGAATGCTGAAGTTCCTCCTCGTGGAATGCGGAGTCAAGCAACTGAGTTTCTCGGTCACGACTCTTGCTGTCTACCAAGCAGCCAGGTCCAACGTCCTGCGTCCGGTGGTGCAGTGCTTGGTGGAGGAGAAGTGCTACGAGGCTGCATACGTCTATCTGGACATGGCAGTCACTTTCTGTCAGGAAGACGCCATACTTTACTTGTTGGACGCCCTTCCCAGGCCCAGGGACTTGGTCTGCCTGGTGAACGCAGTCAGATGCGCAGCGTCAACTTTCAGGGGTCCACCTCGCGGTCCACAGGGAGTGCTGCTCGCTCTGCATTCCAACTTTCTTGACGATCCTGCTACTACCCTGAAAGAAGCGGAGATACTGACGGAGTTGCCGAAGACGGACCCCGTGGTTAAGATGCGGCTGAAGCAGGAGTGGTCCCAACAAGCGTTCGAAGAAGGGGTTGCAGCAGGCCACGTCCACTACATGACCTGGATGCTGCTTAGAAGACGCAGCAACTCGGGCTTCAAGGAGCTGCCCACGGAGCTCCAAGTTGCCATCGGTTATCTGCCACTGTACAAAGCGTGCTCCCAAACCCCCGGCTCTCTGTTATCTCAGCGGCAAAGAGGAGAGCTCGCCACGGCTGTGTCTCATCTGTTCCGCGGCAGTGGCAAGTTGACCGACTCACAAGTCCTTAGTGCTGATAAACCCACATTGTTGGGCTTCCTTGCGGTATGTCTGCCTGATTGGTGCCAAGGAGTTGTTGCAGGTGACAATGCTGCAGCATCCTTTTGTACCTTTGGGTGAAGCAGTGAACTCCTTCAGACTTACAATGCGAAAGACATGCAGCCTTGCAGCCGTTACCGCCAAGTTCGTCACGCTTGGAAACGCATCAGAATCACTACTGCTGGTTGAGGGCTTCGCATCTGGTTAGCGACTCCTCTGCCGCAATTCGTCAGCCCAGTCTTAAAGCTGGAGCGCTCGCGAAAATAGTATGTAATTATTGTGAAGATTCGAACTGGACACTCTTCCATGTGAGGTACTGCTTCCCGTCGCCAAGTAGTAGCTGAGGGATTTTTCACACCGATTGACAATTACTATGTCTATATGTAGCTCAACAAGTGCGAGTTGGTGGCCTCTTCAGTATTTAGTAGGTGAAAGTAAACTACATGCTGACGATGATATGTAGTGGCGCAAATTTGAATTTTGACGGATGCATTCTATCCGCTCTTTAGATTCTCTTCTTTTCTGTGCACTTTCGTTCCAGCTCCATGTTTGAGTAGCGTTGACAAACAGCACAAGTCCATCTCTATGTCAGCACTTCATAATGATTTTGATATTGATTTTTCTCCACTAAGAGTTGTTCTCTCCGTAACAGAGACACCCTCAGGCACCTCAAAGCTGGAGAACAAAACGGAGCTGGTCTCCAAGTAGAACATAACTATCTCACAAATTGTTTGCAGAATGTCAAGCGTACGGCATTTTCAACAATATTCACATATAAACAGAAAAATTAGAGCCTATACAGTATACAACGTCCTGTGACACGATAGAGATCTGCACAAGTATCTTGAGCGCTTGCTTCATGCGCAGCTCGCAGGAGCTCGTCCTCCGCTTGATGGCGAGACGTCGGCCTGTTGTTGTTGTGTTGCTTCCTTCCCCTGATGAGAACATTAGAAACTCGTTACGAAGGTGCAAGCTGAGAATGACGGTGAAGGACACGGGAATGCCTTACCTTGCGATCATCTTGGTACCAATTCGGATTGATCGCAGTCACGAGATGGATGTACTTTTGCATGGCCTCCTCCTGCGACATGCTCCCGAGTTTCTGCCACGCATTCCTACCAAGCAACAGACACGCCACTGTCAAACCGTGGGAGAGGAGTCGGGAAGAAAGTGTGTTTGCAGGAGAAGCTGGATGTACCATTTAGCACGAGCGGTGGGTTGGAAAGCGGATGGTTGAGACGAGGAGCACGGCCCTTCGGTGGCGAGTTTGTACAAGGCCTGCAACTCCGGGTTGTTCACCATCATGGTGTCGTCGGCGAAGGTGGACGCCGCGCCGAACCGCTTCTCCAGTTCGGTGCTCTCCACATCCTCCCACTCCTCATCCTCCGCTTCTTCTTCTTCTTCTTCCTCAAACGCGCCACCGACAGTTTCTTCCTCACTCTGGAAATGTACAGGAGCCCGACAGTTTTTAGCACAACAAGTCCATGGCTTTTGTTTCATGTTCTGAGTTGTTGAAGGTTTTCTTGGTTTACTGATGAGATGATTTCAACAGAAGTACTCTTTACGAATTGAATCAAAAGAATCGGTTAAGATAGGAGCCCTTGTACCTAACACCACGTCTAGGAAGAGCTATATTGGTCTCTCAACGCTACAGTTTGGGTTCGTGGAGATGTTCTACATCTGAAGAGTAAACCTAAAACGGTAGTACTATGAATCAGCATAATTCAGGGGCACATACATAGTGATCACCTCCAAACTGCTCGAATATTACTAGAACACATGACACATTCAACTCTGACGAAACCCTAAATCCAGGGACAACTAACTTACGGGAAATGCTAAAAAAACCAACACGAAGGGATTTGGAAGACAAGTGATCACCAAAGAGATGCACAAGGCTCTTTACTGCACACACACAATTCGGAGCAAGAGCTGCGGATTTACGATCTTTATTGTACTCCCTCGGAAGCAGCTTCCGCTAACAGGATCATCCCTTTCGAGATCTACACGACGACTTAAAACGACTCGCACGGTTCGATGAAGAAGAACAAGTCAATGTGCTCCTCCTCTCTCGCGATGGCAACTCATCAAGGGTCATCACTCCTCTGTGACCAGTCCCACAGATCGAACCGTTCAAAACAAAGCGGACCATGATTCCAACACACACACGCACGCACACACACACACACACACACACACACACGACCATCCAAACCCTAAGCGCATCGACTCAACAAAGTACCTGGCGAGAGAGGATCACCATACCTCGACTTTCGACGTCGACGCCGGCGCGACTGTTGGCTCCTCGGGGAGCTTGGCTTCTTCCTCCACCGCCGCATCCTTAGATTCAACGACAGGCTTAGCCGCGGCACCTTCCTCTTCGCCTTCCTCGTCGGACGAAGAAGAGGATGAAGACGCCGAGTTCTCGCGGCCTGGCTCCGCCTCCGTCTCCGTCTCCGTCTCAACCTCCGCCTCGCTCGTGGACGCGAGCAGCGTGTCCGCATCGCTTGCGCGCTCCACGCGCATGTTGCCGGCGCGGAAGTTCGCGATCACGGCGAACAGCTTCATCACCATGTACGCGAACACGAACCCCATGATCATGGCCTGCACGCGCTCCTGCCAATCCGCCATCGCTGCAACACAACCCACCTGATCCAAGACAAGAAAACTCCGTTCTAGACACAAAATTCCTCGCAAAAATCTCAAGAAAAAACTGCTGCACAAGCAAGCTCTGATTTCGGGTCGCAACTAGAAACATGAATCACTCGATCTGATGTTTCGTGAACGCCTCAACTTTTGTCTTGTGATCTGTGTTTGCGTTTGAGTTTTTGCGAAGATCTCGTCGCCGTCCTCGCCGTCCACGTTGTCGTCGTCCACGTCCACGTCCTCGTCCTCGTCCTCGTCCCCACGTCGTCGTCGTCGTCGTGGACAACAGGGTTACTTTTTTATTGAATTTGCTTTTTCCTGGATTTACTTTTTCTTGAATTTTCTTTTCTTGAATTTGCTTTTGGAGAAGTTTTTTAATACTTTTTTGGGGTAAAATGAAATTCATATGGTATTGTGTTGGGACATGTTATTATGCCAAGGTAGTAAGAAGACGCACGTGACGATCATATGGGGCTTCATCTCCGAGATATGGTCCTGAAAAGTTTGGGTTGGGCTCCTCATGCCCACACCAGTTTCATGGTAAAATTTGATATGGTTCCTAGCCAAACCATTTGGTTACCCTCTATTGATTTACCTTTTTAACCATGTTATTACCACAACGTTCCCATTGCGTTCCCAATGAGTTCCCATGTTGTTCCCCCAGAGTTCTCCAACGGGGTCCCAAGTGTGTTCTCCAATGTTTCCCATCGGTCCCGACGTGTTCCCCTTGTTCCCAAAGAGTTCTCAACGCGTTTACACTGGGAACCAATATGTACTTTAAAAAATTTATCCAATTTTACCTTTTGTTTAGTGGGGGCCACCACTAATCGTTGGGGCCCCAACGCAGGCTCATCCGCACACATGTGCGTGAGCTTAGTGTCTTGCTTAGGTTTTGGCTTTGCCAGGTATCTGATCAATTTCTTTTTATACAGAGAAACTAGCACTATTTTTTTTATTTGCCAGATTTTTGTGTGGTCACTGACAAGACTTCCCTCTAATTTATTATCGAACCCACGTTCAACATTAATACTTGTTTATGGATTTTTATTTTTATTTAAAGTCATTGAGACTAGTATCAACTCGTTGTTTCCAATGGGTAATTAAAATTAGGTTAGTTCAATAAAAATATATAAAAGTAACAGTAAAAATTAAGTCTGAGTCCTCTTTGGAAATATCTCCCATTTTAGTCCCCGTCCAATATCTACCACATGTCATCACCACGCTTACCTCCATCCCTTTTATTACGTGGAGAGATTTGTTGTGATGCTATAATTTTGGTTGAAAACAAACTATACAAATGCTATATGAATTTTGGTTTTTGGGATTTTTTATATATAGCATTACGATTTCATAGTTTATTGAGGTGGTTGGTGAACAAAAAAAGTCTAACTTTTGGTGATTCATAAAGAGTAACTGGGAATTTAGTGGATGGGGATGAATCACAAATACAATTTGTTTATATCTATTGCAACAACCATATCTAATTAAAAAAATTGAAATAATTTGAAGTAACAAAAACTATTTTTTGGTTGTCTGATGATTTAATTACAACTTATCTTGATGACTTAGACCAAGGTTCTTTTATGATTCTAGAATTAATTTCAATTTTCATTACTAGTATGAGTCATGATTTACAAAATAATAGGTGTTTCTGGATTGTCTAGTTTGCAATATTAGTGGAATGGTTGAGAAAGTGGTTGATTTTATGGAGGTGAAAGAGTGGCAATGATAGAAATAAAGGTAAATCTAGTGGAGTATATTTGAAATGGATATTTTTACACTAAAAATGACATCAAATGTATACACACAATTGATTTAATAATGCCATGGGTTTTTACTCTTGATGTCTAAAATGATCCGCCCTTTGAGTAGTATTACTAGTTGCGCTCTCAATAAAAATCTTTCATTAGAAGTAAAAAACTATAGTACTTTCAAATCATATAGTGTGGATATACTAAATATTGTTTTTAGTGTAGTGTTGATATGCTTGTCATATGGCGCTTTATCAACCTCTAAATGAAAAAGTCCCCGGGTGGGCTTTTGCAAATCTCCGGCACATTCCCATGGTTGTAATTTACATTTGTAATTCTTGAAATTTTGTACAAATATGCAAGAAGACAAGAGGTACGTGGGAGTAAATTTTTTATTCTCATTGACCTTACATAAAAAAAAAGTTATGCCATCTTAAAGATAGAAGTATTGAGTGTGGGCAAGTCTTGCAGCTTGAAAAACTTTTGCTCGGACACTCTTTTAGAGGTGAGACTTTCAATACTACCAAGTAATATTATATTCTTTCATATTAAAAAAAAAAATTGTCTTTAGTGGAAAAATGCATTTTATCCCAAGTCAGAGTTTTTCACACATTGCCACACATTGCCAGACAAGGTACCAAATAAACTTCTTTTTTTCCACATAAGATTGTGATATCTTTATATTTTTCACTTTTTAATTTTCCTATTACAAGATGTGGAGTAAACCTTCTCATTGACCGTTCGGATTATCATTCTAAAACATATTTTGTTTCCAATAAATTAAAACGTGAATTGGCACTTTTTGAACCTCCACTCCTTGCACAATTTTTTTGAATATGCTACACCCCTCCTCTACCTCTAAACATTGGTCTAGAGGGAGTTAGTATCATGATCAACATGATGGTATAAAATCTAGACCTTGTGTAGTGCAAAACTTTGAGACCATGTGAAGTCAAAGTCTTCTGATCCACTCAATGCAGGGATGAAAATGAACCATTGTTTCTACTTCAAACACTATAATCTTTCAATTTGTACAATCAAAGTTGATGAAATTTTGTGAGTTTGTTATTTATTAAGTGTTGAATGAAATCCTACGATTAAAACCAGAAATACAATTTTTTGTTTCCTTTCTCACTCATTGCACTTGAATTAACAATTTTGAAGTGTTTTGGTGTAAAATTGTCATGGAAATTTAGGGGTTAAATTATGATGCTAAGTGGAAGTACGGTATTTCTCTCTCTACAAAAAAAATAGTGAATTTGAGGCTAAAGAAAATACAAAGATTTTGCCTTAAAAAGGATTTTTAATTTTGCCGATAATAGCTCTATAAAAATACAAAGAAATAAATCAAATTTTGACACTCACATGTGAACACTAAGGGATTAAATTCATGCCAAATAGATATAATCCAAAAAGTTATCTTAGGGTGTTTCCTCCACCAAGTACATACATTTCCACAGTTATTGAATTCAAATACTGTAATGACAGATTCTCCCCGAAAGCAATCCAAAACAACATTCATAAATATCAACCACTTATCAATGACATTAGTGCTCTTGGATGGAAAGTTTACCCTTATTGTCATTGCCGCTGGAGCTAGAGCTACTACCTTTATCCCTTCTATGCAAAGTCTCAAAAAAACATTTAATATCTCCATTAATCCAATTAAAAAGACTTTCACTAAAATCAATACCATCGCTATCCAATATGCCATGTCCATGCGCCTACACAAATGTAAACTTGAAAACAACCAATCTCTCCCAGACTTACAAGACACCTCTTAAAATTCCTTAAAAACACACATTGTACCACTATGAATCACCCCTTGGAATTGAGCCTTGTGGCTCCAATTGATCCCAAGTTCTGGTCATTGATTATTGGTTACTGGTCACTTGTTACATAGTGTCTACTCTCAAGAGGGGGGAGTAGTTCCATACTACTAAAATCTATGTCCAGTGGACATGGATATAGTGGTGGAACAAACATACACTTTATTCCCTTTGGCCCTTCGAGGATTGGAGTTCTTCTCTCTCTCTACATTTCCACAAACAAAATTAGCTAAATTGTTATTTTGACATTCTAAAAACTCACAATTCCAAAACAATTTTTTTACTTACCTATGAATTGAATTGTACAAGTAAGATCAATATGCATCTTCAAACAAATAACGAAAGCATAAAAATGTTTACTATTCAAACTACCTTACGCTGTGTTTGCTTTCATACACGATGAAATCAAAATCAAGAGTTGTCCAAAATTTTGGAATATAAAGGCCCATGTGTACCTACGGGGTACACATTTTTTCACTTTGAGTGTAATTATCTTTCTATCCGTACGTTCAAAATTCACAAAATTTTAACAAGTTTAACACATCATCTCATACAAAGTTTAGAAGAAGATCCTACGGCTACATTCTCAAAAAGTCCATCTTGGCAAATTATAATCAACGGAGTAGAGATTACTCTAAAATAAGATCCTACGGCTACATTCTCAAAAAGTCCATTTTGGCAAATTATAATCAACGGAGTAGAGATTACTCTAAAATGCCTTGGACCTATTTGGGTTAAAAAATAAATTAAAAAAATAAGGAATTGGGTCATAAACTTGTAAAAGCTTTGTGAAAATTTGTTGGAAACATCTACTCTCACTCGTCCACCTCATACGTTGGAGAATACTTTGAAACAACGAGTCCCTTTTCATACAAAGTGGAACCATACAAGGTGATACATTAAGCCCATATCTATTCATTATTTTCATAGAACCACGACTAAGATGGATGCAAAAGAGGAAATTAAAGCTACACCTTTGGAACATCACAAGTCACCATAAACTTGGCCGCTTATGCCAACGACCTTGCCGCTATAAGTGGAAAATACGATCAATGCAAAGCCAACATAATAAAATTGACAAATTCTGCAATTGGCCCAGTATGGACGTCGGCACCCAAAAATGTGCCGTCATGGTATGTCCAAACAAATCCAAAATGAACCCCATTGCATTCAAAGCACTTATGCAAGCCGCCAACATAACATACTAGTAACCAACTTATCCCTATACTACATTAAAACAAACCATTTGTGTACCTAGGCACAAATCTTGTCCCCCCACAAAAATGGAATATACAAGTTTACATCCCCACCACAAAACTTACAAAACAATGCAAAGATCTAGTAACATGCCCGGCCACCATGAAACAAAAAATAAAAATGATAGACACAATACTTAGACCCGGAATAGCATACAATTTTTATGCAATTCCATACTCTATGCCTGCTATCAAAAAACTAAACAAAAAAACTATAGCCATACAAAAATCCATCTGTGGCCTCCCCAAATGTATGTTAAATGTCATAATCCAACTCCCACAAAATTTGTTTGGATTGGAAGCTTTTTCACTTTAAAATCCTTACCTCAAATGTATACGGGAACAACTTCAAAATGCACTCAACAGCAAAGGTAGACTTGGAAAGATTTACAAAGGACTCACCTACTCTATCCTTGCCAAATACAGTGGTGCTAAAAACATTCCTAAATAAACAAAGTCGATTGCAATAAATCACCTACACATGCACATTCTTATTTTTTTTAAATGAAGCAAAAGTTTACCTAAAAAGCCCACTCGCGGATTTCCTATTGAGACCCCCACCTTTCGAACAAATGTGGCTACAAGAAACCCAAAATGATACAAGAATTAACCAACCTATCCCAAAAACTTTTTTCCAGTAAATATTACCAACTTAAAACAAATTATAAATGGAATACACATTGTGAACCACAATGACTTCAAACATTTCATGCTACACCAACCAATTTAATAAAAAACGCTCTTAATATTGCCCAACAACTATTTTTCTACATCCCATGCCCTCATACATGCGCCTCACCATGCCCTACACCCAAACCTCTACACACTCAAAGACGCATATATCACCACCAACAACAGCATCCAATTCACCCCTTAACCCACTGCATCCATTCTTCCCTCCTCCCAATACACATTCTCAACAATCCATCCACATTTCCTATAAACCTCATTATTGACCATAAACATAGAAAACATATTGACTCAGATGAAAGCACACTAGGGTGTATCACTTTTGGTGTCACAATGTCACAAAATCGGGAAAAACACTACTTATTTATTTTTAAGGGCACATGAATGAAGAAAAATACATTATTAAATATGAAGAGATGATTGACACTACTAATGGATCCTATGGTCCAAAGGAAATTTTCCATTTGTAATCAATATATGGTTTTATTCACTAAAATCACTTAAATAGGGGAATTTCACCCAATTTTTTAAAAAATCACTTTTGTTCATCGGAAGATTAAACCAACAAGATTGTACATGTAGGTCTAATTTTTGCTTAATTATTTTGTTATTGAAATAACTGTAAACTCAAAATTAGGAATTTTCAGTGTCACAATGTTCCTCCTCTCTAGTATAGCGTTCTCGAGAAATTCCTTGTAGAAGGAAAAAATAAAAAATAAATTAGGCCTACATCTAGAATCAAGTTAACTTCTACCACCAACCAATAAAAATGATTAAAAAAAATCCATTTTTTTTTTATAGAATTCTTTGTTTTTGCCTAAAACTGAGTATGCCTAGTGAGTTTCTACCCCTCAAACAAAATAATTAAGAATGATACCACATATATATGCCAATGGCAACACAATAACAATACCTACAACAAAATGACTATCCCAAAAGAATCTCGTTCCATGGCATGACCAAAACACCTCTACACATCACTTCACACAATTAACACAATATTACCAAAATACCCAACACAAATTTTGCTTAGAAATCATTCAAGCATACCATCCTCAAGAACAATTCCGTGACTCAAGATCCGTTACCCCACCAATAATCATTCCCCTCCTCAGTATACACATAGCCAAATGCAACCCCAAAAAACACATTTAATCTTTATAGATCATCTCCTGGAATTGAGCCATGTAGCTCTAGTTGGTCTTTGGTTGTTGGTTGATGCTTACTGGTTACATAGTGTCTACCCTCGAGAGGGGGGAGTACACTAATTTTGGTATTTAGTGTACCGTTCACTAATTACAAACCTTAACACTATATGTCAACAACACCAATAATGTTATAATACTAAATGTCAATATGAACACTAAACGCACAAAAATGTAACTTTGGAGTCGTACTACCTTCACATTTAGTGTAATCAATGAAGAAATAATTTGTAGAAAATTGAGAAATAACAAAATATTACAAAGTATACAAAAAGTGATAAAATAAATCTTGTGGTTAAAGTGTAACACTAAGTATTTAGAGAAACATAATTAGAGTTGTGTGGTGAAGAGAGGTTATATCATTAAATGTAGTGTAACACATGTAGTTCCATACTTCTTAACCTATATCCAGTGGACATGGATCATACACTTTATTCACTCCGGCCCCTTTTAGAGATCGGAGCTCTTCTTCTTCTCCTTCTTCTTATGCCTACCTTCGAAAGGGGGGAGTAGTTCCATACTACTAAATCTATGTCTGCTGGACATTGATTTAGTGGTGGAATGAACAAATACTTTATTCACTCCGGCCCTTTTGGAGAGGACCGGAGTTCTTTTTCTTCTTCTTCCTTCTAAATAATTAGCCTAGCTGCCACGTCACCAACACACCTATTGAGCTCAAGGTTACTACACCATTCCCTGAATATAGTGTAGACTGGACTATTTGAAATTTCCTACACTAATTGAAAATTTACATGCAATTGTTGACTGACACACACTTGCTTGAGAACAAATACCCAATCAGAACTTGGCAAGCACATGCTTTGATGGAAATTAGTGTGAGTGATCTACATCAATAATCCCTCTACACTATATTCAGTGTTTAGTGTAGTAAAAATAACTTCCTACAAATTTAGCCCAAAGAAAGCTAATCTAGCCATTAAATGCACCATGATCCACGCTGTACCGTGCACACAATACATACAGGTTATAACAGGATATGATACGGGTATCACGTAGTTGGCTGATACGGGTATCACGGTTATAACAGGGTACGATACGGGTATCACGTAGTTGGCGGGCATCACGTAGCTAGAGGGTCAGGTCCGGTTCTCTACGCAGAGGGTTTGCCGTGCAGGGAAAGGGAAACGCGAATTGCGTGAGCCAGGTGCCGAAAATGACGTGTCCTTGAGGCTATTATTGGCCAGGTCTTTTTCTCCAACCTACTACTTTACTTTCTCCCGTCACCTTTACTTTCCGTGCTCTCTGGTGTGAAAACGTAAACATCAGGGTCCCAAAAGGAGAACCTCCATCAATCATTTCACCAACCTTTGAAAGTAGCCTTTTTTTTTTTCTTTCCCCCAAAAACCACAACCTTTTTCAGATTTTTCTGCCTCTGTTGACAAATCCAAAGCCGTGGTATACTTTTCCCTGCAACCTTTTGACTTTTTCACGTGCCCACGAATATTTCGAGACTTAAAGTAACTTTAATCAGCAGCCGAGACCGTTACTTTTCTAAAAGCAGTCTCCCGTACGCAATCCACATCGTATTCCAAATCTACCAACTTCGTAGTTCTCGATGATTCTCTTCCAATCTCTCTGAAGAATCTACGAAAGCGGAAACTCATGCTCTGTGAAATGAAGTGAACGTTGCCGGTTATAGGTGCCATCTCAACTGCTTCTAGAACCATCTCAAATTTCCTTAGAGTTCCACATATCGAGTAGATGTTGAGTGACGGTTTTGGGAATCAACTCCATTACTTTTTTGCTCTGAAGCAGTACCAAGAACCGTGACTGTCATGAAATATCGAGCTTGATCTACTCATCTGTATGTACTGGGGACGTAGATTCTGTTAGGGTCTTTTTCCCTTCAGCAGAAATTTCACTGCACCTAAAAACGTCATCTAGCGAGCGGGAACATATTTTCCTCCGAGATCTACACATTCTGTTGATACCGCCGCGTTTGGGTTGCTGCGATGATTTAAAGCACTGTTCGCTTTTTCTTTTTTCGTGGAGCTTTTTCCTTCCGAAACGTCTTTTTCTATACAAGAGGGGAGCCTAGGGTTTGTTCTGCGTTGCGGGAGTGTTGCTGGCTATGGCGATTACGGTAATGGCCGCGATGCCGCTGGCTATGGGGTGCTCTGTTCGTAGCCTAGCACTGTCTAGTGCGTGGAGAGGAAATCATTTCGAACTTGGTCTGGAATTTTTTTTTTCCGAAAGTTTTTGGACCTGGAGGCAGTATTTTACTGTTGTCTTTTTAGAAAGTGTTTCTGAGGTTGTGGTTTTTGTTGCAGAGCTGTAGGTGTTGCTGAGAGTTACCGAGTTGTTGCCAGGAAGTTCGCTCTCTCTCTCTCTCTCTCTCTATCTGTCTCTCTCGAGCGTCGTCGTTGCGGAGTCGATGTCTTAGACGGACGTTCGGTTGGAGTGCGTGAGACGGGAGGCGCTGCGATTCTCTGGGAGCCGTGGTGCGCGTTGGCAGATTGGTGAGGTTGCAGCAGGTTGTGGCAATTTCTTGCGGACTGTTTGGCGATGAGGTGTGTTGAAAACCCTAGGGGATGACAGTTTTGAGGTGACTCGGTGTAGTTGCTTTCCGGGAGAGTTTTGAAGGTTTTTTTTTTTTTTGGTTTCTTGCGATTGGAGAGAGTGATTGAATGTTTCGGAAGTCTCGGTTGTCGCTACGGAAACCTCGGTTGTCGCTATGGAAACCTCGGTTGTCACGAGTGGTTATAAAGCGCGGGAGTCAGTTTTCCGTGAGAAAGCTTTGCTTGAGGAGAGTTTTGTGACTGTTTTCGAGTTGTTCTATTGACGACAGATATTTTGAAGGTCGTTGTCGTTTTCTTGGCAGTAGCGTATGGATGTGAGTTTTAATTTTTTTAATCTGTTTTTGTTTGAACGGTTGATTGGTCTGGTTTTTCTCTCTTGTAGAATTCTGGACTGTCTTGCTGAGTTCCGGTTTCCGACTAGGCTGGTGTGTCTGCTGTGTGTTTGACGTGTAGAGGTGAACGCGTGCAGGGTATTTATGGAACTGAGATAGCAACTTTCATTGTCGCGGCGGTGGTGGAAAATAGGAAAAGCAGAGCAGTGAAATGAAGAGAATTCAGCGCAGGTGTTTTGTCTTGGTGTGAAACGGGGTGCTGTTTAGGAATGGAATTCCATGCATAGTGTCCCGGTTTTATCAAGGTACTATCAGTTTGAAGGCGACCAGCGTTTTTTATTTGTGGAGAGCAGCTGGTGCTGCTCTGAGGACAGTTTGTGCTGGCTTTAGTAAACAGCCGAAGCTAGACGTTGAAGGAGTATTCGCTGGTGATTTTTTCAATACACGAACGGGGTCTACTTGCTGGCTTTTGGATTCCAAGTAGCTATCTCCGTTTTTCTTGAAGGTGAGCTGTAGACTTTTTAGGCAGCTAAAGCTGTGTGCTCAGGTTAATTGAAACATATGCATCAACAGCCATAGATACATATGGGGAGGCTTTGTTTCGCGTCAACTTTCTTACAGCTTCAAAGTCAAACAGTCATACTGAGACCCCTTCAATTGTTAAGTTACTGTCGATCGGCACTTAGCATGGGGTTACAACTGTACTATGCAGTAGCTTTCGGATAGATATGACTAACATTGCGGTTGTTGATGTGGTACAGGTTGGGGGAGTTTATTATTTTCTGGCGTATCATAGCTGCGAGCAAGTTCATGTTCGGCACAATGGCGGGCCAAGTTGCCTCTAATAAGGCTATACTATATACCCTTCTATCGAGTTTGGACAGTGACACAGAATTGCACGTGGAGTTCAAGTCTCCGAAGACCACGCTTCACTTCGGCGCTCCAGGTCGTTTGGAGGATGCAGATGCGAAGGTGGAGCTGAAGACGAAGTCGGGAGAGGAAGATGAGATTCGGAGTATATGTGAGAAAGCTTTGCACAATATCGTCTCTCCTAATTCTGTAGACTTTAAAGGTATTTTCGAGGAGCCTGGGGAGAAAACACTGTACGTGGAGATAAAAAAGTCTCGGAATTCAGGTGACGGGAGAGTCGCGCGAATCTTGGAATCGGAATTCGGATCTCAGTCTGAAGGCCGCAAGAGCGACGGTGATGTTTATGAGCCACGACTCGCGGATTATATCTTACAACAGAGCGCAAATTCTCTTCTTATATCCGGTCACGAAGATCCTCATTACATGGACATTGAAAGTGGACAAGTGGAAAGTACCATAGGAGTGGGCTACATGCGGAGGCAAGACGGGACTGGCTCTGCTAATGAAGAGATGCTTGAAACTGCCCATGCTATTGTCAACATGGCTGATTTGAAACCGAACGCGGCTGTACCTGCTGAGGAGTATCATGAAGAGGGTATGCCAAGGAGGAGGCAGCGGGTCGCGGTGGAGCCTGAAGAACTTGTTGGTGTTCCGAAGGAATGTCCGAGGTGCAAATCCAAATACGTGAAGTTTAAGTATTTTAACAACAAAAAGCTTAACCAGCCGCGGTATCAATGTCTGAGCTGCAAGGACTTTTTCACTCACGGAGGCAAGAAGTTGGCAACAGAAGCAGTATCACCTTCTGCTGGAGGCTCGGCTCCGATGCTTGTGGATGGCATGACTGCTGTAGTGCCTTATCAGCAGCAAACAGAGAGCAAAGGAAAGGAAAGGAAAAGAAAGGCGAAGGAACCTCCACAGTTTGCGATCATGGAGAAATTGTGTCGAAAGTGTGGTTCCAAAAATACTGCCTTCAAGTATCTCAACAATGGCCAGCAAGATCAGCCCAGATACAAGTGCCTGGATTGTAAGGGAATGTTTCAGTTACACAACAAACGCTCGCGGCCTTCAAGTTCTGGCGATGTGAATGGCACCGCCTTACTGTCTGATCAGTCCAAAGAAACAACCTCAGTCGAGAGTGCATCTGCTCCCCACGAAACTCTCTTGATGATCACCGGCCCCCGGAGCGCGAAGCAGAGCGAGAGGAAGAGAAAGGCAATGGAACCGGAGCACCTGATTGGGGTACCCAAGCCATGTCCATCATGTAAGAAACTGAAGACAAGGTTTAAGTACTTCAATAACAAGAACTTGAACCAACCTAGGTACGAGTGCCTGGATTGTCACTGCTATTTCACTTACAAGGGCGAGTTTGATCAAGTCAGACGGGACGCACTTGGTGGGACTCAAGGGGCTGGAACTTCCACAACTGCCGCTATCAATGAAGCGATAGTAGACATCGCAGGCGCGACAGGTGAAGATGGAAGAGGCAAGGGGGTAGAAGAAGGAACTCCCAGAAGCGACTCAAAATTAATATTTGGGACGGATATGTCCAGACTCGATGGAGGGGACGCCAGGGATGGTGATGCAAGTGCCATGAACTGCAGAGATTCAAAGGCGAGAATACAGGATGGAAACGCTGGACATGGCAATAACGTGAGCGTCAGGGACACAGGGGAGGTTATTAACTTGCATCAAGCCCTTCGTCAAGGCGTTGATCAAGCCGAAAGAGACGAGGTGGACGACAAGGACGCTGATACCACCGCGGAGCCCATGGATTTCCGGAGACTCCTCGACCCTCCAAAACTCCTGGACCCTTCCGAAAATCTTGACAAGGTGCACGACAGCAGCACGGGTGTGGAGGAGCAGTAGACAGGGCTGGAGTTAGTGCCAATCAGGCTGTGCCTATCTTTTGTGTAGTTCATTCTTTGAAGGCCGATTTCATAACCTTCTCCTCTCTGGACTTGGTCCACGGCAGTTGACTGGACTCACTTAGTCTCTCCAGTATCCACGTCAAACTTATGTACAACATTACTATTCAATTCTGTACAGGACAATTCTCTGGTGTACGCATTGTTTCTTAGGCTGTTGTGTGAGTGTGACCTTGTTCCTCGTGTCAATAAAGCAGGGTTTCACCATCGTCAAGATGGAATCTCTTCGCTTACATGGTATGAATATCTACCCCTATCTCTTACCTGCAATTTTTACTGCGGTAGAAGGCATAATCAAATTCGGTTTGTTCTGTGCGATGTGGACTTTGGAGGAATTAGCACCTTTGCAGAATCCCAGAGGCTGTGGGATGCGCACCTGCAGCAGCGATTCAACGAGGTACCGTTGACCCCTTCACTCTCAATTCCAAGTGCCCTGTTAAAAGCAGATGCTGTTCGTCTCTATGTAGTTTATGCGCATAATGCGTTTGTCAGTACGCAGTTGGAATGAACCTAACTTCAGGAAAATCATCCATAATATCTGGACAATTATCCGGTGCTGATCCCATACCAGGGTGGTGTTCTTCAGAGCGCGAACCGAATGTTCGAGCCTTGGGCAAGTTGGTTTTGCGTTTCTGAATGACATCGAGGAGCGTACTTGAGTTACGTCTAAGGCTTAGATTTTTGCAGGAATTTCTATGTGAATATCAGGTGAAGGATTTAGAGATGCTGTGCGCAATTGGCACTCGTGCACTAGAGTCGGATTGTGGTTGAATTGTGGGTATTGTACTGTAGCGATTGTGTGGATTTCTGGCAGCTATGGCGAACACAAAGCCTGTAGTTCCGGTGGTGAAGCTGGGTTCGCAAGGAATGGAGGTCTCGCAACAAGGACTCGGGTGCATGGGCGTGACGGCGTTCTATGGCAACCCCACGCCAGAAGGAGAAGGCATTGAGCTCATCCACCACGCCGTGGCGTCTGGAGTCACCTTCTTCGACACCTCCGAAGCCTATGGCCCGCACACAAATGAAATCTTCCTGGGCAAGGTAAGAGAATCGAGTTATATTTTGAAATTCACTCACAGTTTGAATAAGACACACTTCTTTTGATTTATTATACTAGTGTTTTGTTCACCCTCTTAGATCAATGGACGATCTTGGTGATCTCCAATTAGAGTCCTTATTCAGTCAATGAAAGAGCTTGGTGGTCTCTAATCTCAAGTTAGAAGTTGTTTTAGCCGCCTCTGAGGAGGAAGAAGAGGTCATGTTGTACCATGAATCTTAGCCGCCTGCCTTTTTCCTCTTTTCCCCGAACATAGATATCTGGCTGATTTTAAAATGAGAAAAGAGGTCAAGCTTCATGGTGTCCTTGCCTCACCTAACAATATTCGGAGATCCTTTGCATTGAGTTTCTTTCAGGCAATCAAGGGATTAGACCGGAGCAAAATACAGATAGCTTCAAAGTTCGGAGTGAGCGTGGAGAAGAAAGGGGCGATGGTAAAGTACTCGGTGCAGGGCACTCCTGAGTATGTCCATTCAGCATGCGAGGCGAGTCTCAAGAGGTTGGGCGTGGATTACATCGATCTTTACTACCAGCATCGCATTGATGTCAACACACCCATTGAAGACACGGTGCGCGCTATTACTAGTACCCTAAGTAGAGAAAAAAAAAACTGAGCGTTTCAAGTATCTCACGGGAAAACTAATTCATGCTTTGCTCTTATTGGAAGCATTGTTTGGGAAGTATCCACTCGTGTCCATGGCATTAACTTCATCTTCAGGTTCACGTGATTTTGGTTTTGTGTTTAGGTGGGTGCTATGAAGGATCTTGTCGAGGCGGGCAAAGTGAATTATTTGGGCCTCTCGGAAGCCAGTGCATCCGACATAAGGCGGGCGCATGCCGTCCACCCCATCACCGCCGTGCAGCTGGAGTGGTCACTTTGGGTTCGTGATGTGGAGGATGAGATTATCCCAACGTGCAGGTTACCCTCTTTCCCTTATCTTCGTATAGATTATTGACACTACTTTCCACTGGCTGAAATTCTCTTCTGCTCTTAATCCTTCTCATGCCAGAAATCTGTTTGTGGTTGTGAAATGCAGAGAGCTTGGCATTGG
Source organism: Bryoerythrophyllum caledonicum (assembly GCA_963971425.1). NCBI lineage: Eukaryota > Viridiplantae > Streptophyta > Bryopsida > Pottiales > Pottiaceae > Bryoerythrophyllum > Bryoerythrophyllum caledonicum. The sequence continues at coordinate 7,274,240 of OZ020526.1, read as the reverse complement.
GATTGTTTCCTACTGCCCCCTTGGTCGAGGCTTCCTGTGTGGCACCTTCAAAAGGGAAGAACTCGTCGAGACGGACTTCCGTATTGTAAACCCCCCTCCCCCCCACACCTTGCATGCCTTTTTTGTGAATCATTGGTGAACCCCCAGGAACCATACAGTTTCATCACTTTCAGGGTAAAACTTTACTGGATTGGGTTCACTCACTACTGGAAGGAGCATATCATCATCTTGAATGGATCTACTTGTAATTTTTGAGGAGGGTTTAACACGTTCTGTCATTAAACTTACAAGCATATATGCTGCTGACCGTTTGCAGAGAAATGCTCCGCGGTTAGTTGGAGAGAATCTGAAAACAAACGAGAAGCTTCTGGAGAGGGTAAAGGAGGTGGCAGAGCGGAAGGGGTGTTCAATGAACCAGGTGGCCCTGGCATGGGTTCAACATCAAGGTGCGGATGTAGTTCCCATTCCCGGCACCACCAAGATTGCCAACCTCGACTCAAATATCGCTTCTTTCGGAGTTCATCTCTCAAGGGAGGAGTTTCAAGAGCTCTCAGACGCTTTTCCCCCAAGCCAAGTTGCCGGACTCCGAACCTTGCACATGGGTATCACGTACCAGTACGTTTCCTCACCGCCCAAGATTCAGGTATGATACAATCAACTTGAATCGTTGTCACCATCTCTAGTAGCTACCTTTGCTGGTGTCCTAGTTTGCAACTCAACCATACTCTTGGTTCTCGTAGCGTAACTCCGAACCTTTCATAGATATCTCTATTTTGCCATGAGTTGAACCATGGAAATCAGTTTCATAAACATGAATTTAGTCTAATATTCACTTTGTATCTGTCACTGCTTGTTGTTTCAAATATGAGACAATCAAAAACATTTACATTTGACAAGCAATTGCCACAAGTTCTTGCGTCAGTTTCAACAATTATCTTATAGACTAGTGAACCCCCCGTTGTCCCAAACCTAGTATCTGCCACGTGGCTTCACCTAGCTTCACCGTTATCCTTTTCTTACAAGAGATGGGCACTTTCAAAAGCTCTATGGGAGTATCATTTATCTGACATTTGTTGAAAAAGATATGCTATATGAATTTGTTTTTGTAGAAGGGTGGGCAAATTACGCAATTTATGAAGTTACTCAAATAATGTGAGATTTTGTATACAACTAACCAACATAACTTCCTTTGAATTTTCTTTTTTTAAAAAAACAATCAACACTCTCTACAGGGAAAAAATTTCCTACCAAGAGAACTTAAAAAATGCATGACCATGGTACACATCATTCACTTTTGGTATCCTTGTCAATCGGGATGCAATTAACAAACTCTGTCCTGGCAAGGATAACATGACACGCAACAAAAGAAGTGGACGGAGCACACAACACTGGACATGCATGACACTCACACACAATCCTTTTTGTATTTGCATCGCCATAAAAGCATGACTTTTTCAAGTTATTGTCAGAAATAGTTAATTTTTGGCTGAGGTAGTGCTCATTTTTTTTTTAGTATTTTGATCGTTGGTTTCAGAAGAAAAGACGATCTGTACTTTGATTGTGCTTTGATGCAAAAACAAGCGAACCGGGCCCTAATTTACGTGATCATCATCTGACATGAAGATTAGTACCACGTCGTACAATATTAACTCGGGCTGCCAACTCCAATTGTGATGCTGGGTACAACTCACTATCTTTGTTGTTGTGTACACAGTGTTATAGTTACGTTGGTAATCAAGAGCCAATGTGCCATTGAATCAGTCAAATAAGTTCCTTGGATTTAATTTTGTTCCCCTTTTTGCCGCGCTTCGTTGACCTTCAAATGTGGCATTGTATAGTTTATACCATGAGAATGTTGTGTGTTGTGTATTTTATAATGCTTGGTTGGGTGTGATTGAGGAGATTTTTGAATGATTTGCTTGACTCCCGTAAGTTTAGTTGCTTTTTTTGTGTTGTTTTTTTTTTAAATTGTTATTTAGACACTCCAAAATTTATCATCACAGGGAACTCAACCAGAAGTAGGAGCTGATTTCTTGCATTACTTCAAAATGTGGTACCAATACCAAATTGATGCTGTTGAATAACCTCGGGATACATGGAAAACATGTGACAATCATAAACCCCAATTAATTCCAATTTTCTTTTCCAGATGATATTGTTCTCATGCAACATACAGAGACCTCTTTATTTGTTACCTCTTTAACCTCTAAATGAAGAAAGTCCTGAGGTGGGCTTTTTCAAATCTCGGGCATGTTCCCATGGTTTCAATTTACATTTGCAATTCTTGGAATTTTGTACAGAGATGCAAGAGAAGACAAGAGGTACGTGGGAGTATGATTTTTTTTCATCAGACTTATAGAAAAAAAAGTTATGCCATCTTAAAGAAAAAATTGTTGATTGTGGACACGTCGGGCAACTCCAATAACTTTTGCTAGGACACTCTAGTAAATTTGTGATTTTCAATACTAGCAAGTAATATTCTTTCCTTTCACATAGTCAAAAAACATTTCTTGTCTTTTGTGAAAAAATGCATTTGATCCCAAGTCAAAGATTGTATAAGTCACACATCGTTAGGCGAGGAACCAAAAAAATCCTCTTCTCCACATATAACATTGAGATCTTCATATTTTTCACTTTTTATTTTCTATTACAAGATGTATTGTTACCTTCTTATTAACTTTTTGGATTATCATTCTTAAACATAACTTCTTCCCAAAACATCAAAACAAGAATTGGTACATTTTGAACCTCCATTCCTTGCACAATTTTTTCAAATTTACTACACCCCTTCTCTACCTCTGAAAATTAGTGTACAAGGATTTAAAATCATGATCAACATGATGATATGAAATTTAGACCTTGTGTAGCGCACAACTTTGACACCAAGTGAAGTCAAAGTCTGTTGATCCACTCAACGAGGGGAAGAAAATGAACCACTTTTTCTACTTTAAACACCATAATCTTTCAATCGAAGCGGTCAAAGTTGATGAAAATTTTGTGAGTATGTTATTTATTAAGTGTTATATGAGATCTTACGGTTAGAACAAGAAATGCAATTTTTTGTTTCCTTCCTTACTCATAGCAATAGAACCAACAGTTTTGAAGTGCTTTTGGTGTGAAATTGTCAAGAAAATTTAGTAGTTAAGTATTAGAATCTCATATATGTTATGGAAATTACACTCCCTAAAAATTTACACTATTAAGTGTTATATGTTAAGTGTTGTGACATGCCTCCCTCCCTACTTCATTGATTTAAATTTTGTAACTGTTTGAGTTGAAAAAATTGGACAAATCACAAGGGCAGTAAATAGGAGCAGGGGCAGTAAAATGTAGTGCACGATAGGTAAATTGGCCGGATTAAACGCACTTTTGGATTAAGTGTGATTTTTTGGATGAAAATTGGCTCAATGGATGAAAATTAAATACTATCAATTATTAAGATCGAGTTTCATAAGTGTTATATATTATAATACTATTTTTGTGTTATGGTTTTTTTGCTCCCGGCCTGTAACATATAAAGACTTCTAATTGTACTTGTAATGATGATCTCTACAAAACAAAGATATCTACACTTAAAATTGTAAGTGAGAATCTCATTTCCATTTTTAGCTCCTAGAGGACAAGATGTTCCAAAATGGGCTTTTTGAGGGTTTCCTATGGTGTCAATTGATAACATTCTTCATTGATTTTTTTTTTGTAGATGGGCACCACTAAATCTTTGTAGGAATACAATTCTTTCCTAAATCCGGCATTTATGGGAAAGTTACAAGATTTTCAATTTCAAATTGAGAGACTAGGCATGGACTGCATGGTGGGCAACACAAAATAGTAATATTGTAAAACTTCTACAATAGAGTTGAATGGTGCAATTTTTTTAGGCGGGTAGCAATGAAAGAAAGTTTTTGGCAACTCCATTGTTTTAACACAATCCTTAAAGTTCCTTGACAATTTCACACCAATAACACTTCAAAACCGTTGATTCTAGCATAAAGCGTAGAATAGGAAAATAAACATTTATTTCCAATTCAAACCATATAATCTTCATTGGGAATTGTTGTTTGACATTTTCACAAAATTTCGTAAACTTTGATCACACGGATTGAAAGATTATGGTGTTTAAAGTAGAGAAAATGGTTCATTTTTTCCCTTGCTTTGAGAGGATTGGTAGACTTTGACTTCACTTGGTGTCAAATGTTTGCACTACACAAGGTCTAAGTGCATTACTATCATGTACAACATGATATATGTTCCTTGTACACCAATTTTTAGAGGTAGAAAAGGGGTGTAGCATATCCAAAACAATTTTGCAAGGAGTGGAGGTTCAAAAATTTCCAATTTACATTTTAATTTTTGTAAAACAAATATGTTTTAGAATGAGAATATAAATGATCAATAAGAAGATTAACACCACATCTTTTAGTAGATTAAACAATAAGTAAAAAACATTAAGGTCTCAAAATATTATGTGGAGAAGAAGAAATCATTTTGGTACCTTGCTTGACAATGTGTGGAAATGTTTGACTTGGGTTGAAATGTTGTTCAACACTAAAGAAGAGATTTGTTTTTCAACGATATCTGATTAAAAATGATGTTATATATATGTAGAAAATCTTAATCCCAATAGAAACTTGTAGCAAAGTTTGGGAGCTGCCTAGAGTCCCCAATTTTGCATTTAGAATAATATAACCTTTTTTCTAAAGGTCTAGTGTGAAAAAATTGTTATTAACAAAAATGTAAAAACTAAAAATCATTCTACAAAACTACTACTATGTTGTTTCATCACAAAAAAATTCAAAATTTAAGGATCAAAGTTGAGACCACATCAATGTGCTCAAAATGGAAAAAGTCTCCAAGGGGAAATGGTCCTTTTGATGTTAAGAATGCATAGAAATTAAGGATTTTACTTTTTGTTTAGATTTATTCTCTTTCTTTATAGAAGAAAGCATAATGATTTCATCTATTGTTTCAGTTTTAGATCCAGTCATTACTTCTATTTTCTTTTTAAATTACTTTCCAATGTAAATGGCTACTTTTGATACCCCTAGTCATAGCAAGTCAATTTCTCTTCTTCTAAACACCTCCATTACTTCTGGTTTTTGGCGCGTAATGACCTTACACAAGGGAGAAGACAAATCTTCAAATATGTATGCGATGTCTAGTGGAAAATATTCGATAATCTTGAGTCAAAGTACATGGACCTTGTTCGTGTTGGAAAGAAAAAAAAAGCCATATTGTACTCTTCAAATGCATGTATGTTACAATTGACGTGGTCAAAGGTCACAAAATATTGTGAGTGTCTTGTAGTAGTTATGTTGAAGATCCTACGGTTGAAAGTAGTACATTGTTGTTTCAATTAGTCTTGCAACGTCTAATCTTAGAGAGACATTCTTAGGGTAGTTTTGATGGAACATAGCCTTCGGCCTTTAGGAGTTAAAATTTGCAAATGACTTATTGTGAATTTCTTATGAAATATTAGAGTTTTCTTGTGCACCCCGAAGAGGAAAGCCAATAGGAAATATGGTGCCAGACATGACGAAACTTTTTTATGCACGAGAATAGACGTCCAAAAGTTTGATACTCCATTTTTTTGCACCAATGAGATGCACAACAATCAATGCTCTTGGGTCCTACTCCATGCAAGCTAAAGCTCTTCCGTAGTACCCCAAGTTCCCAAAAGGTTGACCAGTGATTCCCCGACACCTTTCCGAAGCCAAGTCACCATGTGCATGTGGTCCCATTTACTAACATAAGACCCTAAGATTTGTGGTGAAAGATCCTTTACTTTCAGAAAAACTCTATTGAGGTGAACCCTTACATACCTCAATAGAGTTTTAATACATTTTTAAGTATAAGGTGATTAGAATAAGCACTAAGGATGTAGGCACATGTGCATTTAAAAGAGACCAGTACACTAAAATGTATGCTTAGTGTAGCCACACTATGATTTATAAATGCTATCTATTTTGCTCTTAATGAATAATTTTATCAACAATGTTGACAGTGATCACCCTCTTTGAGTAATACCTATAGATATTGTGCTTTCGGTAAAAACCTTCATCCAAAGTAAAATCTATAGCACTTTGAAATCATTTACTACCACTACACTAAACATCAATTCCAGTATAGAAATCCCACATGGAAATCCTCCACCTTGGGCCTACATAGATGCGCTACCTCCAACAAAAAAAATTATTGACATCAACCATCTTGATCAACGTTACACTTCTTCTATTTCTTCTTCCTCCACCTTGAGCCTAGTTTAGAGTACGCTAAACACTGAATATAGTGTGGATGCATTGGTAATGTGGGTGAAAATGATGTGGACTAGATAGTGGTAGATATTGTAGCAGGTATAAAGTGATAGACATTTTAGCAGGCGGGGCGTACAAAACGGGCAGCCTCATTGCTAATATGGACACATTTCAACATGTGTTATGCCACTCACTACCACCTCACCGTCACTCAGTACCAATTATCTACCACTCTATACCGCTCACCGCCACCTCACCACCAATCACCTCCACCTCTCCATCAATCCAAATTAATTTTGTGTCAACAATTTTGAAACATCCTTCACTATTTTATAAGGCACATGATTTGATGTGGATTGAGAATTGAGGGATACCGCTATAGTTTGCGTAGACTGAAATTAGTGTAGATATTTTGAAATAGTCTGATCCGCAGTATATGTAGTGCCTTTACAAAAGCCAAATGTAACGTAAGCTCAAATAATGGCTTGCATAATCTACTCCAATCGTAGATTTCTATATTGTTGAATAATTGATTTGAAGTGGACCTCATATTGATATTGACATAGTGTCATGCATCCTCACAACCCAATGTTACGGTACAAAGTCTAACAAGTCTATGACTTCCTCTAAAACCATGTTAGTCTAAATTTGTGAACTTCAACGTAGTACAACCCAATGTTACGGTACAAAGTCTAACAAGTCTATGACTTCCTCTAAAACCATGTTAGTCTAAATTGATGAACTTCAACGTAGTACAGCAAGGATTTGTTTTTCAAGGTGTCAAAAGAGGTGCGTTCTCGTAGACGCAAAGCGAATGCATGTATGATGTGGCTGTAAAGGGCCAAGTGTTTGTTTGCACTTGGGGACAATTTGGATGGCGAAGAGAATGCAATGGAAAGCAACAGTCGGGTCAAGTGCAAATGGTGGCACACACGCCACGCTGTTTTCATGATACGCGGGAGCCAATCACAAATGAGCTGGACTCGTGTGGTTGCGTTGTACCTTCACATGACTCACTCTTTTGGGTTTGGTTGCGGATTCACAACATGTTTTTCATGCTTTGTGCAACCAACTTCTTTTTCAGGAGTATTATTACAAGCTTAGGCTTAACATTCTTGAATTGACACCTCTTTTGGTGAGGACAAAAGGGGAAAAAGGGGGACGATCATGTCCCTGCAAGAACTAAGGATTTATCATGGATTGCAAAGTAATTGCAACAAACTTTCCGCCTTGATAGATTGGTCAAGTTTGTGCTCGGACAACTTTCCAGTCAAAATATGATATCTATTTTTAGTGCTTAATTTGTGTGACCTGTGGTGGAATGTTTCACCCCATCTGACCGTTGGTGAAATAGGTGATCATATGTTTGAAGTCTCCGCATATTGGCATAAAAAATTCTATGTTTTGAAGGGTGCATTACTTCACTAATAAATAGAGTTTGCAAAGAAATTTTGTGAATTCAGATAAAGTGTGTTCACTTATACACCATGTAACATTGACGTACAATATGTGAAGTAATGCATGAATACAATGATTTTGCTACTTGACTTTATACAAAGATGTTTGAATACAAAAGTTTGCCAGATGAACGTGGCAATTTTCTCTCAAATGATTAGAAGAGTTCAATCATTCTCAATTTAGCTTAGAGTATGTGTGCAATGTGTAGGCAAACTTGCCTTTGAGAGTTAAGTCTAATTTTTCATTTTAACCAAAAATACACACACCCAACCACCACATTGTAGATGCATCAGTTGTAAAGTGTCAATTTAAGAACAAGATTTTCTTTTTAAATGAAACAAATTTTCTTCCAGTCCTTTTTCAGGAATAAAATATGTTTTTTCATTAACCCCTAAAATCCTTGACAATAGAGTTTTCCTGAAAGTCTGAGTTTTAAAGAATGGCTACCTTGTGTCAGCCAAAAAGACCCGGTGCATCATCTTTTAAGGACCTTGTGTCTTTCTCTATTCACCAAAGCAGGGTGAGATTTAAATACGGCAATATTTGGAGGGTGAAAATTCTCATCCTCCATATTTTATGGGCCACGCGCATGGAGCAAGCTAATGTAACCAAACCACCATGTTTCTAAAAAACAGGCGGACTTTCAGGTGTACAACCGAATTCAACGTTTTGGGGTGACAATCAGGGTTTAAACCCTGCGTACTTTCAGGAAAACTCTAATATCAAACCTAAAAGACTTCAAAAATGTTAATTCTAGTGCATTGAGAAAGGAAACATAAAATTGTATTTCTAGTTCAAACCGCATGATCTCATTTAACACTCTATAAATAACATGCTCACAAAATTTCATCAGCTTTGACCGCACAGATTCAAAGACTATGGTGTTTGAAGTAGAAAACATGGTTCATTTTCATCACTGTGTTGAGTAAATCAACCGACTTTGACTTCACTTGGTGTCAAAGTTTTGCACTACACAAAGTCTCAATTCTATATCATCATATTGATCATGATATTAAATCCTTGTACACCAATTTTTAGAAGTAGAGGAGGGGTGTAGCATATTAAAAAAAAACTGTGCAAGAAAGTCGAGGTTCAAAAAGTGCCAATTCACGTCTAAAATTTTTAGATTTTTTTTTGTTCTAGAATGATAATCCAAACAGTCAATGAGAAGGTTTACACTGCATCTTGTAATAGAAAAAATAAAAAGAGAAAAATACAAAGATCTCTAAGTTTTATTTGGAAAGGATGAATTTTTTTTGGTTCCTTGCCCGACAACGTGTCACAATGTGTGAAAATCTTTCACTTGGGATAAAACACGTTTTTCCACTAAAGACAAAAAAAAATGCTTTTTGATAGTATGAAAGTAAATAATATTACTTGCTACTATTGAAAACCTCACATGTACAAGAGTGCCCTAGCAAAAGTTATTGGAGTTGCCCGACATGCCGGCACTCGGCAATCTTTTCTCTAAGGAAACATGACTTTTTTTTAATAAGTCCGATGAGAATAAAAATTATACTCCCACGTACCTCACATTTTGTACAACGATGCCTCTTTGCATCTTGCATCTTTGTACAAAATTTCAAGAATTGTAAAAACAAATTGCAACCATGGGAACGTGCCCGAGATTTGAGGAAACCCACCTTGGGACTTTTTTCATTTAGGGTTTAAGCTCTGTTGTTCTCAACTTTTTAAATTTGCATCTGTTTGTTCAAATATTGATTCCAGTTCTTCTGGCTTGGGGAATGCCAATAAAGTACAAGTTTGACTTTCTTTTCCTCGAGTCAATCATATGGTAAGTGGGCGTGGCATACAATATGCCACTTTGTATGCACCACCTATTCAAGTTTCCAAGGGCTAACATGATCCACAAAAACTTGCAAGATCCTTCGATTCAAGTGGTGGGCTACACTACACAAGCCTATTATGCATTATTTCAATTATAAACAAGGGATTTAGGATAGCCTTTCGAATTGTTGGCATGCAAATTGTGTGTCGGATTTGGATGCATGAATCGTGGCTGTAGCAAATAGTAATATCGAGACCCAGTCAGCATGTTGATATTTATGTATGAAGTGAACAAATCACAGCTTGTGACCAGGAGTGCATACAATTCAGGAGGAATAAAGTTTCACCTTGATGCACATCAAACACACACAACGCAACAAACACCATCGGTCTATCATAGCCTTTCCACAATCAATGCCACAAACAAAGCCCAGTTTTGGCCTATGCCTTGTCCACTACGGTGACTTGGGAGGTAGATATTCCTTGGAGATAACGGGTAGAAGTTTGATAAAATCAAAGCAAAAATAAAGGGTAATATGCAAAAAATAATGTTACCAAGAGCTGTCACGATTTTCGGATATATGCTTGTCATTTGGTGGTTGAACTTGCTTTCCCACAATCACGGAGTGATAACTTGCTGTTACGGACGATGCTTTTCAATGCCATCCCGTCATTTCTTTTGAATGGCTGCAGATCCAGAGGCTCAATGTTGTTCTTGGTGACTGACAAGTGAGTTAAGTTCCTGAAAATTTGAAATCTTCCGTGCCGGTTTTTGATTGTTGCAGACAAATGGCACGGGTTTTCATGCCTTCCAATCACACCAACAATCCTTTCCGCACATTATTGTGTGGGGCTTTGCTCTTTCGCCATACGTCATGAGTAGGGAGTTACTTAGTTTTGAAGATGAAGTGCGTTTGAAGATGAAGTGTGTTTTACCCTTTAACACCTAAGTGGACCATGAGAGTATGGGAAAATATAGGAGCTTAATAGATTAGGCATAACATCATGTTCAAAGTGGGTATATTTCAGTACAACCCCACTTCACGGAAATCACTGTAGTTTGCTAATGCCTGCATGGATTGGAGGTTGGAGAGATCCATTGCAAAGAAGAAGAAGAAGAACTCCGGTCTTTGATGGGGACCAGAGTGAATATAGTGTTTGTTCGTTCCACCACTAAGACCATGTCTACCAGACATAGGTTTGGTAGTATGGAACTGCTCCCCCCTCTCGAGGATAGACACTATGTGACCAATAACCAGTAACCAGTGGTCATGACCAACCAGAGCCACGACTCAATTCCAAGAGTTGAACATGTAAGGACAAGCGCATGTTTAAAGGGCGTCATAAAATTCTAGGAGAGGTTGGTTATTTTCAAGTTTTTGTTTGTGTAGAAGTATGGACATTGTGTGTTCGATAGCAATGGTATTGATTTTTGTGAATGTCTTTTTAATTGGGTTCGGAGGGATATTAAATGTTTCTTCAAGATTTTTCATAGAGAGAATAATGGTAGTAGCTCTAGCTCCAACGGCGATGACAATGAGGAGGTCAATTTTCCATCCAAGAGTTACAATGTCATTAATAAGTGCTTGGTATTTATTGATTTTGTTTTCGATTGCTTCCGCGGAAATCTATCTTTACAATATTTGAATTTGATAAACTAGATACTAAGGTTTGTATTCATGTGGTCTGGTGGGAGGTCTTTATATGGTAGTTCTTTCACCCATAGTATGTCTCGTTTAAATCTGGCATTACAATGACATCTTCCGGATCCACATGTGCATAGAAGTAGCCATTGGAGGACCGTGTTTTCTTGTGGGTTGTTGTTGAAGGTTCCAGCATTCATAAGTATAAAGCATCTGGATTTGTTTGAGAATATAATTAGCTTTCGGATTTTCCATACTGCTTTATTGTGCCTTTTGACGATTAGGGAGTGTATGTGATGGTTTTGGCATTTGGAAAGTACTTGTAGCCATGTGTCCGGATCCGCGGAGGTGCATATTGGGCATGTTATGGATGGAAATCATTCAATTCCTTAGAAGAGTTGTTTGTGGGCATTTTCCATATATTTTCCAGTATGGAATTTGATAAGGCATGTTTTTTGTGAGTTTGTAATTGTGGGATTTTTCCAAAAGTTTGTAAAGAGTTCATTATCAATGTTGTTGTTGTTTGTCCATTTGTCTATACTAGGGAAGTTTTCCAAGATTAAATCCATGTTGTTAATTAGATCTTGTTTTTTGAGATATTTATTTAGAAATCTTATGGGGCTTTGTCCAGGGTGTCTTCCATAGGAGACCAACTTTCTCTTTGGAAGTAGTATGGGGTAGCGTGGGCATGTTCATGTGGGTGTTTGGCAATTCTAGAGGATTTACCTAGCCCATCTTTGGCTAATTTATCCACCTATTTGTTTCCTTCTATATTAACATGTGCTCTAACTTTATGGAGGGTTGTAATCTGTGTGCAAATTTTAGACATTTGAACCAAAGATGTTAGTATGGCTCGGTCCATGTGGCTATTATGTAGAATAGGATGTGTTATTTGTGTGTTTAATAGATATAATACGTTTATATAGTTTGTAATGATATGTGCAAGTTCATTAGCGTATTGTATAGTGATATTTTGAAGGGTTTTATCGAAGGCCATCATTTCTGCTGAGGATATTTTGAAGTCCATGTAGTCTTTTGGACATTTTTATTTCTTTGGCTGAGTTGTATATGCCATATCCAACTTTTTCTCTGTGCCAATGTCTTGGGCTGACTTTTGTTAGTTCTTTGAAGGAACCATATGTATAGTAGCTATATGCGGATTAAATTTTAATGGGATATGGTATGAGTATGTCAGGAGGGGATGTGGTGAGGTACGGCACTTTTGTGTTGTGTTTACATATTTAAGTTTTGACCTTTTTTTGTTGTGGTTTACTGAGGTTAGGGAAGTTGTGGGTGGAGCTATATTTGTATATAGTTGATGTATGTTAAGATTGTTTGTTATGAAGGTGAGTGTGGCAAGTTGTTATGTGGTGCCAATATTATTATTTTGGTGGTGTATGCATAGTATTTGTATGGTAGATGGTTCAAGTCTTGGTTTATTTCTTAGTTCATGTGGTAGCGTGGGTTCCATGTATGATACCGAGTCTTTGGTGTGATGATAAGAGTAGCAGTATATTTTGGGTCATGTTTGGCTGCAAGTCTTGCCCAATGTATTGCTTGTTGTCTTTCTTCTATATTGTGGCCGTGTGCAATACCATTTCCAATCTATTTGGGTCAAAGGCTTGTCCTCATGAACCAAATATTTTTCCTCTTTCAAAGGGTGAGTGGAATTTAGTGAGTTGGATGGGACATGTGATGGGAGATGAGAGATACGAGTGTTGGATGTTGAAGGACAAGATTAGTGAATCTATGATGGGCGTGGGTAATGTGTATTGTGCGAGTTTGTGGGGGCCAATATTTGGTATGCGGTATTTATATCTTTGGTATAGCCAAACTATTTCACTTTCAAATCATTGGATTGTTGGTTCTATGTTTGTGGGAGTTTGTAATTTGTTATGGTATTGGTTCCATACCATTGGAGTCTAGTGACAGGAAAAGAGATTAGATGTCTCCTATTATCTTTGTATATATGTGCGTGGTCGTCAATACTTCTAATTGTGTTGTTTGATGTGAGAATGTCTTTTTTGAGGTTGCATTTGGTCGTGTGGATGTTGAGGAGGGGAATTGCTATGGGTGGGGTAACGTATCTAGAGTCACAAAGTTGTTCTTGTGGGTGGTGTGCTTGAGTGATTTCTAAGTGGAATTTTTTTTGGGTTTTTTGATAATATTGTATTAATTGTGTGGAGTTATGTGTAGTGGTGTTTATGTCATGCCATGGAAAGAGGTTCTCTTGGGGTAGCCATTTGGTATAGGTGTTGTTATTATGTTGCCATTGGCATATATATTTTGTAATTCTTTTTTATGATTTTGTTTGAGTCAGTATGTTGTCTATATTTGTAGTCAAGAATGAGGTTGATGGGATGTGCGGATTGGATTTTGAGGATGCGCGTTGGGGGAAGAGAAAGAAGTGGATGTGGTGGATTGGGGGGTGAGTTGGCAAGGGTTGATTTTGGGTTGGCTAATATTGTTGGTGGTGGCATATGAGTTTTTAATCCCTAAATTTCTTTGACAATTTGGCACCAAAAACACTTCAAAACTACTAGTTTTAGTGCAATGAGTAAGGAAGAAACGTTAAACTTTTATTTCTAGTTTTAACCGTAGGATCTCAATAAAGACTTACTAAATAACATACTCAAAAAAATTCATAAACTTTGACTGCATGGATTGTACGATTATAGTGTTTGAAGTAGAAAAAAGGTTCATTTTTTTCCTTGGGTGTAGTGGATCAGCAGACTTTGACCTCACTTGGTGTCAAATATTTGCACTACACAAGGTCTAAATTCATTTCCATCATGTTAAGGATGATACTAGTTCCTTGCACACCAACTTTTAGAGGTAGAGGTGGGGTGTAACATATTTTAAAAGTTGTGCAAGTAGTGGAGGTTCAAAATACATAATGCTATGGAAAAAATAAAAGTGAAAAATAAGAAGATCTCAAAGTTAAATGTGGAAAAGAAGAAGTTTTTTGGTACCTTGCCCAACAATGTGTGAAAATGTGTGAAAATGTGTGACTTGGATTTATATGTTTTTTTTTCACTAAAGACAAGAGACTTTTTTTGACAATATGAAAGGAAATATTATTATTTTCTAGTACTCAAAATCTCACATTGAATAGATTGTCCTAGCAAAAGTTTTTGGAGTTGCCCAAATTGCCTGCTCTCCCTATTTGAACTTCAAAACCCTATAACTTTTTCATTAAATGTTGGATTGAGGAAAAAAGTGGACTCACACAAAGCTTTTAGTAATGTCCATCTTCAGTAAAAAATCTCAAAGAATTTTTTAATAAATTGACACCATAGGAACGTGCCCAAACCTTCTAGAGTCCCCCAAGGGGACTCTTGGAAATTTAGGGGTTAAGTGTGTAAGGATTTGGATGTGTATGGCATGGTGAGTCACATGTAGTGGAGCATGGGGGGTAGCAAAATAGTTGTTGGGCAATGTGAAGAGCACTTTTTATTAATTTGGATGGCGTGGCATGAAATGTTTTGAAGTCATTGTGGTTCATAATGTGTGTTGCATATGGTAATGTAATATGTTTTAAGTCGGAAATGTTTATTAAAAAAAGGTTTTGTAAGAGTTTTTGGGAGAGGCGTTGGTTAATTCTTGCGTCATTTAGGGTTTTCTGTAGCCATATTTTTTCAAAGGGTGAGGATTCTAAGAAGAAATCTATGAGAGAAAATTTTGCTTCGTTTTTTATAAGAAAAAATGTTTGGGTAATTGGTGATCTCATGCAATCGGTTTTTTTAACTCTAGGAATGTTTTTAGCACCACTCAATTTGGCAAGGATATATTGGATGAGTCCCTTGTAAATCTGTCCAAGTCTACCTTTTTTGTTGAGTGTGTTTTGAAGTTGTTCCCCCGATACATTGGAGGTAAGCATTTTTAGGGGAAAAACTTCTAATCCAAATACATTTTGAGGGAGTTGGGTTGTAACATTTGACATGCATTTAGGGGAGCCACAAATGGATTTTTGAATTGCAATAATTTTTTGTCTAGTTTTTTAATAGCGGGCATAGAATATGGGATCGTGTAGAAACTGTATGCTACTCCGGGTCTAAGTACTCTGTCTAGCATTTTATTTTTTGTTTCATAGTTACAGGGCATATTATTAGTTCTTTGCATTGTTTAGTAAGTTTTGTTGTAGTGATGTGAATTTGTATATTCCATTTTAGTGAGGGGACAAGGTTTGTGCCAAGATACACCTATGGTTCAATTTGATGTAGTATGGGAATGGGTTGGTTGCGGTAGATTATGTTAGCGGTTTGCTTAAGTGCTTTGAATGCGGTGGGGTTCATTTTGGATTTGTTTGGACATCCCGTGGCGCACACTTTTGGGTACCAACATCCGAACTGGACCAATCACAAAATTTGTCAATTTGATTAAGTTGGATTTGTAATGATTTGAGTTTGTTGGCTATAGCGGCAAGGTCATGGGCATAGGCAGTCGAGTTAATGGTGATTTGTGATGTTCCAAGGGTGTAGCCATTATTTCCCCTTTGCATCCATCTTTGTAATGGTTCTAAGAAAGTAATGAATAGATATGGGCTTAAGGTATCACCTTGGATGGTTCCACATTGTATGGGGATGGGGCGGGTTGTACCGAGGTATTCTCCAATGTATGAGGTGGAGGATTGTGAATAGATGTTTTCAACTAGTGCAAGTGCGTCTGTGGGGTATCCTAGATCGACATAATTGCTAATAATTTGCCGTGGTCGATAGAGCAAAATGCATTTTTGAAATCAATATATAAAATATATATGTCTTGGTTTGTAAATTGTGCATCCTCGAGTGAGGCTATTAAGGTTTGGAGTTGTCTAGTGGTACTTCTCTCTGCCCAAAAGCCTTTTTGGTTGTTGTGTAAAATTTGGTGTTTTTTTTCATACGAGGATATTATGGATGTGAACGTGCTTGTGAAGAGTTTATACAAGGTGTTGGCTAAGGCAATTGGTCTAAAGTTGGAAAGCATTAAGGGGTCACCTTTTTTATATAGTAATACTATAGAACTAGTTTTCTATGAGGCGGAGACTTGATTTTGTTTGTAGCACTGAGAGAAGAATGGAGGTAGGAGTTCGTGGAATCTCGGGGGCATTAATTTTAATATGGAGTTTTGGAATGTGATATGGTCTTGGGGCTTTATTGTTTCCTAGATTTTTGAGGCATGTATTGTATGTGGCTCGATTAAAGTAGGTGTGCAGTGGGATTTGTGGCTCACCTCGTTTATCTATAGTGAAGCCCTCAAGGTCATGCCATGGGTATTGTCATACAACACATGTACAATAGGGTGACATTCAAATTGGCGTTTGGGCAATTCCAATGATGGTGTCCCACACTGTTGCCAACTTTGACACCTTCCAGAGGGCTAAAAAATTGTTATGTTATCTTGAAATTTAGGGGACAACATCATCTCTATGTTGAAAACATGCATACCAAATTTCAAGTCCATGGGACTTATAAAACAAAAGATATTAAATATTAACCACCATGGGGTAGCTGTGAGAAAAGTTTCACAACTGCCAACTTTGACATCCTCCCAAGGATTGAGGAAATTTTTTTTGCCCACGGAATTTTTTGGAGTGAAAACACCTTTACATTAATTACATGTGTGGAAATTTTCAAGTCCAAAAAAATCACGAAATAAATCACATCCCAAATCTACCAACATGTATAAAGTGAGAAACAAAGGAAATAACCATTTTACTACTTCCAACTTTGACACCCTCCTTAGGGCTGAGAGTTTGTTATTTCAACATGAAATTTTTGACACACGGTTATCTTTATGTCGATAATATGTGGAAAAAATTTCAAGGCCAGAAAATGTATTCAGAAGATGATATTCAAAATCTACTAACATGGGGGTTAGCTGTGAGAAAGTTTCACACCTGCCCACTTTGACACCCTTCCAAGAACTAATTTAAAAAAAAAATCCCATGAAATTTTGGGTATGAAGTCACCTTCACGCCAAATACAAGTGTGGAAAATTTCAAATCCAAAAGATCTACACAAAAAAACATATACCAAGTGTACCAACATGTGTTGTTGTGAGAAACAGAGGGGAAAGCTTATCACTACTTCCAACTTCAACATCCTTCCTAGGATTGAGTTTTTGTTGATACATAATGAAATTTTGGCCACAAGATCATCTCTATGTTGGTAACATGTGAGATAGATATCAAAGCCAAAAGATGAATATACAAAAAATGAATTATTCCATATCTACTGATGTGTATGTCCTCATTTAGCGTCAATCACCGCTTGTAACCTTGAGGGCTTAGAATGACATAGTTGAAGGAGCATTGGGCCACTGACCAAATTCCACTATCTTTTTAGAACTACCTTCAACACTTCTAAGTATCTAGGGCATTCCTTGCCATGTTGCACAACATCTTTTTGCATCCTCCAGACATTCTCAATGGCATTGAGATCGGGAGAGTTTGCTAGCGAATTGAGCTTTTCAAGTTGGTGGGTTTGACTCCATTTTTCAAATGTTTTGCTGCGATGGACAGGTGGGCCATCTTCCATAAGCACTCCTTCTAGAACTCTATCCAAGAAATGAATCAATTTGCCATCGTAGACCACTTCCACAAAATCCTTAGCAGAACGTTAACTTTTTGGCATATAGACAAGTTGTGACTTCTGTCCTCTAGCAAATGCACCCCAAATCATCAAAGATGTTGGTCCACTTTTAAAAGTAGGAACTATACAACTTGATGAATAGCGCTCATATGCACTTCTCCTAACATGAATTTGCCGAGAACTTTTTCCAATCTCAAAAGTAGATTCATTTGTCCAAACAATAGGCTCCCACTCTTCTAGACTCCATCCTCCGTACTTCTGAGCAAAAGCTATCCGCTGAGACACGTGACGAGGTGTCAAATACTAGTAATCTCTCAGATTGAGGAGCGACGATGAGATTTTGCGTAACGCACAATACTATGCACATGTCTCTCACTAAGTTTTTTAGCGTGACTTCCACCGTAAGGTTTGCGCTTGTAAGTTCCATCTTCTTTAAACGTTTTTACTAACCTTTGAACTGTTCTAACTGAAACTCTGGCAATTGGCTGCTATTTGAACTCAAGTATTTCCTCCCTCACTCAAACCTATAATGCGAGCACAAATTTCATTTGAATTGCCATTCTGGACTATCTTTTTTTTAATGTTGATACGATACTAAATGCTCATCAACAACTAGTCAATATAACACTCAACCTATGGCATTTGGATTATATGGATCAGTAAACACAAAGGACTTAGTCCATGGCATGTGCACTAAGTAAATCAATCAACAACATAATACTCACACTGGCATGTGCATTAGGTGATCACCATGGCATGTGCATCAATTGAATGAACCAAAAAATATTCTTGAACATACTCATGCCACATGTGATTTGTCCACACTCAGTAAACTAGTCAACAACACTCAACCAGAAAAATGATATGTCCACTCAATGAATCAGCCCATATGTGATATGTCCACTCAAGCAATCAGCAACACTCAACTTATATGTAATATTTCCACTCAACCCATATGCCCTAAATCTAAATTAACACTCATGCATCACAATATGACATTCTTTGCTCTTTAATATCATCTCAACATTTAGTGTATGACAAGTCATACGTACATAATGCACACCTTATGACCAAGTGGATTCTTCTACATGAAACACCTCTTCACTTCTACATGTAGATTTTATTGATCTTTTCGAGAAGAATTTATGTTTGGTTGCCTAGTCACATGAATAACATCAATGAGGAGCACGAGGTGTGAAAGATATTTTGACATTCTCAATATGCCCCTTCAATATAGTTTCTCATTGTTACAAACATTGGTAACATTCTTTTTCGTATATTCATCTTTTGGCTTTGAAATCTATCTCACATGTTACCAACATAGAGATGATCTTGTGGCCAAAATTTCATTATGTATCAACAAAAACTCAATCCTAGGAAGGATGTTGAAGTTGGAAGTAGTGATAAGCTTTCCCCTCTGTTTCTCACAACAACACATGTTGGTACACTTGGTATATGTTTTTTTGTGTAGATCTTTTGGATTTGAAATTTTCCACACTTGTATTTGGCGTGAAAGTGACTTCATACCCAAAATTTCATGGGATTTTTTTTTTAAATTAGTTCTTGGAAGGGTGTCAAAGTGGGCAGGTGTGAAACTTTCTCACAGCTAACCCCCATGTTAGTAGATTTTGAATATCATCTTCTGAATACATTTTCTGGCCTTGAAAATTTTTCCACATATTATCGACATAAAGATAACCTTGTGTCAAAATTTTCATGTTGAAATAACAAACTCTCAGCCCTAGGGAGGGTGTCAAAGTTGGCAGCATTGTGTGACACCATCCATGGAATTGCCCAAACGCCAATTTGAATGTCACCCTATTGTTCAACTAGTATATATCTAGCTATCAAAGAGAGATTTGAAAAGTATAAAATTAGATGTTCTATCATTCTAAAATTCCAATTTTTTTAACAAATATAAGTACTTGTAAAATCACCCAAGCTTTGAATAAAATACCCTTTAAAAAAAATTAGTACCACTATTTATTCACTCATCATTAGATATGGAAGAATTTGGTGGCATCTCAACAATAATCTTCTTCTAGTAGGGAAGCTTGGTAGTCTTTTAATTCTTGTCAGAACTAGTTTCAGTAGCTGCCTTTCAGAAGGAAGAAGGAGTAGTTATCATGAATCATGAATCTTTGCTGCATTTTTTGTCATTGAAGTAACTAAATATTTTAAGCCAACATACATATTTGAGGAAATGGCCAAAACACATGGTATCTTTGCGTCACTTTATGAATAACACTTATTTCCAAGACTTTATGGCATGTGGAATTTTGATTATTCTTTGCCAAATTCAATTATAGTATGAATAGCTATAGTAACTTATGTCCAATAGACATAGACTCAATGAAAGGAACAAGCATACACTATATACACAGTTGTCTCCCTTGGAAATCCAAAGTTTATATCACTACACTAATTATATCTAATAGCGGAGGAGGGTCACTAAAATGAACAAAGGTGGTATTGCATCTATTTTCTAGTGTCATACGGGACTTAGGATTTAGAGATCAAAGGCTTTTGGATGACATGTGTCTAAGTTAGTCATAGCATATGCTCCACTTGCAAACCACTTGCAAAGGGCTTGCAGTACTACAATCAATGTATGACAACTAGGATATAAAAGTAAACCCCCTATAACTCACAAGTTAAGCAATGCACATATATGGAGAGAACAAATAATAATACATTCATCTTTTAGTAGAACAAATAATTCCACATTCCTATAATATTACAACTTCAACCCAAGTGATTTCATATTTTCCCAATTAATCATGAATTTTAACCCCTAAGGTACTATGACAGTTTTACACCAAAAACACTTCAAAATTGTTGGATTCTAGTGCAATGAACAAAGAAGTAAACAAAAACTTCAATTTCTAATTTTGACCGTAGGATCTTAATTAAGACTTACTAAGTAGTATATTCACAATTTTTCATAAACTTTGACCGCACGGATTGAAAGATTATAGTGTTTGAAGTCAAGCAAAAGGTTCATTTTCTTCCGGCGTTCAGTGGATGAGCAAACTTTGACTTCACTTGGTGTCAAATTTTTGCACTACATAAGGTCTAAACCCATTACCATCTTTTTAAGCATGATGTAAGTTCCTTACACAACAATTTTTAGAGGTAGAGGACTGGTGTAGCATATTCAAAACAATTGTGCAAGGAGTAGAGGTTCAAAATTTGTTAAATCACACTTTAATTTTTTGTGAACTTTATATGTTTTAGATTGATAATCCAAATGAACAATAAGAAGGTTTACACCACATATTGTTGTGGAAGAAATAAAAAGTGAAAAATATAAAGATATCTAGGTTTTATGTGGAAAAGAAGAAGTGTTTTTGGTACCGTACCCGACAATGAGTGGCAATGTGTGAAAATGTTTGACTTGGGTTGGTATGCTATTTTTCACTAAAGACAAGGACTTTTTTTTGACAATATGAAGGGAAATAATATTAATTGCAAGTATTGAAAATCTCACATTCAACAAAGTGTCCTAGCAAAAGTTTTTGGAGGTGTCCAAGGTGCCCGCTCTCCCCATTTGAAATCCAAAATCCTATAACTTTTTCATCAAATGTCCAATTTAGGAAAAACTTATTTTCCCACTAAGGTCTTGGTAATACCTTTCTACAGTAAAAATTTCAAAGATGAATGTTGGAAATTGACACCATAGGAACCTGACCGAACTTTCAAAAAGCCCATTTTTGACACCTCGTCCTTTAGGGGTTAAAGTGTGTTGTCGTGTTTAGCACGTGGCTACTATTACATACCCCCCATAAGCGGCGACCAAAAGCGAGGGGTCTTTACTAACAGCAAACCTCCATTTGAATGGGTGGTAATTGGGATGGAAGTAGGTTACATATACTCCAATTTTATAAGTGCTAGTTATGGATTTTGGTTGGTTACCTTCCATCAACCAAAAATTAGGGCCGCTTTGCACCAAGACCAAGGTTGAGAGGCCATCGATTTTCACCAATCAGATTGCTAGAACGCCCAAAGTCCAAAGGTTGTCGCCCTTCATTCTGCCCACATGGCAACACTTTTAAAAAGTTTTGGTGCCAAAGCAATGGTCTCTCAAGTGCAAACTTGGGTCCCAGTTTGTAGCCAACCCAAACTTCCTCCTAGAGGCAGTCAACTTCCTTCGATTTGTATTATATAATGTATCATTTTGGTCCAAGAGTTTCGCCTCTCAACATTGTTTGGACTAAAGTTTTGACGGTCGGCCTCTGGACTTGGCCCAGTGTGAAGCAGCCCTTAGTACCACTAAATAAAAAAATTCAGCCCTTACTAATTTTGAGAATTTGCAAAACTAGAGAAAATGCTTTCAAAATTTTGTGGCACATGCAGTATTAGGATTCAGGAATAAAATCAGTGTGGATGCACTGGGTCTGGCAAACTTTTACTTTACACAAGGATGTGAGCTGGAAAAAGTAATGAGTCAGAACCAGATCACCTTTTGCTACGTAGCCAGTTCCAGGCCATCCGAGTGTTTATTTGCTATTAATGTTTAAAACATGTAGAAATATCTTTTCTGTTTCCATGACACCAAGCGTGTGATGTTATGATTCCTCATTCAAATATCTCCCTTCTGCACATAATGCACTAAGTTAATTCCCACAGCTTTTCCAGCAAAATTGCTGCCCAAGTAACCAGCTTCACTTTTATATTTTTAACCATTTTATAAATATTTTTGTGACGTATCGAGTTGCTTCTTATTATGGTGAGAGCTTGTTCACCTCCGAGTGTTTGAACATGTAATAATATTATAAATAATTAAATAAACATCTATTATATATCCGATTATAAGTATGAAGCTTCAAAGGCCTAGTCTAGTAAAATTTTATTACATTTTTGAGATGGAAGGTGTAAGAAGAATTTTGGCATCCAAAGGAGGCTGGTGTGAATGGAGTGTCAGTTTGTGCCACCACTAAATCATTGCCCACCGGACATAGGTTTGGTAAGGTGGAGGCACCCAATTCTAATCACGTAAGCCACTTGGGGACAAACGACATTGGATGTCAAAAACATTTATGTAGAAAGATACCGAATTAGGAATGAAACTCAACGAAAAAAATAAATCAAATTTGATCTCAAAGATTTGGAGTTTGCGGAGTTTGTGTCATTGTAGTGTGAAAGTCTAAGGGCTGAGTTGATAGGCCGTGACCCAAACAGATTGGTGAATCCCAAGTCAATTTTAATATTTTAAAATTTTGAAAATTTTGAAATCTTCATCTTAGTTTCTTCACTCAGAGAACCTAGATGAAAACAAGTAATTGATAACAATGAAATCACAAAAATAGCCAAAATGCTCATTACACAAAAAAAATCCCCGTACCGGCTTGGACACAAAGAAAGTTTAGGTAAATCCATATTGAGTCTAGACGCCCTTGACCTCTCAACCTTGGTCCATAGCGTGAAGCCCAAAGGTCAACCAAGATTGATTTTGAGAATCTAGACCAATCAAGCTGCTAGTAGCACTCGGCCTTTCAATCCTCATTCTTTGGTCTCAATGTAAATCGCTTATGAGAGTCTTTAAAGCATCTCCGCCGAGGCCCAGGGCCCTCGCAAAATTGCTGCAAAGTTGAGCCATCAATCCATATGTGAGTTGATATTTTGCATTGCCACTCGTAGCATACACCTCTTTTTATGAAGAATTACTCTATTTTCCTTAGGAGGCTGGCGTGAATAAAGTGTATGTTTGTTCCACCACTAATTTAGTGTCCACCATGTATAGGTTTAGTAGTATGGAATTACTTCCCCCCTCTCGAAGGTAGACACTAATTCTATTTATATAATATATCAGTAATCATTTATTCTTAGTAGCTATTACCTACATGATGGCTTCGTTGCCTATCAACTATATAATCAATGAAAGAGTGTAGTGGTCTGTAAACTCAAGTTTGAAGTAGTTTTAGCTCATGTGAGAATGGAAAAGGGAAGGCCATGTTGTACCATGATTCTCAACCACAATTTCCCTTTCTGAACTAATTAAACAACTTTAGAGCGAATTAAAATAAATCAAAATGAAAGTCCACACTACTAAGTTATGTCCTGTAGACGGAGTTTTTCTCTCTTCAAAATGAAGAAAAGAGAGGTCAAAACTCATGGTCAGTCCACGAAAAACTTCATCATGCCCAAGCAAGGAAAAGGCTGAAAGGCCAAGGGGACTTTCATCATGACTCTACCAACACAACAGTAGCCATGCTGTCAACACGTACAAGAAGAAAAAAAAAACCCCAATAGAAAGGAACTCGCACCAACAAACTACAATGTTGACGGAAGCGAAAATCACAAGTTGAAGGTCCATTTATTGGACACAACAAGAATCAGTAGAGAAAGCACCTGTGCAAATTGATTGCTCGCTATTTGCGGAAAACACTTCCACGCACACATCATACAATAGTTGCCATAATGGAGATGATCGCACACACTGAGTGCATGATGGATGTGGCATTTGTGAGCTGCCTGGAATCATGCCTTGAGAAGGATCTGATGCCGATCTGACCGTGAGGAATTTCATTAGAATGGCTGGTGATGCTTTTCACATGTCCCTGTGACAGTGAGGATACAGTTCACCTACCACCTCAACAACAGGTTGGAAAAATTGGGCTCTTCATAAGAATGACAGGTAAATGTTATGTTTTTACTGTCCTTGTCATTATTGATTAAACATATCGAGAGTAACTCAATCGTTAAGGCTAAATACTAACCCCTAAAGGATCAGGGTTTCCTCGGGAGACACTTTGAGTTTAAACTGAGTCCCTCGATCTCAAATCTGGCATGATTCTTTGAGGTTTTATTATGGTTGAATGGGAAACTTTTTAATTTCTTTTTGTTGACATAGTTTTTGAGGAAATCCAACTCCCGGTTCAAAAGTTACAAACTTTTTTCATTATCATTTACAAATTGTGCAGCGGTTTGGTGTGAAATTCAACAAATAGTGTAGCAAACCTTTAATTAATTTTAAATTCAATAAAAACTCACGTATTTGTCCATTTAAGAAAAAAAAAACTTTTTTAAAAAACTAGAAAGGGAATGAAAACCTTTGCATTTGGTTCACGGATTTATTTCAAATTGGGTCTTTTAAGCTTTAGTTTGCATTTGGTAGGACCTAAGGCCATAAACTACCATGCAATTCATCAGTGCAAAAAGTTAGAGCATGAAGCTTCTCATGCTTTGATTGCAATTATCTTTCAATCCATACACTCAAAATTCACAAATTATTTACCACATCATCTCAAATAAGTTTAGAAGAAGATCCTACGGTTGGATTCTCAAAAAGTTCATCTTGGCAGCTTCTAATCGATGGAGCAGATTCCTCTAAAATGCCCTAGTCGATTCGGGGTGAGGGTTTAGGGTTTAGGGTTTAGGGTTTAGGGTTATTGCTCAGAAATGAATTCATGGAAATAACCTCGCAATCATTTCAAGTAAGTGCAACCGCAGTGGTAAGTGTAATTAATATGCACTCACAGCCTGCACAGTCCCTCAACTTGACAAGGCCAACTGGCAGTTCAAGGTCAACAGAGGTTCTAAATAAAAAGCCTGTTGCTTCTAGGAAACTGAAACCTGGACCGAAATAACACCTGTGCCAGCAGCGACCAATTACAGGCCGCCACGCCCCCTCATGCCACTTCACTCCCTCATGCCGCTTTTTCCTGGCCTCGCCAATAATCCAACCCCCTTAATCTACTAATTAGATGCCCAAACTTAGGCCAGAAACTAATTTGGTAGTTCTATATCAGCTGGTCAATCAGTGGAATCTTCAGGATTGACCATGGTTAACATACTTGGATCCAAGGTTTAAGTTAGAACTTTGTACCATATATTAAAAGAAAAGAAGAAGAGAGAGAACAATTGGAGTTGGTGATGCTTGTGTTGGTAATATTCGTGATCTTGAGTATCAAGGTTGGTTCTTAAGGGAATAATCAAGTGAGTATCAGAGTTGGTTGTAAAGTTAGCAGGGGATTGAACTGTTACATTCCCAACTTGAGTTTCGAGGACACTAATTCCTTGTGGCTTGTAAAGTGGGTATGGGTTGCAAAAGGTAACTCCATTAACCGACACTAACCCTTCTACTTCGAATAACTCCATTAACCCCTAAGTGTCCAAACTTTCTCACTTTCACTCCAATTCTCTTTCGATCCGTCCAATCAAAATTCACAATTTTTTTACCACGTCCTCTCATATAAGTGTAGATGAAGCTCCCACGGGTACGATAAGTTAATCTTGACAATTTCTTGTCGATCAAATAGAGATTCGTCTAAACTTGGGCGTGGTCCATTAGGGAAACCACACCCAAGTTTAGAGGAACCTCTTCTCCACGGATAAAAAAACTACCAAGATGAACCTTTTGAGAATGTAACCGTAGGATCTTCTTCTAAACTTACATGAGACAAGTGTGAATTTTGACTGTACGGATTGAAAGAGAATTGCAGCCGAAGCGGAAAAGTTTGGACATTTGTTTCTTTAGGGTTAATAAAGTGATTTAAAGTAGAAAGTAAGAACAATCGCCCCTCCCAAATGAACCCCTACCCCCTCAGACCACAACAACAACAACAACAACGGAAGCATTACCGACCAGTTGCATCCAGGCTGGACGCCGCGCACAGCCGTCGGATGCAGAAAATCTAGACAGATCCGACGGCGGAGCGCGCGTCGACCGACGAGCTCGACCAGGTTCGCATGATCGAGCGAGTGACGTTGTGTGGATATATACCACTTCGAT
Organism: Bryoerythrophyllum caledonicum; assembly: GCA_963971425.1. Taxonomy (NCBI): domain Eukaryota; kingdom Viridiplantae; phylum Streptophyta; class Bryopsida; order Pottiales; family Pottiaceae; genus Bryoerythrophyllum; species Bryoerythrophyllum caledonicum. The sequence goes on along the minus strand of OZ020526.1, from coordinate 7,247,794 downwards.
GATCCGGGGCTAAGTTTAGGGGCGTGCCGGAATCCCACGCTGTTTTGTCCCGAAGCGTTTATGACCACGGCCGCGGAGAATGGCATGTATCGACTCTCGCTGCTGCAGCAGCTGATCAGGTTCGGTGACCTCGACGTGACATGGTGAACAGTTAGAAGCGTAGCGGTGATGGTGTTGTTGCTGGGAAGGAGGACCGGCGCAAGTTGAGGCATGCGGAACAGTACAAGCCGTGTGGCTCCTGAGCAGGAATTCTTGCTAGCTGTGGTTTGCGTGGAGGCGTTGCTGTTTGTTGCAGGTGGGAGAGCGAAGTTTTTGACAGGTTTTGGTTTGGTAGTGGAGTTGATGCGACCATCGCTCCTTCGTTGACAGCGTGGTTTGTCCGAGGATTGGACTTGTTTGCGGTGCCATGCATCCTCCGAGAGCGTGAATCTTTCAGCCTCCAATTTTGCGAGTGAGCGAGATTTTTACTGTCGGAGCGATGCCTGACGGCGAGCACGGTGATCACAGACAGAATTGATTCGACCGAGGGAGGGACCGAGCGAGCGGCATAGCCAGGTATGATCGGCGCGACCACGTGATCCCAGGAGAGAGAAGGGTCGATTAGCTTCATGTGTGTCAGAGCGCGCCTTGTAGGTCCCTGTCTGTCTGCACCTGTGACTCGTGTACCTGGCCCTCGCGCTCTAAGGTTTAAACGTGCCTGCAAGGACGGATGGCCTGGCGCTGCTAGCTGCACAGCCAGCCAGCCAGCCAGCCAGCCAGCCAGCCAGGCGGATGGCGCAACGTCGTCATAGTACTAGCAATCGTACTACACTCAAGTGGGCACTCTCTCTATCCCTCTCTCTCGCCAGGAGGAGGAGCATCCTCCTCCTCGGACTACCCGCACTCTAGCCTCGCGCAGACCCGCTCCTTGTCTTTCAGCTCCGGACTCTAGAAGGTAGCAACCGTGGTCGTCTCAGGGTGTGTTTGTCAGGGGTGTGATTTCGTAGCCTGGTCGAGACTTTTGTGGGTGTACCAGTTCGTGAAGATGGTTAGGTTTTCAGCCATGTATTTAGCAATCGCTCTGATTTCGGATGCTCGGTTCCTGAATCAGAGAGCTTGTGCACATCCTTTCGTGACGATGATTAGGTTTTCACTCCTCGCAAGCCAAGTATCTAGCAATTGGGAGGCTTCTTTGGTTAGAGCTTGTGTCCAGTTTCGTATCGAGTGGTAGCTTTTCGTGAAGGTGATCGGATTTGCGAGCCATGTGATCTGGTTTCGGAGGCTTGATTTCCTGATTCAGAGCCAGTTTTATATCGAGTGCTAGGTTGTTCGGTCTTCACTTCCATGTATCTGAGTGGTGCAATCTGTGCAGGTGAGCAAAACCACTAGGATTAGAGATGGAGCCTCAGGGGAATTACGATTCCCGCGCGGTGAACTGGGCGCACCCGATGAACAACTCCACGCACCTCCCGCCCAAGAGTCCGCACGGAGGAAACGCCAGCTACTCCATGTTCAGCTCCACCAGCCTGTTCGAAACCGGCACACTAATTCCCCAACAGCCAACCCACAGACGCTCGCCCTCCGCAGGCTACGTCCAGGGATCATGGCTCTCCTCCGCGGGGTCCCCAGACATCGTGCTCAAACGGTGCTCGCACCGCCGCTCCTCCAGCGACTCCGTCGCGTTCGTCGACAACTCCTACCAGTACATGAACTACCTGGAGCACGTCACGGAGGAGGAGGACGAGTATCAAGAGCCGGATCACGCAGCTTACAGACCTGCACATCGAAGAGGCGTCAGCGCCGACCACGGCAGGTGTGTGCATGTGCGTGGTTGTTCTCCCTTTCATGATCTTATCGTGTAGTTTACTAAACGTGGGTGTTATTGGTTGTGTTTCCAGCAGCGGCGACCACAGATTGCCTGCGACTCACAGATCTTACCCGGAAAAGGGCGCAAGAGGCGACCCCAACATTAGTAGGTGAGTCCTTCAGGTTAATTCTAGCATGTCTAGATTTCAAGCTCAGCCTGTTTTTCTAGGACACCTACATGTTTGGATGATTAGGTCAAATTGTTGCCAACCCTAACTACTGGTTTTTTTTTTGTACCAGGGAGCAATTTGCGTTCCAGAGGCAGCAGCAGCAACAACAGCAGAACAACTTAGCAGCCTACAACCGAGCCAAATCGGAGTCGGATAGAGGGAAGGTCAAGAAGCATGTCACCCTAGCAACGCCGCCACCGAACAAGAGTGACAATCATCCAGTGCCGCCTCCTCGCGGGAGAAGCCTGAGCTGGAGCGTGCCCATCTCGTTTGAGAATCGCTCCACTGCGTCGGAGAGCAACAGCCACAGCGACGACTCCAACGACGACGTGCGCGCCAAGAGTTACGAGCTCAGGTTCCGAGGCGACTCGGAGGAAGGCCAAGGTGACTGCACAAGCTCTACTGATCAAGTGGATCCCAAGAAAGCCAAACGGTCAGTGTTGTTGCTGCTGCTCCAATGAAATTATGTTGAAATTGTATTAGTCTTTTTGTCTGTTGACTAATGTGGTGTAAAATTTTGCAGGATTCTTGCCAACAGACAGTCTGCGCAACGGTCGCGAGTTAGGAAGCTGCAATACATCTCCGAACTGGAAATGAACGTCAATTTACTCGAGGTAAACGAAAGTCCTTTTCTCCCCCAGCTTCACTTGTCGGTATAATTTTCTCCGAAGCGACTACTGTCGGTGTCTTCTACGACTGTCGGTATCTTCTAAGACGGAGTGATGCTTTTCTTCTTGCAGACAGAGGTTGCTTCTCTCTCGCCGAAGGTCGGATTCTTCGACCACGAAAGAGCGCTCTTGAGTGCCGAGAATGCTCTGTTGAAGCAGAAGCTCGCCGCCCTGACCAAAACGCAGCGATTAAAGGAGGGTAAGTGTGTCTTGTCCACTCTTTCATTGACGGAATCGAAGGAGAAAACCACCGAGCTCTTCTAATCGTTAGAGTGTGAAAGAGAGAGAGAGAGAGTCCCTTGCACACAACTCTTGTAGAGCTACTAACGTCGTCCTTGATGTGCAGCGTATAATGAAACCTTAAAGACAGAGGTCCAGAGACTCCGCCAACTCCAACAAACGCAGCAATACTCTTCCCAACAACAACACCAACAATATTCTCCCCAACAACAACAACAGCGACCTCTCTCTCCAGACTCCGTAGAGCTGCAGCTCCTCCGCTTCAGCAAACTGGAGCTCGGCCCTCCCAACCTCCCCAAGTCGCCCCAGGGAAGGATCTCTTTGGGCAAACCCTCTCTTTACCCAATCACACAACCTATCTCCCTCTCAAACAACAGCCGGATCATCAGCAACTTGAGGACCTCGCCTGGATCGAGAGCAGGAGCGATGTCACCGCCGAGTTGTATGGCGCCCATGGCCAACACCGGCGCCAACTCTTTCATGGTGCATAATTCCTCGTAGGTGATGATAATCCTGGGGAGCAGCGCTTGTGAGATAGATTTCAGGCAAGCCTCTTCCATGGCGATGAAGGACGAGGTGGTGCTTGAATCTGGGATGGTCTTCAAGGTGTCGTCTTCTTCTTCTTCCTCTTCAATCAAGGCACGCCTCTTCCTGTGACGATGATGCGGCGATGGTAATTCGTCCGGGAGCAGAGCTTGTGTGGAGATTTAAAGTCAAGCCTCTTCTATGACGATGGTGGCGGTGGTTCATCTGGGAGTAGAGCTTGTGTGGATCTTCAGGTGGGAGCTTTCTGTGCACAATTTACTGATCAGCCAGCTTGTGTCTCTTTGTTTCTTTCTCTCTTACACATGTTAGGGGAGTTGCTGGCACAAACTCTTCTTTTAGTTGTTGGATTCCATCACGGCATAGCTCGGATGGTTTCTAGTGCAAAATCCTTTTTCTTCTTTGTGTATTTGTAGGTTCTTCTGTAGTCACATATACAATTTTAGGTAGTGTCATTAGGTGGTATTCATAACCCTCCTTCCTCGAAGTGTTGGATTTCCATCAAGGTACCTTGGACCTCTCTTTCTTTCTCTCTATGTATCTGTAGGTTTTTGGTGCGTATTTTTGGGGGATTTCTAGTCATTGGATTCCATGGACCTCAAGTGGTAGGATTTCGTCACGGTACCTTAGGTCTTTAGTTGTTGGATTTCATGAAGGTGTACCTTTGTAGCACAAGATCCTCCAGCCTTTTCTTGTAATGTCCTCTTTTGACCTGTCCCCTTCCCTAGACCCTAAACCTAAACAGCCCTGTCGTTGTACATGATGTTCCTGCAACCACTAGTTTGGAGGGATTGTGGTGTGGTTGTGGCCCAGCTCAGCTCAGCTCCCTGTCACTTCTGACCCAGTGGAGTGTAAATTGAAACTTCCCAAAGTGATATGTAAATCTGGTCAAGGCTCTACAATCAAGGTCTTTTGTTGCGATAGCGCCCTTCAGTTGGGTGCTTGTGATTATATAGATTATGGTGAGGCTTTGTCAAACAATTCTTCATTGAGTCTGTATGATGTTGCTGAATGTCTTGTGTAAATTTGGAATATGGTTTTGGTTTCTGCTTTCTTTCCTCAGTAATGGGACCCAATATGTCAGTGTTGTAAAGTTTCCCTTGCCTAATTGGAGCATGCATGTGTTTGGATTTACTTACCCAATTTTGAACACAAGCAACAAAAGAACTAAATTCCTAACATAAAGATTGGACTAATACGAACGTTATCAACACATTAGCAATTTCGACTTTCTGTTAACAATGAGTATGGACAATTACAAAAGAAAGAAATCGCTGAGAGATGACGAAGAGAAAGATATGCAACTTCTAGTTGACCAAGAGAAAGGTGAGTGACAGACTTGCAATAACACTTCAGTTATGAGTTGATGGTCTAGTTACAGGCAGAGTCTCCTGTGAACAAGTAGCTGATTGATAGTGATGATGGTACAAAGTAGTGAGGTGCGAGTACTAGGAAAGGAAGAAAGAATGGTTCAAGATCCGAACGACCTCGACTAAACAAAGCAACAATGATCCTTATATTACAAGCCTGATAAAGAATGAAGACGGTCCTAGCGCTGCACCTTCACCTGCAGCAGCTCCGTGAGCCGAGGTCGTGTATACCTCCGCAACCAAAGCGAGGAGCAAACCACGGAAACCGAGGAGGATGCCATCGCCGCGCCGGCAGCCCAGGGCGGCAACCTCAGTCCCAGCAAGGGGAAGAAAACTCCGGCCGCCACAGGAATAGCCAGCACGTTGTAGCCCATTGCAAAGGCGTAGTTCAGCTTGATGCGGTCGAACGTCTTGCGTGAGAGGTCGATGGCGGTGATCACGTCCTCCAGGCTGTTGCGCATGAGCACGTACTCCGCTGCCTCGATTGCGATGTCGGTGCCTGCTCCGATAGCTATTCCTACATCTGCAGCTGCGAGAGCTGGGGAGTCATTCACGCCGTCGCCCACCATCGCCACCACGGTTCCGTCCGCCTGGAGCTTCTGGATGATCTCTGCTTTGCCTTTTGGGAGAATCTCTGCAAACACTTCGTCGATGCCCACCTGGTGGGCAACTGACTTGGCCGTCCCCCAGTTGTCTCCTGTCACCATGATGCACCGGATGCCCATGCGCTGCAGAGCGTCCACCACGAGCGCCGCCTCGGGTTTCAACGGGTCTGAGATCCCCACCACACCAGTGATTGCTCCGTTGAAGGCAACCAGGATTCCTGTCCCGGCTCTGTCCTCTGTTTTCTGCAAGTAGAGCTCGACTTCGTCTGAGATCGGAACGCCTGATGAGCGCATGAGGTTGTGGTTTCCGACCAGAACCGCGGTTCCGGATACGTTGCAGCGGACGCCTTCGCCGGGTATGTTTTCGAATTCGGAGGCCGGCAGCATCCAGCTCAAGTCGCGAGCTTTAGGCATCTCTGCTGATCTCGATGGAGTGAGAGGCTCAGTGAACACGAGATGGTTGTGAGCGTAGTCTACCAACGCTTTCGCCAAGGGGTGCTCGCTCCCCGCCTCCGCGGACGCAACGACGGTCAGAAACTCCGCCAGGGGGGTCTTGGTGAAGAGCTTCACGGTCTGGTGAGTGACAGAGGGTTTGCCCTTGGTGAGGGTGCCTGTTTTGTCGAACACGACACACTGAATGCGGTTCGCGCGCTCCAGGGCATCGCCGCCCTTGATGAGGATCCCGTTGTTGGCGCCGATCCCGGTGGCCACCATGACGGCAGTGGGCGTAGCCAGCCCCAGAGCACAGGGGCAGGCGATGACAGTCACGGAGATGGCGAACATGAGCGCCAGGACGAAGTGGTTGCCGTTGGTAGGCAGCCACGAGTCTGGATATGCGCCCGTCGCGCCGGCGACGGACCAGCAGAGAAAGGTGAGCGCGGCGATTGACACAACCACCGGGACGAAGATGCTCGCGACGTAATCCGCGTACTTCTGGATGGGTGCTTTAGACATCTGCGCCGTCTCCACGAGGTTCACGATCTGTGCGAGCGCTGTGTCGCGGCCGATGCGCGTCGCGCGGATGTGGAGAACGCCGTTGGAGTTCATGGTGCCGCCGATGAGGGCGTCCCCGGGCATTTTCGACACGGGCGCGGCTTCCCCTGTGATCATGCTCTCGTTCACATGGCTCTGCCCCCATGTGCACACCCCGTCCGCCGGCACCTTTGCCCCGGGCATCACCTTCAGGAGGTCGCCTCTCTGAATCAGCTGCGCGTCAATCTCCCTCTCCGCCATCACTTTCCCAGAAGAATCCACCGTGAGGAGAAGGGCACTCGTCGGCGCCAGCTGCAAGAGCTTCCCGATGGCCTCCGAGGTCTTCCCCTTCGCCAGTACCTCCAGATACTTCCCTAACAACACGAACGTGATCAGCATTGCGCTCGTCTCGAAGTAGGTCGGGAGCTGCATACCCGTGGCGGCCCCGTAGAAGAGAGCGCACACAGAGTACACATACGCCGCGGTGGTGCCCAGCGCCACCAGCACGTCCATGTTGGCGGAGTTGCGCTTCAGCGACTTGTACGCGCCTATGTAGAACCGGCGGCCCAGCACGAACTGCACGGGCGTGACGAGCGCCCACTTCAACCAGTCTGAGACAAGAAACGGCCCGCACTTGACGACCAGCAGCAGCTGCACCGCCCAGATGTGAGGGCAGATCACGCCAATGAACACCACCGGAATGCTGAACAAGCAGCTCCACAGAAACGTCTGGTACATGTGCCCGACCTCGTCACTGCTCTCTGGCGCCTTGTTCGTGTACTGGTTCGAGATAATCACCTTGTAGTCGCCCTTGGACTCCACCGCTTCCACGAGCGCGCGCAGCCCGACGACCTCAGGATCAATCGTGACCTCGACTTTCTCTGATAGCGGGTCCATCGCGACCTCGTTCACTCCTATCAAGCTCCGCAAAATGGAATCCACGTTGCTCTTGTCCAACACAGTGTACATCCCTGCCACAACGAACTTGATCCGGTCACGTTGCCCACTGTCCATCAGCGCGGCGTCAAATCCTGCATCTTCGATCGCCTCGATGATCTCCTCGCGGTTGATCACACTCGGATCGTACTCCACCTCCCCAGTCTCCGTCACCAGCGCAACAGACGCGCGCACCACGCCCTTCCGCGACGTGAGCACGCTCTCCACGGCGCTCACGCACGCCGCGCATGTCATTCCCTGGATTCGGAACTGGCCGACGATGTTCGCCATGGCGTGCGCTGCTTCTTCCCCTCTCCCGGCTTGAACCTCCGCGTCGAACCCCGCGTCCTCAATGGCCTCCTTGATATCCCCCTCCGTGACGAGATCGGAGTCGAAGACCACCACGGCGCGGTTCTGCAGCAGCGCCACGGTCGCCACTTCCACTCCGGGAAGCTGCCGCAGGGCATTCTCCACGGACGTCGAGCACGCCGCACATGTCATCCCAATCACGCTCACCTCCACGCGCTTCCTCGCCGGCTGCTGCAGCGGCACATCGCTCAGGCCGAAGCTGTCCTCCTTCAGCAGCGGCAGCGTGTCGACGTCGCTCCGCGATCGCGACCTCGTGAAGCTGTCCTGCGTCGTCAACTGCACATGCTTCGCGGTATCCATCTCCGCCAGCCAAAACCTCGCCACAACTCCACCGCCACTCACCAAAATCAAGCATCACTCCATCAAACCCTAATCCTCCACCGCCTCACCAAAAACCTGCAACCGACAATATCAAAATTAAAAAAAATCCTCCGAAACCTCGCTAGCTTCTAGATCACCGCTCCAAAAACTAAACCTCGCATCCAACTCCAAACCCTGGCTAGCGCAACAAGAAGCTCCACAAAACCTGAGAAAAACTCACCGCAACTTAAGCTTGAGAAACTCCGACCGATCCAGCCTCCGGCTCCGATCTAGAGGAAGCTCATGGCGCTCCCTCGCGACCTCTACTCCGATCCTCGAGTTGAAAATTTGCGCTGCAGGTGGAAGCTTCTGAATTTTCCTTTTCATCACTGAAACCCATTTCGGGACAATTTATATAAAGAATTTTCCTTGTCATCACGAAACGATGGTTGTCTGACACCCTGTCAATACCCAGTCAACACCTGGAGTATACTCGTGTGATACTTCTGCGATACCGTGGTGATACCCCGAATGTTGAATTCCGGGGTGGCGTGATGTTGAGTGTGGTATTATGTGGTACCCCGATGATACGTGTGTGATGCCCGGGTAGTACGCAGATGATATCTTGTTCAGATTGGGGTGATACTCGGGTGTTGGTTGTGGGGGGCCAGAAGGAACTTGAGGTTCAAGGGATGTGGGTTTGTGTAGTACAGGGGCGGGATTTGTACTGTGATCTGGAAAGAGGAGTGTAGTACACTTGGAGAGCGCCGCCGTTCCACGTGATGGAAATGCAGAAGTTGGAAAGTATGAAGTTGGACTCTTTTTTCATCTGCTTTGTCAGCGTTTGAGTGTTCGGGTCAATGGGGACTTTCATGTGTGGATATTATGGAATTTGAGTACCTTTTGCACTCAACTAGATAATTTTCTCTTTCGAAGAGGTTCAGACACAACGGGTATCACCTAGGCATTACATGTATCACTCATGTATTACATGGGCATCGCATAGGCATTACATGGGTATCATCATTACCTGGGCGTTTCATGGGGTATTACCTATACATTACAAGGGTATCATCTAGGCATTATAGGGGTATTACCTAGTCAACTCTCTTGGAATTACACCAAAAAAATTGGGCATTAGAGTTGTCCTGAATGTGCTTCCCAAATGGGCAAGTCTGGAGGAATATGGTGCCTGAGAGTATGAGATGTAAAAACGGAGAAAAAAAAGCATGAAGAAATTTCATATCGCCTTTTTGTGCACCAATGAAATGCTTTGCAATCAATGTTCTTGGGCCCTACCCCATGCAAGCTAAAGCTCCCCTATAATACCCTAAGTTCTCACAGGATTGACCAATAGTTCCCCCAAACCTTTCCCAAGGCAAGACACCATGTGCATGTGGTCCCGATTACTAACATAAGACCCTAAGATTTGGGGTACCTATCCAGTGTATTTTGGCGACTTTCAGAAAAACTCAATTCTCTATTGTAAATTACTTATGTACGAAACTGACCATTGCGTTCAGTAATGGACTTGGTAAATTGATCCTGCAAGTCTTACAATGGTAGGATGTCTTTAAATAAATAACCTAAGCTCCTTGACCTATTTATATATGGCGGTGGTGTATGGGAAGTTATATTTTTCTTACAATCTACATAGAACATCATTTTTTTGTAATTTTTCCAAGATTTAAACTCCCAATATTGAATTGGTTACAAATTTTCAAAGTGTACAGTACATTGTGACCCATCAGTTTCATAGAATTTGTCCTTTGTCCACCACAAATTGTGTTAGTATTGACCCCACTGCTCCCTAAAACCAATATTAAAACCTCACAAACAAAGCATTAAACATGCCAAAACCATAATTACTGCCTTATTGGTCGCAATTAAGACCTTATTGGTCGCAATTGGAATGTTGACAATCCTATTGGTGGCAATGGGAATGTTTACAACCTTATTGGTGGCAATGACAAACAACTGGCAATACCTCATAACAACTTGCCCAACTAGCATATATTACAAATAATCTCAACATACATAGACTACACACTAAAGTAGCACCACCTACACCTACTCAAACTTCGGTGAACTAAAAAATGGTCAAAATTAAAATATACCAATATCCCACGAACCCAACTTATAACACTTCCACCACTTCCCAACCATCAAAATAACATTCTTTTAAAAAGAAACCCCGCACTTAGCTACAACATGGATGATCCTTCATAGAACCAATAGAAGTCAATCCCAAACATTGACAAAGAGAAAAAGATGGACATGGTTATACAACTCTATTAAATAAATCAAACTAGCCAAAAGACTCCATGGACTCTAAAATATCAATACCATAAATGAATCTCTAGTCCAGCGTCAAATAATTCTGAGATTACGAGCCGAATCTACTGGAAAAATTTCTTGGATACGTTGAAATACAATGAAATAAAATGCAAATAAAGCCGAAAAATATCAAATGACCTTGTGGAGAAAGAATCCAAGCCAAAAATGAGAAATACCAACATATGTATAACAACACATAGTACGCCATATAAAGCTTGGTCCACCTTAAAAAAAACCTTGAAAAGAAACTACGCACATGGACCACCTACCATGCACAACTTGTGGGCTTAAAAAAACCTAAAATTGCACATGCCAACCTTGCACACGAAAATCATCCAACTAATGTTAGTATGCACGAACATCCTGTTAATGCATGATTGAAGGTAAAGTGGCACCAATAATGCATGCATCTAATGTTAGTTGTAGGTTCACCCCTAAATTTATGAGCGATACATTTCTAGTTTAGAGTATTTAAGAAGACCGGAGCACCTCTGTCCGGTCATCGTGGCCCGCAACTCTCGTCCTTCCTTCTTGCTCATAGTTCGCTTCTCCTTCTTGCCAGCAACTCGCGCCTCCCTGTTGCCTGCAGCTCGCGCTATTTCTTGTGCCAGCTCGCGCTTTCTCTCGTCTCTGCAGCTAGCGCTTTCGGTCGTCCCTACAGCTCGTGCTTTTTCTCGTGCCTGCCGTTGTTGTTTCTCTTTCGTCTCTGTGGTGACTAAGGTAAGCCTGCACACTTTGAGGGTTAACTTGCCCATACTCTAGGTGGCTCTACAAGTGACATAATAGAATGAAAACATCCATCTCCGCTCTTTCATTCACTCACGAGATTATGTTGAAATGTACAAGGTAGAGAACACCACAAGGTGCGCACACCATTTCGGAGATCACAGACGATCCGAAAGAAGGTGTCCCTGCTTCCAGAAAGGTTCAATGATTTCTACTAGATTGTTTGAGTTTCGGCCTTGGTCCACTCCTAGGATTCCATGACACTTTAATCATTCGATTTCAAAAGCCATGTCTATAACTCTTGTCTTCATCGCCCGTTGCCTATAGTAATGGAAACCTGTAATGCCTATCGCAAATCGGCATATGGCTATGAAGAGCCTCACCTTCCTACCCCTGCAGACAATGACTAGGTGATGATTAGCCCTTCCAGATTCTCCCGATTCATGTCACCCTACTTGTATTCATTTTTTTTCTCTCTAATCTGGTTTTGCTTATGTCGATTCTTCTCTCCCCTCTTGAATTCGAGTTTGTAAACTCTAATATGTCTACTTTGTTCCACAGGTGGAGGAGGAGCTGTTGGATTGGGATTCGCAGGTTGAGGAGGAACTAACACTCTAGAAGCAGTATGGTAGATCAGGATCTATTCCGCATGCCGAGGAGGAGCGATGACCTTGTACCATAGCTCAGAGACGTCGCCATGTTCTCATCACATAGACTAGCCTCTCGTCCCGCAACTGCAAAGGATTATGCAACGGCTTGTCTCCTAATATCGCCTTCTCAGGTTTCACAAATTATATATTTCCGATGACATTTTTTAGGTTCATGTTGTGTCCGTGAATGTTTCTAATTGTTGAGAGCATTGTGATTTCAAAATTGTAGTATGAGGGTTGAGAGAAGTCTAAAAATGTGGACATAGGGGTTTCTAAGTGTTGTGAGGGTTATTGCTATCTGGCAATGTGTAAGTGTTGAGTTTCTAATTGTAGAGAGTGTTGTGATTTCAAAATTGTTGTAAGAGGGTTGAGAGAATCTAAATGTTTTGACATGAGGGTTTCTAAGTGTCGAGGGTTTCTAAATATTTAGGGGATTGTGTTAAGGAATTGAAATTGTTGTGCAAGGGTTGCTTGAAAGTGTAAGGTTTCTAAGTGCTGTGAGGAATATGATAGTGTCATGATAGGATTTATAGGTACCAGGGTAAGATTCAAGAGGATTGAAAGAAATGACAATTTGCTCCATGTCATCCACACTTGTATGAAGTGAACAACATCTTCTTTGTTGAAGTTCACATCGTCCAAAGGTAGGGTAAGACGTTGCCGCCTCATTTTGCTGTCATGTATGTTTCCCTTTTATGCATTTAAATTCAAACATGAATTAAAAGTCTATTTCTAAACCTTTTGGTAGTTTATACAAAATTCTAGACTAACTTCTTGGGATTGTTGCAGGTAATACAAACCTGGCCATTCTCTTCATGGAGAAGATGCTTAATGTAGGCGTGTTTACATCAAGTACTAAAATCTTTGCAATAGAATCCATCATAACCTCCTCAATTGATGTTGTTGGCTCAATGTCCTCCACTTGCTCGTCATGTGTGTGTTTGCCTTTGTCCTCTTTGTTTTCTCCTTCTTTGACTTCTTTGAAAAGAGAGTTAATCATGTATTCTTGAAGGGCTTGAGCTTGAAAGTTGTCGTCAAAAGCCCTTAAGATACCACACTTTTGCCCTTAAGATACCACACTCTAATTATATAAGCTCTTCCTTGGAAATATGTATCCATGCCTTGTATAACAAGCCACACAATTCAAGCTTGAGGGTGTTTAGTTTCGTATCTAATTTGACATCCTCTACCCTAAAAGTTTCTAGTTGTCTAGAAATTTCTTTCATATTCCATGCATCAAATTTCTCACGGAATGCAAACTTGAATGGGCGTTGAAGAGTCACATGTGCAGGTTGAAGAACACTCGTACAATTGGCATGTACATAAATCAATTTGATAGAGGGATGATTGTCTTTGACCCATGATATAAAAGCTTGACTTGTATACACTGTCCAACAGTCAATGAGCCATACTAATGGCGTCTTTGGCTCAACAAGGCAAGTGCTTGTACCTATAAGGTTCTAAAATCTTGTCCAGGAAGTCCTTTGAGGTGTCCAAGTTAGACAAATGATTCTCTGTGTGTGTGATATGCCATCCTTCATTCTCATAAGAGATCTCCACCAGTAGAGGATGATACAACAATAGTAATTTGTCTTTTATCCTCTATCCCTCTGACTGCTACAAAAACAAAAACATTTCTTCCCATGTTTTTGTTCGACAAATTGGAACAAGATAAATATAAATTTGAGCTGAGTTGACCACAAGGCAAGGAGGAATGTTATAACACTTTGCTAAATATGCCATTGGTTGTGCCATTTTCAACCTTTGCAAATCCAAGTACTTTGGGAGTTTGCTTGCGGCAGTGGTTGTTTTCCTCAAAGCCCAATTTAATTTCTCCTTGACAAAGGTTCTAACCCACTTTAAAGAAATTTTCCAAGCGTTTCCACCTTCTTTGACAAGTAGGGACGCTTGTTCTGCCCTTATGATGGAAAGGATGAGAGTTCTAATATTTCTAGCAAAGAGAGGTTGGCTTGTCTCTCTATGTGCCCTCAACGCCCCTATGATACTTGCTTCTAAATATGGATAGTTGGTGAGAATAGGAGAATGTTGATCTCTAGCTAAGCGAGAAGTACCTTCATCAATGTACTTATTATTTTTTTCTTTCATCTCCCATGTGGGAGTGAACCATTCATACATGGATCCTCCAGAGAGGTCCTTGTATGGACCATGTTCTTCTCCTAGTGACTTGTATGCACATTTTAGGTATTTACAAGCACCGGAGATACTCCTATGTTGTCTAACTGCAGCATAGATTGGACCGCAAAGAAAAGTAGAGAACTAGTTGTTGTAAGGGCCTCTTACCTTCTTAGAATTTGTCATAGCCTTCTCTTCTTGCACCATTGTATTGAGCAACATAGATTCAATCAAACGTTTCAGTCTTCCCACAGGGCGTTTGATGACCTCCACCTCCACATCGTTGTCTTTCTCTTGCTCCAACTTGTCTTTCAGAGTTGCAATCTCCTTTTCCACACTCTCTTGCAATTCCCCATTGCTAATAGTTGAGAACATGCTAGCTCAGTATATGCAAGTCGTCAAAGCGGCCATCTCTTCTGCAACTAAAACAAACTCACTTCAAGAGAAAGGCGTTGGCAAGTATAGCTTGCATATACTGAAGACAACTAATGGTTATTATCACAACAACCGCCAAAGTTGAATGTAATACTACCTACTTTTGATGAATGAATTCAATCCAAATGTTGAAATCCATGTATTTTAATTTTGAAAATAGTTGAAGTTTGAAGAATTCCTAAAGTTATCGGGCACTGCCATGCCGAACCAGAGGTTCACCTACGGTAGAGTAGAAATGATGGCCATCGACAAAAACCTTGGTGATTGTTACTACACAATATAAACTAGCACACAATTTCACGGATTGTCTAGTCACAGTTGCTCAAACAAGTATAACCATAACATATTATATTCTTTGGCAATCCCAAAATTCAAAATTTTAAATCTTGTGTTTTTTAGATTTGATGCGACTCATCTATTCATATTTGCTCAATTGTACACATTGCCACTTGCTCATTTGTACACAAGCTTATTTTTAAAATATACAGTTGTTTAAAAATTATCTTGCAAATCATCTTATAAATTCTTCCACAGTGTATTATTTTAGTATATATTTAAAATTACAATTTTCAATATGTCTTGCTTGGAGTTGCTATGATTTTTTATTTAAAAAAGTAATTATCATTCCATGCATCTTAAAGAATGTTCTCTTGAAATCTGTCTTAATTCATTCATTTTAATGACCATCAACAACCTGAAGAGATGACCCATCAAACTTTGGTGTAAACTTTCCAACTTTTCTATTAAGTTCGTGGCATTTCTGCTAAAAATTCAAACATGACCATTGTCGCATCATAAAAATCTATGCCCAATCCATGGACCATCGTAAACCGTAAACATGACTATAGTCACATAATTTACACCTGCAAAAGCTGCATGTACTTCTGTAATTCAAACTCTGTCTAGTGTAAATTATGATATAACCAATTATCCTGTTAAGATTGCCTAGTATCAACTTTGGTCTAGATGTTCTCAACCTAATAATTCAATTGGAAATGAATATCATCATGGACCCATAGATGTGAGTTTGTATGATGGGTCATCACAAAAGCAAAGATGTCATGCTTCGTCTATTGTTTCTGGATATGTACATGGATAGCGACGTCGATGTCCAAATGGTCGTCGTCATCGTTGCGATAGATTTCCATGTCTGGGAGCTCATCGAAGGCAGAGGTGTAGTTGTACTTCTGGCCAATGGCACGGAGGAGCTGGTAGACCTCGAACATGGAGGGGCGCTCCTTGGGCTCGGCCGCGACGCATGCGATGGAGACTTTGAGCACGCGCAGGATCTCCTCGTCATCGACGTCGCTACCCTTGAGAGCGGGGTCGACGGCGGCCATGGCGTCGCCCGTGGCGGCGAGCGTGGTGACCCACTCGGCGAGGTTGCCTCGGAAGTAGGCGGCGTCGACGGGCTTGCGGCCCGTGAGGAGCTCCAGCATGACGACGCCGAAGCCGTAGACATCGTTCTTGGTGGTGGCGGTGAGCGTGCGTGTGTACTCAGGCGCGACGTAGCCCACACTCCCGTAGTCGCCATTGAAGAATGTGCTGAGATGGGTCTGCGAGTTCTCCATGAGGCGCGCGAGACCGAAGTCGGAGAGGCGAGGTTCGTTGTCAGCGTCCAGCAGGATGGACCGGCTGTTGATGTTGCGGTGCAGCACGCGCGGGTTGCAGCTGTGGTGCAGCCACGCAAGCCCGCGGGCTGTGCCCGTGGCAATGCGCACGCGCTCCGCCCACGGGAGCGCGGCGGCGCCACCCGGGTCCGGGTGCAGGTGGTCCCAGACGCTGCCCTTGGGCATGTGCTCGTACACGAGCAGGCGCTCGCCGGCCGCAATGCAGAACCCGAGCAGCGGCGCCAGGTTGCGGTTCTTGAGGCACCCGAGCGTCTCCATCTCAGCGCGGAACGCACGCTCGTTCTGCGAGCTCACTTTCAGCCGCTTGATCGCCATCGCGGTCCCGTCCGAGAACGTCGCCTTATACACGGTCCCCGTCGCGCTCGTCGACAGCATGTTCGCCTCGCTGAAGTCATTCGTCGCCGCCATCAGATCTGCGAACATGATGCGCCCCAGGGGATTGTCGAACATGGCCACCATGATGGTAGCCTGCTGGCGGACGCGGCGCGCCCACTGCCCGTCCTTGGGCAGCTTCTCCCCCTTCCTGCGCATGGCCGCCACGGCCTTGACGCGCGAGCTCCGCACGAACCACCAGAACGCGGCCCCGAACACCACCAGCAAGCCCACCACGCCGCCCACGATCCCGCCCAAGATCCCGCCCAAGTTGGACGTCGCCTTCTCGCCTTCCGGCTTCGCCGTGCACACATTCCTCAGCGGCGCGCCGCACAGGTACGGATTCCCTTCAAAGCTCGACTCATTGAACCGCACCGTCCCGCCGCCCTGCCCGTTGAACGTGCTCGGAATCACCCCCGACAGGTCGTTATTCGCGACCGAGAAGTGCGTGAGGCGCGGCACTAGCCCGACCTCGGCTGGAATCCCGCCCTCCAGCTTGTTGTTGTTCAGATACATGTCGTTCAGGAACTTGCAGGTGCTCAGGCTGCCCGGCACGAACCCGCCCAGACTGTTGTGCCCCGCGTTGAGCGACACCAGGTTGGGGATGTCGCTGCAGATGGTGTCCGGAATGGGCCCCGTGAACGCATTGAAGGAGATATCTAGCGCCGCCAGGCTGCCGCACTGCCTCAAGCCCGCCGGCCACGCCCCCGACAGCCCGAAATTCGGCACGATCAGCCTGTACACCGGCACATCGTTCATCTTGAAGCAACCCACGCCCACCCACCCGCAGATGTTACTCGCGTCCTTGCTCGTCCACATGCTCAGCCGCCCCTCCGGATCCCTCACTGACGCCTTGAAGCTCAGCAGACACTCCAAGTCCTGCTGCCCCGTCGCCCACTGCACCAGCCCCACCCACACCACCACCACCGCCAAAAACCCCAAACCCCCCATCGCTCCTCCCCCACCTCAATCCTCACCCCTCCACCATCTCTCCCAATCGTCAATCCTCATCTCTTCACCTGCAATCCATGATCTCATGCTGAACCACAAGTCAAGAATCTCAACGCATGAATGTGGACCATTCTCGACGTGACATGCTTGTTCTTTCACTAGCAAGTGACGATCATCCTCACCAGAAAGTTCAAACTTGTTTGCTGTAACTGGAATAGCAACTGATTTGTTTAGTGTTTTGGAGAGAACAATTAACTTCACCTGAGACAGATGCGCGCCGAGGCGAGCTACAGGGAGAGCATCGCGCAAGCTTTCGGGATCTAAAGAGGCACTGGATTCCGAGATGAAGGTTGTAGATTTCATGAAGACGCGCAGTTTGACTGGATTGTTGGAGATGCTGGCTTTTTGACTGGAACTGTTTTTTTTTTTTTTTGGGTGTGTTGTCTTTTTTACTTTGGTTAGATAACATGATGATGGCCACGACGACAGGATCGCCGTTGAATTCTCCCCGGAAATATTCGCCCGGCTTCTGGGCTGTGTTTCAGCGCACTACTCTAAATTTTATGTTTAGTGTTGGCACACTTTACATGCTGTAAGTTTTTAGTATTTTTACCCACCATGTTGACAATGATCATCCTCTTTGACCCTTAAACGACGGAGCCAATGACCGTGGCATCAGTCGACTGTATGCTCTACAGTCTAACCTTGATAATATCACACTTGTTAATAGAACACCTTGATATTGTCACCCAAAACCTTGATTCGTAGTGTAAAACTCCCTTGTTAATATCACTATCACCCTTGATAATATCACCTTTTTTTTTCAAAATCTGTAGTGTAAGTGTGACAATATCAAAAATGGATGGATGAATAAGCATAGATGATGTCCTATCTCGTCGGAATGTTATACTGTATGTACAAGTGAGGGTGATTTGTGGATGAAAAATGTGGGCAAATCATAGATATTGGTGAGAACGAGAGTTCTGGGAAGTGCGAGGGTTTCGAGCTCGAACCAGCATGACTTTGGAGAATATGAGGGTTTCCTTGCGGCAGCCGTTTTCCTGAGAGTTTCCTTGCGGTGGCATTGTCCCGAGGGTATCTGCAAGCTGTGCCGGATTGTAAAGGTGGGGTCGTGATAAGTCCGCAGGTTGGGTCGCACGTCGTTGGAGTGTGGAGGATGCGTTCAAGTCGTTGGGTGGCAGGTCGCAAGTCGTTGGGTTGAATCATCATCTCAATCATGGCTTCTGGCAACGCGTAGCAATCAGAGTAAATCTCAATGTCGTTCTGGGACCTGCAGATGTCTTTCTTGAGAGAATCCAGAACCTTCTTTGGTCTGGTTTCCGAGGTGCCTTTGTTGTAAAACCCCTGGATCACTGCGAACCGATTGTTGGTTTTCCGAAACAAAGCAGCGACCCATTTGCTGCAGCGACCTGCTGCACACCCCCAACGACTTGAGTTACAATTCAGCTCATGTGGGAGTAGCGATTTTTTCCTGGTACTACAACAGCCCCTGAATTTGTAAATTGCTAACAAATTGTTACTAGGTCTAGGAATCATGTGTGATCTTTAGGGTGGTACAGTACTGCAGTGGTGGATTGATTAGCTTGGGTTGTGATTGTGGATTGCTATGAAGGCCTTTGAGGTAGAAATGGGCCTGAGCGGTGGGTCACCATGAAGAACTATATGCGTTGTTGGCTTAGGCTCTGATCCGGAATTTCCTACAGAGTTTTAACAAACAAAAATTTAGATGAAGAAGAAATTGCTCCTTCCAGAGTGTACCATATTTTTATAATTGAGACTTGCTGGAGGAGCGAGTGCTAAACCTGAGACCTAACATAATTTATATACGTTACACCTTGTCACCTGCTATGTCTCAATGATTATTTCACATGAGGTGAGATAAATAATTTATGTTAGGTCTCAATGAATTTACTAGCTTGTTATGTCCTAATATAGATGTCACTAACTAAAAGTGATTCATTTCTTTGGTTTTTGTGAGTTATGGCATCTATTGGTGATTTATTCAAGTTGGAAAACCAAGTATATGATAATTTGTTGTTTTATTTAATTTTCTAACTTTTTTTGGATTTTTTTGGGATTTTTTTTTATAATATCACATTTTGCCTAAAATTGCCAAATGTGATTTTATCAAAATTGTCACACCTTGATAATATCACACTGTTGGGTGAAACGGAGGGTGTGATATTAACAAGGTTAGACTGTAGTTTCTCATCAAATATAAGTGGAATTTTTTTTTTTAAATTCAGACCTGAGATCATATGTCTCAATTATGTTACAAAAATCACAGATTTTTTTGTGGAAATTAGAATTTATTGTGATTTTCTAAAGAAAAAGTGCAGAAAATTCATATTAAATACAATTATGCTAAACAATTCTGAAAATTTCACCAGAGGTGGACATTATAGTGCCAAAACTTGTGGTGTAAATGAAAGTTCCGTGTTTGGCTAAAATTAGAACCATGGTTGTAGGTCCAAGTTCAAATTGCAATAACTTATTCAATTTTACGTACTTTTTTTAATTTTCCAAATGGTATGGAAACTAGACTTCATTAGTTGGACTCAAATTCAAAAAATATCATTTTGATGGCTTGAATTGAGATCTAGAGCTAAAGCTAGAAGTTTATCAATTTCACTATATTGAGATCTGTGTCACAAGCATTTTCTTTCTTAGATAAAACATGATTACCTCAATGAGGCCAATTTCATCATCATCTAATGCTTGTACATACAAGGAACTCTCCTAAAAAAAATGGATGAAAAACAATTGTTTATGTTGTTTATTATTCAACAATGTCATCCAAAATGCCAATTTCTGGCTGCTTCAGCGTTTAAGGGTTAAGTAGTGTAGTTGATTGTACTCTCAATAAAAATCTCCATCAAAAGTAAAAAGTTATGGCGCTTTCAAATCTTAAAGTACCACTACACTTAACATGAAATTTAGTGTATTGTTGCAGGCGAATGGAAACATAAGGGTGCTCCTCCAAAAAGTAAAACAACAAAGGAAAAGGTAATGCGTGGATACGATTTTCAGTGTGTTGTCAAATGTAGATTTAGGTTAGAGCGAGTGTGTGGGTCAATTGAGATCTGAAATGTCCATATGTCCTAGATTTGCGTTAGAGCGAGTGAATTGGTGAATCGAGATGCAAAATGTAGCCTTGTGCTAGATATGAGTTAGAACTAGATTGGGAGGGTATCTCTTTTAGGCATGTCCATGTGTCCACTTTTTGGAGGTTAACCCTATAATTCCTACGAGGCTCTGGCAAAGTCGCTTTTTCTCTTCTAACTCTTTCCACATGATTGGTCATTGTCTCTCACGTCCTCTAGACGCATTTGGAGCTCCTTGTTAGTTTTCCAACAGGTCTCTCCAATCTCCAATGCATGTAGGCATTAACAAACTATAGTGATTTCTGTGAAGTGAAGTTGTGTTGAAACGTATCCAATGTGTAAATGATGTTTTGCCTAGTCTATTACACACCAAGATTCTTCCAGACTCTCATAGTCCACTTAGGCGTTAAAGGGTCAAGATAGGACAACTGAAAACCGATCAACAACCCAATATTGCTCCCTTCTATATCCTTCTTAGATTTCAGGCAAGAGATGTAGTCGGTCATTACATCACTTATAAATTCATTATTCAATGTATAAGTCATGTAAACATTGGCTACATTTCCTCCATATAATCTAGGAAGGATATAGAAAAGAGTGGTATTGGATTGCCGATGGGTTTTGGATTGTCTTAGTAGAATTTGCTTGTAGTATTTGTATGAGGTGTAGTATTTTAAATAATGCCATTTACCAAACTCCATACAAAGAAGTGATTGGTGATTTTTTGTTTAATTTCTCCCTTCAGAAGTGATGTAGATGGAAGTCTAAATTGAAGCATTATTGTCAATTGCTTTCACACTTCATGTCTTTATTCATGTAAGTGCTTTCTTTATCCATGTCCATTGTATATACTACCTTCTGAGTTTGATTTTAATATGCCTTCTAAAGTTTCAAACCTACTCAGGCCAATATTAATATCTTTGTAACTAGGCACAAGTTTAGTCCAATTCTGATATCGGAAGTGTTGGGACTCCCAATGATGTGGTAGGCTAGGAACCTCTGGTCCGGCATAAATTAATTAGAAAAACCCATGCCGAATTAAGTGGAAAATAATTTTTTGAAAATGCCGAAATTGTTTAAAATGTATATTTATAGATTTTGGCACATGGAGAGACATCAAAGGGGATTGAGGCTTGGAAAAGTCTTCATCCATGGCATTTCATGCATAAACACTTGGGTTTGGAATCCCGAGGTCTTGAGTTCAATCCCCATGGGTGCCAAATCAAGCCAAATATAGTAGTCTTTGATTTTTTGCCGAAAATAATATTATTGTTATTTTGAATGCCGAATGTCATTTTTCACTTTGATTAATTATTCGACATTAAGGTGCCCAACCAGAGGTTCACCTACGGTATATAATCTAGCAACAGATGTATTCCAACCGTGGGTAAGTCCCCATTCTCCTCAATGAGGCAAAGACAACCCCCACTAACGTAGAACTTGTCAAGCAATTTTTACGTTGTCAAAACATGAATCGAGTGTATATTAAGATTTGAAGGGGTGCTTAGATGCTCTACCTATACCCCCTTTTGTACACTTTCATAACTTTTCATGCACTAACAACAAAGCATGCCATGATGCATGTTAGAATAAACCGTTCATGCATCAACTATGAGGTATGCCGCAATGTTCCCTAGGTTTTGGCTTCATCAAGTATCTTTATATATTCCATTATGTAAAGACCAAAGGGTCATTTAAGACATCAATCATTTGCACATGAATATAAGTCAAATCTCAAGTAAATATTGATAAAAGAAAACATATGTATTATATTTGTGAGAATAAATTATGTGAAAATGACATCAACCTCATTTTTGTATATCAACTATTTAATCACATTATGGCTAAAGATAGATTTTAAAAAACCTCTAATAATAAGGTCCATTTACAGTTTCAAGATATAATTTTAACATTAAACAATTAAAGTATTTCACATAAAGTTCGAACATAATACTTTTCTCTATTTTAATTTTATTTTCAATAATAGGTCCTAGCTTCAAATAGTTCTCAATACCTTATTTTTAAAGAAAAATTGTTCACATAGAAGGTGTTTTAAAACTTTCAAGTAGGCTCTCACAATGTCAATTTTGAGGGTAATTTTTGGAAACTTTTTATATATTTAAGAAATTTTTAGAACTTTGTGGGGATAAAATTAATTTTTGCAACTGACCTTTGGATCAAATACAAGTTGTCATGCTTAAAGTTGACATTTCTATTTGTGTGGACATTCTGCACTAGAATAAATGGGGTTGTTTTTTGCACTCTAAGCTTGTGACTTTTCCAATATGTAGTACACAAGTTTGAATCAACAATTCACCAAAAACCATGAAGTTTAGAGTGTAAAAACAACTTCATATTATTAGGTGTTGGAAGTTATGCTACAACCCTCAACTACCCCTGAGATTTGCTAGCAACCAATTTATGGTAACATCTCTTATGTTCTAAACTTTACTGATTCTACAACATATTCACAACTCCACAACATGAAAACAATATTGGCCTTCATCTAGACTTCACTTCCTACAACCCATTTGTGACAATTTTACCATATCTACCACACAACATATATTATATTAAGAACGTATGACACGTGGCAATAAACGCTTGGTACTATTCCAAGTGTATAAATCAAATGACAAATATTTAAAGTAAATCATGGATAATTGAAGTAAGTAAAGGATATCTAAAGTAAATAATGAGTATATCACGGGCACATATGGGGTACAATTGATTTGGCCCATTGGGAAGGACAAGGGGTCTATAAGTCCAAATACAAATAGTGTTTGTAAAATTTTAATATGAGTAAAAAATTATAATATATTGTGTAAAATATTTTTAAAGATTTTATTATAAAAGTTACTTGTTACAAAAATTGAATGAAAACTCTTCTTCAAATGCTAAATAAATGTAGAAAACCAATTGATATGATTGCAAATCATTCAATTAGACTTGAAAATTGTTGACAAACACATAATCACTAACTCAACCTTATTTTACTTCACTTAAGTATGGGTTTACTCATACTTGATGTGCAGTCTAATATTAAAATGTAAATTCTAAGCTAGATAATCATATTTGCAAGAAATCAATTTACAAAATGTTCTAAAAGCATATTCAAAACTTGAAGCAAATTATTATTTAATTGTTAAATGGTTTTAGATTATGTTGGGTGGACATGTGGTATGTTGTGTTTGAACATGTTTTTTAAATAAATGTTTATTTAAAGTTGTATAGTAATTAATAGCATAATTCTTAGGAGTTCAATTTCCAATCTCATTTAGCATAGATTTAACATTCATCATCAACAATGAAAAATAACTTAAAATAGATTAAATTTATTTATCTATATATTTTATTTCAATAATATCAAATCAATTAAGTGAGATTGCATTAATTTACCTATACCACATTAATTCCTTAGATCAAAATTATAAAAATGAGATTAGATTGATTATATCTAAGTAGATTGATAAAAATATATTAAATATTAATAAAATGGATAAATTTAAAGAAGCTCAAATTGAACTAAAGTTTCAGTAAGTTAAAAAATAAAATTTAATTAGTTTATTAATTAGATTTATTATTATTATTTCAATCATGAATTGAATATATATTGGACTTAATTACAAATGCACATTCAAGTTTATATGAGAAAAAATAATTTTATTAAGTAAATGAATACAAATTTAGTGGAAACATCATGGTTTTTTAAACACATCAAATATGAAAAAAAAATTTACAGTTCACATCTGTCATTTTTAATTGATACTAAGTGTATAAGTATATGTATAGTAACTTCCTACGATTTTTACAATTTTTGAGGATACATGAACATGAACATGAATAGGTACATAAACATGTACATGAATAGGTACATAAACATGTATATGAATATGTACATGAACATGGACATGAATATGTACATGAACATGGACATGAATATGTACATGAACATGGACATGAATATGTACATGAACATGGACATGAATATGTACATGAACATGGACATGAATATGTACATGAACATGGACATGAATATGTACATGAACATGGACATGAATATGTACATGAACATGGACATGAATATGTACATGAACATGGACATGAATAGATACATGAACATGGATATGAATATGTAGCATAACATGTACTTATTCCTTTTACTTTTACTTTTAATTTCAAATATTATTATGTAATTATCTTATATATATATGTATAGGTAATATGAAATATATATGCCACTTTTTGTATTTTCATATATTTTGTTTGAAGAATATATTATATATTATATATTATAATTATTATATTCTTTGAATCTAGTGGCGGAAAAATAAGACCGACCGCCAATAGTGGCAATGACGATTGGACCGGTGGATACATCTTTTTTGAGGTGGTGAGCAAGTTTACTATCCGCATATCGAGCCTTTTATCTGCAGCCTTGCAATTTCTTCTGGCTCCCACTGTTTCTTCATACAAGACATCACAACTTGCAGCCTCACGCAATTGTGGATTGCATTGCTCGTCCATTTCTTGCAGCCATGGAGCGCGCCCAAGTCTGCCTCGCTCGGATTGCTTGCACCTGCGCAAGCTTGAGGTGGAGCAAAAAATCCAAGGAAATTTGGTCGCGATTCGAGGGAGTTCTTGTGTTTTTATTCTTGTTGGGGGTTTCTCTGCTAGCTGAGGATTTTTGGTGTGTTTGAGAGTTTTGGAGAGATTTGGAGCTTGGTATTTCTGTGAGTTTTTTGGAGGAATGCAGGAGTGTGATACTAAGAGTGGTTTGGAGAGGAAGGCAACGCGAATGCCCGATGCAGTGCCAGGATTTAAGATGGCGGTGCTAAGTGCAATGGGAGGTCTTGGGTAACCTTTGTCGTTGCTTATGAAGATGCATCCATTGGTGTCACTCTGTACGTGTACGTTGTGCTCAACTCACCGGCGTTCTGACAGATTTGAGCCATATCAACACCTTTGTTACATGACGTGGCGTCGAGGGCCTCTCCGTATCGTAGTGTTTTAGCGTAGATTAGTTTGTTACTAATCTACGAATTTATGGATGTACGGTGGCGCATTGCATTCATCCATGGATGATTTTCATCTACTAAGGGTTGTGTGTGTGCGTATAGCACCGCACACGTCCTTGACTTGACATCTTTGTCAAGTCAAGTTTTGTGAGTGAGTTTGAGAGTATTTAGTGATTACCTTCGCTTGTAAGTGATTGTTTATTATTAGTGAAGGCTCCGCATTCTCTTAAACTACTTGTAGTCGTTGATTCTCCCTTTGAGGAGTGCAAGACGCTTGACTACTCTTGTGATATACTAGTTATTCACTTGACAAAGGCTCTACTATATTCCTCTCTTAGTTCTTGAATTTGAGTTTGGGTGAGTTTAAAAAAAGATTGGGTACTTAGAATGATGTCGTAGAGCGCGTATAAAGGTGGAGAACGTAACATAAAATTCACAAATCCGACAAATTTTGAGGAAGTTATGACCAACGAAAGAATTAGAGGAGGATGAGGAGTTGTTGGAGCTGATTTCTGCAGTAGCGCGTTCATACTGAAAGTGGTTCGGGACTTTTTCAGAATTAGTTTAATGGTTGTCCCGTTTACATTGTTTCGAGCAAACAATTCGGGCTATTGCATGAACAGGTTTCTTTTTAACCGTGTTGACACTAGGAAGGACCCAATTGCAAATAGGGTACGTCATTCCGCCTAAATCCTAAACCGTGTCGGGAACCTTAAACTGCGAGTTTTGGTACCAAAGTTTCTGGAATTTAATTTTGCAAATGCTAACTTTTGCAAAAATTATTATTTTTCAATTCCAAGTGTGTGAGGTAAAAAGTAACCTCTCATAGTAGAGAACACTTTTTACTCACAAGTCCTAATATCTTAGGGTTCAACTTTAAAGATAGCCACACATGCCAATCCAAATCCAACACCATGACATTCTTGAGGTTGGAGGTAATTTTAAGTTAACTGGACAACGTTAAGAATTGTAAATGAGCTGAAATTAACTAGTTAGCTTAGATTTAAGCTCACTTAATCCTATTTAGTTGATTAAATTCAAAGCTAACTTGTGCTATCTAACTTAGGCCAATTGAAATTAATTGATTAATTAATTAAGTATATTTTAATATTTAATTTTATTAAATTAAATTGTTAACAAGTTTTTACTATTCTTCTTTTCCTTTTCTTTTTCTAAAAACTACCATCTTCTATTCTCTTACGTCCTCTCTTTTTCTTTACTCATTTTTATTTTATTTTGTTTTTATTATTATTATTTTATTTCTTTTACTTTTAGGTCTATTTTAGTTATCGACCTCAAACATGACAACCGTCAAGCACAACATAAAATCATTGGAAAAAACCATGACATTCTATAAAACATCACAAGTTTAGGAATTTACACTTGCAAAGGGGGAAGCAGACCTCCTAGCACTAAAACACACGCTACATCCTACTCACGACTTCTAATGATACAAAAAATGTCTAGTTTTAAAGAAGACTTCAATGAACTTAGCCGCCTACAAAACATTCTTAGAAAGCTCTTACCAATAAAAAAATATGAAGCTCTAAAGTTGCCGCTCTCAAAACCTTTGGCCGCTCACCTCCACTCGCTTGATCGGCCGCCGCTCCTTCGTCTTTCCTCCAAACAACTTGAACCTTGGCCACAATAGAGGGAAATTTATCAGACTTCAACTCCTGCAAAAATTAAGTCAAGAGCTTTTACCACTTAAGAAATATGGAGCTGCGAAGTTGCTGTTCTTTAAATCCTTTGGCCGTTGATCTCCTCTCGCTTGATCGGCCGCCACTCCTACTTCACTTAGAGATATGGAGCTCCAAGATTGTTGCTCTCTAGATGCTTTGGTTGTTGATCTCCTCTCGCTTGATCGGCCGCCACTCCTTTGTCCTTGTTTGGAATCTAGCGTGTGATATGCCATTGAGAAGAAGACTTCAAGACCAACCAACTTGACAAGGTTTCAGCTCTAGATCTCATTACCGTTTGGAAGATCTTCCCCTCCAAAGTTGTTGCTCCTAACTTAAGCGGCAGCCGACCCTAATTCTACTTCGATGGCCATAACTCTTTTAATACTTATCCAAATCACTTGATTTTAGTGCCTATAGAAACAAGACTTCATAACTTATCTTATATTATAAAAATATTTCAAAGGTTTTTTTATGGATTTTTAAATGTCGTACATCAAACATACGATTGCTTTCATTATCACTTTTAATTACTTCTTCTCTCCCTACACACACCTTCCCTCTCTCCTTGCTCCTACCACACACTTACACTATGGCCGCCAAGAGAAAGTGGGAGAGAGACCCCCCTTATGTGCACTACCCTAGCCCTACTTCATCCCACCTTCTCATTCAACCGGTTGGGTATTTCCCATCACCGGCATTTTTTCCTAACCTCTTCTTTTCCTTCTAACTTCTCCTTCTCACTTTTATTTAATTGTTTCATTATTCTTCCATTTAATTTCCATGGAGGAATTGCTACGGCCTTAATCATTTTTTTCTTTTCAATTTAGTTTTTAGTCCACCGATTTAGAGTTTAATTAACCAGCAAATTTTTAAGCGGAAACTACACCAATAATTTTGAACAACTGGTCACGACCATAAAGGATTAAATACTTTTTGATGTGTTGGTCAATTTCTCTTCATGGTTAAATTAATTAACCATACAGAGTTTTGGTGCTTTTAGGAGTTAGTTACAACTCCATTGTTTTCCCTTTCATGTGTAGAAAACACATTGGACTTTTGAAAATTTTCTTTTCTAATTTTTATTGTTTTTAAGCTTGCAAATCAATTAAATAATTTTTACATAATTATTCCAAGTCTTCATGAGGTCATCTAATTCAATTAACAATTTGGATGGCTATCAAAGACCAATTTTCACCTAATACGGCCTAAGGAGCCTTTTATCATAGTTCTCTACTAAAATTCACTCCATTGAACCTAAATGGCTCCATAATATTACTCATTAATCAAAAACAAAGAAAAGTGAGTCAAACTTCTGGCTCACAGATTACGGTTTTGGACTCCTACTACTAACAATATTAGCCTAGAAGAATAGACAACTTGAAGTTTATTAGGAATTTGAAAAACTTACAATTTTATATGGCTTTGAAAATGAATAAAAAATAAATAAATTAGTGTCTAAACTTTGAAGGTAGTTTGCTTGGGCAATTTGACTTGAGTGTAGGTAAAATTCGTCACTCTAGTTGAGGATTTTGACATTTAATCCAATTTTAGTATTAGATAGGCTTATTGACTTATTAAATCACCCATGGTGTCAATTGCATTAGGAAGATTTGTCCGTTAATTTGATGTTGGTTGCGACTTTTGATCTCATGTCTTTTGCGATCTTCTTGTACAAGACAATTTGTAAAGTGACTCGAAGACACCATGAGTTTTGACACCTCTTTTCTCATATGAAATGATTATTACTAGTTTCAAAATTCCAACATTAAATGAAAAAATTATGCCATCTCAATGAGAAAATACTCAAAAGTAGACACTTTAAGCAACTCCAAAAACTTTTGCTAGGATACTCTATTAATTCCTAGAGTGTCGAGTTCCAATTTCATACCAAAACACTTCAAAACATATGGATTCTAGTGCAATGAATAAAGAAGGAAACAAAAACTTTTATTTCTAGTTTTGATTGTTGGACCTCAATCCACATTCATCAAGTAACATATTCACAAAAAATTGAAACTTCAACCACACGGATTAAAATATTATAGTGTTTGAAGTTGAGAAAACGGTCCATTTTCATCCCTGCGCTGAGTGGATCAACAAACTTTAACTTCACTTGGTGTCAAATTCTTGTTGTACACAAGGTTTCACTCCATTACCATTGTCTCAAGCATGATGTTAGTTCCTCATACACCAATTTTTCAAGGTGGAGGAGGGGTGCAACATATTCAAAATAATGGTGCAAGATGTGGAGATTCAAAATTTGTCAATTCACGTTTTAATTTTTTGTGAACTTAATATGTTTTATATCGATCATCCAAATGGTCAATAAAAAGGTTAACTCCACCTATTATTGTGGAAAAAATTAAAGTAAAAAACATGATAAACTCTAAGTTATATGTGGAAAGGAAGAAGTTTTTTTGGTGCCTTGCTTGACAATGTGTGAAAATGTTTGACTTGGGTTAATATGATGTTTTCTAGACAAGAATTTTTTTGACAATATGAAATGTTATATTATTACTTGCTAGTATTGAAAGTCTCACGTTCAACAGAGTGTGCTAGCAAAATCTTTTGAAGATGCCCAATGTACCCACTCGCCCCGTTTAAAATTCAAAACTCTCTAACATTTTATTAAATGCTCGATTTAGAAAAAGATTGTTCTACCTCTGAGGTTTTAGTAATGCCCTTCTAGAGTAAAAGGTTCAAAGAGGAATGTTAAAGACTGACAACATGGAAACCTCACCAAACCTTCAAAATGTCATTTTTTGACACTTGGGCCTTTAGGGGTTAAATGTGAGATTTTCAATACCAGCAAGTTATATTATTTCCTTTAATGCAGTCAAAGAAAAAACCTTGTCTTTAGTAAATGATAGCAAATTAACCCAAGTCAAACATTTTCACACATAGTCACACATTGTCAAGCAAGGTACCAAAAAATCTTCTTCTATTCCACAATAGTCTTGGAAATCTTCACATTTTTTTACTTTTTATTTTTCCCGCAACAACATATGGTGTAAACCTTCTTATTGGTGATTTGGTTTATCATTCTGAAACGTGTTAATTTAAAAAGGTATATATATATAGAATGTGAATTTGCCACTCATTTTACCTCCACTCCTTTCAAAATTGTTTGGAATATGCTACATCCCTTCTCTATCTCTAAAATTGGTGTTTAAGGGACTAATATCATGCTTAAGATGATGGTAATGCACTTAGACCTTGTGTAGTGCAAGAATTTGACACCAAGTGAAATCAAAGTTTATTGATCCTCTCAACGGAGGAAAGAAAATGCATTGTTTCCTCTACTCAAACACTAAAATCTCTCAATCCGTGCCGGTGAAGTTTATGCAATTTTATAAGCATGCTTCTTATGAAGTCTTAATTGAGAACATGCAGTTCAAAATTGAAAATAAAAGTTTTTGTTTCCTTTCTTACTCATTATGCGGGAATCAACAATTTTGATATTTTTTGGGTGTAAAAGTGTCAAAGAAACTTAGGGTTATAGGTGTTTAGCATATCCAAAACAATCATGCAACAAAAACGGTGTCCAAATTCACACAAAACATATTTTATTATTTTGTGATATCAATTTCAAATACCAATCCAAATTAGGAACATGAAGATTTTGTGTTTTCTTGAGGTAGAAATAAGGAAATAAAAAAATGTGAAAAAACTCAAAAATTTATGCCTCTATATTGGAAGTCTTCATGAATTTATTTTTTTGCATAAAATATCCAATCAAATAAATTTGCATAACACCACACATCTAATGTATGCCTTCAAGGTTTGTTTGCAAGCACAATCCATTGTACCAAATAGACATTATGGTAAGAATATTGACAATCAACCTTGTTTGTAAAAGCATTTGAGTCTTTTCTTGTATAACTTTTCAACTCAAAAAGGTTCAATCAAGGTAGAGTGACCAATAAGCGTTCTTTGAAGCCAAATTGGGTTCAAAACCACATCCTATGTCAAAGGAATCTATGCAGAAAGATGAAGAATTAGGGATGAAACTCAACAATTATTTATTAAAATCTAATCTCACACGTGCCAAATTGATAAAGACATTTTAAAGCTCAAAATCCATTAGATCCCATAACAACACTGTAGAGTACCCCATTTGTGTGAGTACTTGTCACGAGTTGAATCATATTTTGTGCCCCACTTTACCCAATGCTCCGAAGAGACAGTGAGTAAAACACATGAGTAGAGAGATAGTGATTAAAGAGAGAAGACACTACCAACACATGCATGACCCAAAATCGCACTAGTCCATTGAGACTTTTGAGCAAGGCCACCAATGAGGTGGAGCAACGGTCCAAAACTGAACACCTTCATGACCCACCTTGATTTGTGTCTTCACCATTTCATGCATAGTCTACAAAAGCCGTAATAGGTGTGGGTGCCCATATGGTTGATCAATCTTACTATTATCCTGGGGACACTAGTAAAAATATTTTCTCACCATTACAACAATATTCAAAATTAAAGAATAGAGTTTTCAAAACACTGCATTGAAAGGAAGACTTTTTTCCATGAAAGTGGGAAGTGTATGGAACACAACAGCCACATGATAATTATTGCAATCCACACATCGACACTAAAACTAGACCTGTCT
Source organism: Bryoerythrophyllum caledonicum (assembly GCA_963971425.1). Classification (NCBI taxonomy): domain Eukaryota; kingdom Viridiplantae; phylum Streptophyta; class Bryopsida; order Pottiales; family Pottiaceae; genus Bryoerythrophyllum; species Bryoerythrophyllum caledonicum. The sequence goes on along the minus strand of OZ020526.1, from coordinate 7,216,101 downwards.
CATTTACAAATTTACTTCTTGGGTGCTGGTGGGTTCTGTACAAACTTCACGCCTTTCTGAATGCTGTCATTCAGCTCCGGTTTCAACTTCTCCATTCCCTCCCTGCAAAGAAAATCAACCAAGCATATCAATGAAAGCGTCATCTGGAAAGCCGCCCCAAAGTTCGACTCAAAACTCAAGTCAGAACTAGTTTTAGCCCACCTTCGAGAATGGAAGACAAACTCAGGGTTAGCACTAGTATTAGCCGCCTTAGAGAATAAAAGAGAGGTCATGTTGCCTTTTCACTCCTTGTGCTGACTATAGAAATTGGATCTATTCAGGGCTGATTATGATTAGAGTGAGAAAAGAGGTCGAAGCTCTTGCTATCTTTGCTGTCCATCGGTCAGATGCGAAAACAAGACAGAGTTGTAAGGAAGAGTGAGGGGGATGTGTTCACCTCTCATAATGGTTGAGTGGGCCAAGTGGAAGGATCTCCTCGATTCCTGCACGCCCAATCCTCACCTTTGTTGCGAAGTAAGGCAACTCAGTCACCTGCAGACAAAACAGTCGATGAGGGTATTAGCAGAATCAAGTATAATTCTCGTGCTCATAGCTGCACCTTCTTTGCGAAATGGCGCGTTCCGAAACTTGATGCTAGTCAAGAACTTTGAAGCAGATACAGTGAGTTTGGGCCTTCATGTGAAATGATTGGAATGATTGTGAAGTATATCAATGAGGATCGTCACCTCAGAGTCGACGTAGGCGCACTCAACGATGCCGGACTCGCCTTGCAAGGCACGTAAACAGCATTCCGCAAACTTGGCAGCGGCGTAAGCCTAACCACACACCAACATGCAACAAACATCAACACAAAATGATGGTAGCATTGTATTTGGAGTGCACAGAACCCAAAGAAAAAAGCGGTCTCCATGTACTCTGGAAGCTCACCATGGACAAAGTGGCCGACCCTGCTCCTGCTTTGGCCTGGATGACATGAGAGCGATCGACAAGTCAGCTTCCTGATTTCAAACGAAGATGATGTAACTTGGCGATGGAAAACTAACGGGCATTAGCTGGAATATTTTACCTCCACCACCTCAGTTCCTCCATTCTGGATGCGGTTGGTCAAGTAAGCCACTTCCTTGTCTGTGAAGGAAAATTGAGGTTTCACCTGAATTGCGCAATTGCGTGAGCTCACCGTAACCTCATAAAAGCAGGTTCAAGCCAATAAAACAATGTACTTGAAGATCACTGAGTGGAACAAGGAAGAGGCTTTCTCACCTGAGACAAGATGGGGAGGATGGTGACCCCCGCATGCCCTCCAACAACCGGCACATCCACAGCCTTAGGGTCCACGCCGATCACCTCAGCCTGCAAAAATCCACAAACATCACATCCGAACACGAACCATCAACTGATTGTACTGGGATCTCCAAACTGATCTAGACTGGTTTATGCATTATCAGAGAGGATTCCGAACCAATTCGCAGAGTCATTCCGCTATGGTTTTACTGAGTGATCTCTAGGTTGATCAAAGACTGATTTCAAGGTTGTAGTGGGATGCAACACTCACCACGAAAGTGTTAGCTCGGACGACATCCAGAGTGGTGACACCGAAGAGGCGCTTGGGATCATACACACCCGCCCTCTTGAGGACCTCCGCGGCGATGGGCACGGTGGAGTTCACGGGGTTGCTGATGATGTTGATGAAGGCGCGAGGGCAGTGCTTCGCCACGCCCTCGATCAGAGTGCGCACAATGCCCGCGTTGATGTTGAACAGGTCGTCTCTCGTCATGCCGGGCTTGCGTGGCACTCCCGCGGGGATGATCACCAGGTCCATTCCGTCCAACGCCGGGCCCAGTTGGTCGTTGCCAAGAAACCCTCGCACCTGGAACAGGAACAAGACAGACAGGAATATCAGTTATTAGAGTTATCTGTAATCACCATCACCATCACCATCATCATCCCAAGGTTTTTCACATACTAGACATTCATCTGCAAAGTCACGTGTAACTCGAAATAGTTCTCCGCTCATTTGAAATCAGCTCCCATGGGAAATCAACTCATCAGAGTCAACTCAATGATGGCGAACAACTCAGCTTTGAGCTGACTTGAGAGCTTCTCCATCAACTGAACTGAGGGAGAACACCACCACCACGCTCTTCTAATGATCTGATAACTATTTTAAGGAGTGACAAAGGAGTGGTATGTAGAAGAGGGAGAATCTCATTCAAACTTTGGGTGACTGTACCAATAGCTTTGTTATTTATGGAGTTTCAAGTTTGAAGACCACCACGCTCTTTTGTTGTTGATCTAATGACTGTTTACAATGAGAAAACAATATTATAACATAATCTCTTTGCAGCTATTCGAACCCAAATGTGCAGAAAGGTCTGTCTTACCACAGCCGAGGTGTTGGTATGGCTCAAATCCGCCACAACGCCGGGCGTGTTGAACACATCATACAGGTGCAGAGTGGACACCAATGGGTGCATCTTCATAAGTAACGACAAAGGCTGCCCAATTCCTCCCGCAGCGCCCAACACCGCCACCTTAAATCCTGGCGCTGCACCGCGCGCTCGCGTTGCCTCCCTCTCCAAACCACCCGTAATAACACTCTCCTGCAATCCCAATATAAAAAGCTCAGAAAGACACCAATCTGCAAATCTCTTCAAAACCCTCAAACACACCGCAGCAGCCACAAGAGAAACGCACAACGAGAGTAAAAGCACGAGAATTCCCTCGAATTGCCACCAAATTCCCTCAAATTTTCCACTCTCACCTCAGGCTTGCGCATGTGCGAAGCGATCCGAGCGAGGCGGACTTGGGCGCGCTCCATGGCTGCAGGGAAATGTACGAGCGATGCAATCCACGCAATGGAAATCGCCGCAGGTTTTGGTGTCTTATGAGAAGGGAGCCTGCGAGAGACCGTGGAGGTAGGGCCTGCCTGAGACCGTGGTGTGGGGGGCCTGTGACTGTGGCTGAATCTAGCGGCGGTTGGATAATACAGCCCGCAAGTGTGGCGGTGACGATTCGGCTGGTGAGGTCCACCTCGGTTTGAGGTGGTGGGCTAGGTTACTATCCGCATCTCAGGTCTTTTCTGTGCCTTGCAAATTCTTCTGGCTCCCAGCGTTTCTTCCCTGGATAGCTTTGGATCGCCGTATTCTGCTGCGTCCAGCGTTTTGCGGTAGCTGTTGGGCAATCCTCCCTACGACCTGCCCGACCAAATTCGACCTCCTCCTGCTTGTCTTCTCTCCAGACCTCCTCACCTGGGTTCATACCCGGCCGGTTTAGGGTTCGGATCTCCTAAGGTTTGTCGCCATCTTGCGTCGTCGTCGCTCCGGCGCGCGCAACGACGTCAAGCTCGCCATCTTCGCTGCGCAACCTACGCTGTGACCCACCAGTTTACCGGCTCGTGTTCACGGGGGAGGACTTGCTTGGTGCGACTGCCCGGAAATGTAGCACATTGCTACTGTATCCATCCCTTGTCGGCCCAGCTGCCTTGGAGAAGGGGCCGGCCCTCGCGACGATGCAGCGATCTTCCACAATTTACGAGAGCCGCCTCCGCTGCACGAAGGAGGGAGGCGCCTCATTACGTGCCGCTTGCTCGCTCGCGCACCATCGCCGCGGAGTCAGGAGGACGAGAGCTGGTGGTTTGCTTTCACGCATACATGTTTAGGTAACTAGTATACCTCCCCGGATATTAATTTACCGGTTTCATCACCCTCAACCAACGTGTACTTTATTTATGTTTGATCATGTTTTGATTCTCTTTGTCAATTTTGTGAAGATCTGTGGCTTGAAGTAAATGTGAAGTCAAGTGGTCTGTGCAATTCAGTTAACTTATGAAACGAGGATGTTCGGTTGTCTGGGGGTACGTCTGCAGAATTTCATCCTACTCAATGCAATGTGTTAGCGTACAGCAGCAGCAAGGACTCCATTCGACTCATTGACATGCGCCAATCAGCCTTGTGTGATCGACACACGGAGTTGTACGTTTTCTTTCTCCAGTCTCTTTACAGATCTATTGCCTCTTGATTTCAGCTCCATTTTGACTTACTTTCAGCTGTGAAAACGAGTTCAGAATGCAGCTTTCAGCAGTATTTATGTAGGTATTGTGATTCTTATAAATATCATAAAGATGTTTTGCTTCATAGAAGTCCTCGGCCCATCATCACTTTATTGATCGTTGTAACTAATTTGCGAGGGGGAGCTGTTTGCCTGACATGGTTGCAGGTTTGAGGAAACGGAGCCTCCTGGAGCAAGGTCTTTTTTCACAGAATTTTTTGCTTCCATCGCTGACATCAAGTTTGCAAGTGGTGGTCGGTACATTCTGGGTCGGGACTACATGACGCTAAAGGTTAGTTCAATATTTATGTAAGCTTATATGATAATAATTGTTGAGACGCGTCAAGTCAAGGGACCATGTAAGTGGAGAACATTGATAAACTTACACAAGTCTTTTCTAGGGGGCTTCTGAAGATCTAACTCTTAGTTGTGTTCTGCTAGCCATGGTTCTCATATCTGCTAGTGTGCGAAAACAAATTAGTGTTTCCGACTTGATTGAAGTGAAACAACTTGTAGCGCACACTTGAAAGTCACCCATAGTTTTAGTTAAATACTCCACTTTTTATTTATACTACTACACTAAAATTGACATTTCAGGTTAAACACAGTGAATGAATTATGAATGCTATAAGTTTTTACTTCTGATTAATATTTACCATGTTTACAATGATGTCCCTCCTTATATAGTACAGATAGCTGTGCTCTAATAAAAAAATGGCATCATTTGTAAGAAGTCATAGCATTTTCAAATAAATTAGGGTGGTTACAGTAATGTCAATTTGCTAGTGCTACTAGTATTGGAGGTCGTAGCCCAATGTGATGTTAATTTTGATTGGTTTTTTTTGTTTCGTTTATTGTTACTTAGGGGGTTTGATTTTGAAAGCTGTTTCCTGGCTTGTTTTGAGGTCACATTGAAACTCCATGACAACTGATGTCAATCATTTCTTTAATTTGGTATGGGTCATTTTTTTAATTTTATATCTTAAGTTTGCATTTGGAATTTATTGCTCGCTTCCTTTAAGGCTGATTTTTTGTCGTTTGTGGTTTTGTTGGTAAAATATTTTTTCAGACGACTTTTCCCTTTGTTGTTGTATGTTTTCCTTTTCATTTTGCTTCTGTTCTACTAACTTCACTCTTTTGGTTCTTTCAGTATGTTCATTTAGGCATAGCCCAAGGTGGAGCATGAAGTGACGGCCATCTTACAGATGACGGGCATCTTACAGATGTTATTGATGTATTCTCACTTTTGTGCTTATGAGAATCACGGCAATTCACATAAGCTTGTGTACATAAAAGCTTTCATTAGTACCAATATTGTTCTTCAATAAGGTGCTCTGGTACCCTCTACTACCCCTGAGACTGCTAGCAAGCAGTTTATGGTAACAACTCTTATGTTCTAAACCTTACAGATTCTATGACATTTTCACAACTCCACAACTCCACAGCAGGAAACTAATATTGACCTTCATCTAGATTTCACTTCCTACAATCCATCAGTGACAATTTTACCACATCTATCATAACATATCTATTAACCCCTAAGGTACCAAGTGTCAAAAATGGGCTTTTTGAAAGTTTGGTCAGGTTCTTATGGTGTCAATTTCCAACATTTTTCTTTGAAATTTTTACTATAGAAAAACATTACTAAGACCTTAGTGGGAAAACAGTTTTTTCCTAAATTGGACATTTGATGAAAAAGTTATAGGGTTTTGAATTTTAAATGGGGAAGGCGGGCACCTCGGGCACTTCCAAAAACTTTTGATAGGACACTCTATTGAAAGTGAGATTTTGAGTACTTGCAATTAATATTATTTCCCTTCATATTGTCAAAAAAAAGTTCTTGTCTTTAGTGGAAAATAGCATACCAACCCAAGCCAAACATTTTCACACATTGTCACTCATTGTCGGGCAAGGTACCAAAAAAACTTCTTCTTTTCCACAAAAAACCTAGGTATCTTTATATTTTTCACTTTTTATTTTTTCCACAACAATATGTAATGTAAACCTTCTTATTAACCATTCGGATTATCAATCAAAAACATATTAAGTTCAAAAAAAATTAAAGTGTGAATTAACAAATTTTGAGCCTCCACTCCTTGCACACTTGTTTTGAATATGCCCCGTCTCTACCACAAGGTGGTGGGGCCAAACTTGGCGCCTATTTTGTTTTTGGATGGGGTCCTATTAATAGCAAGAGAGTGTCCTCTAGGGTATATAATGGCCTTAGACTCCAAATTTGCCCCAAAAAATCCAAAAAAAGCCTTTGGACCTCCCAAAATAAGAGGGCTAGAAAAATGACCCCATGTAGGTATGACGGAGCCCACCTCGGGTAAGGACGAGCGAGGGGGTCAATTCTCCCTGGCCCCCATGTAAGGCCTAGGTGATATCCACTGTGACAAATTTAGTGTAGGGATATTGAGGAAATTTTTGTTTCACATCACTTGTATATATAAATTGGTTGCAAATTGCATGAAACACACCCATTACAACATTAAATTAACCCTTAAACATCAAAAGGCGCCACCACACTAATTTTGATGTTTAGTGTCATGGGCAGTAAATGACTTGTAAATGCTATAAGTTTTCACTCTTGATGAATATTTTAACCGTCCATGTCCACCATGATCCCCCTCTTTGAATAGTATAGATTGTTGTGCTCTTAGAAAAAAATTACATCAAAAGTAAAAACTTACAGCATTTATAAGTCATTTATTGCCCATGACACTAAACATCAAAATCAGTGTAGTGGCCACAATATTCTACATGTATGGTGTCGTATTTCAACATGATAAGGTTCACGTATTGAAATGATCTCCAAATGGAAGATGATACATGGAGAGCCTTTAATCCAAAGTTGTAATTCTTGCTAAACTTTAGTTCACTTTAGTTCACTTAAATTCTACAGCAAAAAGTATGTGCTTGTATGTACGGTTCCCTACTCACGTTTAAGGGTTTATGTCAACAAGTGCTTGGCATTGATTTACAACCTTTGATCAACTGTTAGATTGAGAACAACACGTTCTTAGGCTCAATGAACATGATTATCAAGTTCATGTGGATCACATGAGTCTACCAATCTGAATTTGGGCACATACTAGAGAAGAAGAAGTTGGGTTGAAGATTTAGTACACTCTACTAACTTAGGTTGGTTGTCAACTTATTAAGCATTCTGACCTAGATTGGGCGATATTGAATTTAAGTAAAAGAACATGATTGTGTATATATATAAAAGGATTCTTTTACAAGCTATGTGCAGTAGGCAGGGTTTCAGAGTGTCATGGGTCCGTGAGTTTTGTTAGTTGTCCGGTTGTGTTTGTGGTGTGGCCGGTCCTAGCGCACTGGTTCTGGTTTCTTCTTTGTAATGAAAATTTTCTGATATCGTACAAAAAAAATCCAAATTTTTTTAAAATAAATTCTGCAACCAATCATTAATTTACATGTGAATGTTCTATACAAAATTCATTTTCAAAGTAACCTCTAACCCATGTCCAACCAAGCAAATTTCCTTCAAGTCCAAATTTTTGTATTCTTTGTTTTGTTTAAGAGCAAATCAAATTAAGAATCTAAGATTTGATGTAACCAATAAGTAGATTAGTGTTTAGACATTAGTGTCACAAGTAGGGTTAGAACATTTTATGGCGCTGGAATTCTCCCATCCATGTTTGGGCTCGGATTTTGGTTGACCTATCTCAGGATTCATTGATTATGGACCAAACCGAGAGGGTCACGTACACTATTGTAATCTACAGACTGAGTGAACTCTAAATCCTAAATCCAAAGCCCTAAATCCTAAATCCGAAACTTAAAAATCAATGGAAGCATGTATAATATATATGTTCAAACCGTCACTGTACTCAAATTCACAAGTATTTTCCAATGTATAGAGGGTTCAAAATCTAGTATGATATAATTAGAAAGTGTTGATTATAAAAATTTACAACTATTTAGTGTTGATTTTGATAACTTAAAAAGTGAAAAAATATATGTCAAACTTCTTGAAATCTTTGCTTAACTGTACAAATAACTCTATTTGATAGGAGAAATTATAATCTAGGGCATGAAACATGAAATAAAAAACCAATCAAGTCTGTGCAAAAAGGTTTGAATATAGACTTTGATGAATGAATTGATCAACAATTTAGGTAGTTGCAATAGTTGATGATGGTTTGAGTTTATAAAATCGAGATTAGAGGATTGACTAGTTGCAACCTAGTCTCTGCAAATAAAATAAAACACAAAGTAAATAATGGATATATAAGTTACATATGATAATATATATAGTTTTGTCAAACATCACAACACAAAAGCAATGAATTAATTGCAACATCAATCAATTTAAATAATACTTTATGCCTACATAAGTCAAAAATCATATAATAAAATTATTTCAATATTTAAAGCTATACAATACTATTTATATAATATTAAAAAAAATCCCTAATCTTGTACTCTTCCAATATTATAGTTTTTGGTGCATGAGTAATTTTAAATTTTAAATAAATGCTGGTAGAAAGAATCAACTCAGACAAAGGAAGAGACAAATGATATTAAGGAATGTAATGCATATTTCTTTCTAACATTTTAACAATGAGATTTGTAAAACCATTTTTGACTCAAAATTAGAGATCACCAAATCCTTTTCTATTTAACAACATTAGATTGAATGACCACTAAACTCTTTTATACTTGATAATTACTATGAGTAAACAAAAATAACCACAATACATCAAAACAAAGGTTATCTAAATAGAAATTCATATGGTTCTAAAAAAAATCCAAGATGGTCAAATTCTATGGAATAGATAATTAGTAATTAAATTTTGTTTAAAATCTGAAGAAAAAAAAACAATCTGCCATTCTAAAAATTTGATATAATTTGGAGTTTTTTTATAAAAACTACTATTTTTCATACAATCATACTATTTAAATTTTATCATATATTCATCATGTTTTTCATTTATTTTTTCATTCTAAAAACAATGGAATTGGCAATAAAACACATAAAAATAGGTGAATTTCTTCATTTTATAATTTTTATTATGTCATTTATTAGAGCCCAAATATATAAGTAAAACTGTTGTAATCATTATCTCAATGAAACTCATTAATAATCAAAGTTTGTTCTTTATCATCTTGTCCTCTAAATAAAAGTTTTTTTTATGGGGTATTACATTATAAAAATAAAAGTACTGAAAGTCTTACAAGCCAATGTTGATCAAGAAAGAAAAGTATTTGAGACTAGGTGTATATTAAACTCCTAAGGCTTTTTCAAATTTTGAAGCATTGTAAAATTCTCAATAATTTATCAAATTAATACAAGCAAAGGCTTATGGTCACATGGAATTCAAGCTAGTGGTCACGATTAAAAATACCACTACCATTGTTAAACTACAATGACTTAATGTGAATATAATCAAGTGAATTAAAAAACTAAGGATAACCAAGTGAATTCAAAAAACCGATAAGTGAAATCTATGATATATTGTAATTCCAACAATAACCAAATAAAAAACAATGGTGTGCACCAATTAAATTTATTCTTTGCTGGGAGGATAATTTATTTAAGTTGTATGTAAATAATTACCCTAGTAGTTTAAGGTCTATAATTTACAACATCTTGTTTATCTAAACTACTATATGATGGATTCATTGTCTTCTACTCAAGCAACTCTTATACACATAACCACTCATCTTTGTAGACTTTATTGGCTCTGTCCTAGACAGAGGCTTTGTATTGAGGCCCGCAACGATTTCGCAAAAAGTCCAATGACCTATCTCCTTTTGCGTTCACACTTACCTACAGGCCAGAAAACCCAGAAACAGGAAAAACCCAGAATGTGAACGTGGAATGGAAAAACCCAGAAACAGAATCCCCAGAAACAGGAAATTTCAGAAACAGAGTTGAGTAAGGTGTTGACGTCGCTCGGGGGTGAGATTTCGAACGGGGAGGTGCAGGAGCTGATGAAGCAGATTGATACAAATTGATAAGGATGATGATGGGTTTATAAGTGTGGCGGAATTTATTGATTTTCATCAAACGGGCGCGGTGTCGTCGGTCAGTGCGGAGGCGTCGCTTGTGCATGATCCAATGAGAGGTAAGATTTCGGCCAGCGAATTGCAATCGGTCTTGGTTAGTCTCGGGGATAAGGGACACTCGCTTGAGGTATGTAAGCAGATGATTAGCAGCGTGGATAAACGGAGTGGATGGAGCAGAGCTGTGTCACCCAAGTGAAAACCACGGTCGTCACCCAAGTCGCCGGGGGTGTGCAGGTTGACGCTCAGGGAAACGTCCAAGGCACGTATATTCAAACCCAAGAGATATGCTTAACGCAAGTTGCAAGTAACGGAGCTGTTCAGGTTTCCCAAACAAACGGATATTATCAACAACAATCGCACACCCAGCAATGGTCGGCATATCCTTCGTCGAACCAAGCTCCGAATTTTAACCCGAACTCTGCGCCCGGTACGGTGCCCACCATGATGCAAGGTTATCCACCGCAGCAGATGACACCAGCGAATGGCTCGAGTTATTTCCAGCCTCAGCCAGCAGCAAACCCATCGGGAACTGTGACCATGGGCTACACATGGATTTGTGGATTTCATGGAGTTTCAAGAGTTGATGGGTGGTCAATAAACAAAACACCCGAGGATGCGTGAAATCACCGCATTGGATAGTCGAAGGATTGTGGTTGAAAACCGTTGGATTCGGGACAGCAGGGATTCGGTTTATCGGGAGGTGAGAAAACCAGGGCATGCGATGGAGTTACCAGAAGAAGAGCACGATGATTTCAACGGTAACACCTAACCCTAGAGAGGGAGATCCATTTTTTTCGCAGATCCCATTTTTTCAGTCATCCCATTTTGGCGTTTGATAGAAGTATAAACATGCCCCCATCCCTCATTGTGCCTCATTGTCTACTTCAGGTGCCTCATTTATTGGTCTGATGGGTCATGGTACCGTGCTGCGGTGCCCAGTGGTGCTTCCAGTGGTGAGATACTCGTTTGTTTTTTGAGGGCTTGTGTTTTTTTCCTTTCGATTTGTCATGTGGTTCGGTTATTGGATTTTTGAAGGATTGATCAAGGGTTGATGGTTGTGTTGACGATTAGCTGTGGTTGTGTTTTATGAAGGTGTGTACGAGGCATTGGAGTTGAGGGATGGAGGCAAGCAAAAGGTATCGATGTAACTTTTTTTGTGTAATTCGAGATTAGAAATGTAGAGAGTTTTGTCTTTTGTATTGATGTTGCATTCGGGACGGGACTGAATGGTTGCTACAGGATGTGAAATTCTGATTTTGGTTTTTTTTTATGCAGTTGGGAGCTAACGCTATCTTGGCAGGTTCACTCGCTGTCTGCAAGGCTGGGGTTTCCAAGCTCCCACTTTACCAGGTTAGTTCGTGGTCATTGCTGGAGCACTTTTTGTTGCTCATGTGAATTTGTCATATATATTAACGGTTAACCTTGGGGGTCTTTACATTGTGAAACTTTCTTGCTGAACAATGTTTTCTCTTAACAACGACGTATCCTGGAGCTTAGTCGAGGAGTTTGGTGATGAAAAGACATCGGTGATCATTTTAGGTGATTTTTCACGTCTTGGTTTGAATCGTATATGGCTTGATTACTGCAGACTTTGCTCTCATTTTGTAAATGGTTATTCGTTTGGCAAACATAATTTTTTAGAATTTGCTAGCTATCAGTCTGTTTTTTGTCAAGTGATGTTTGAAGATGCGTCGAGGGTTTATAGTCTTGTTGCTTTCAAGTACTTCTAGTTCGGTATGTAACTTGTTTTTCCTTTTTTCACAAATAAGAGTGGACTTTGGTTGTGACGTGGATTGTGAGGTAAAATGGTGACGCCAGCTTCAACATCTCTTGTCTCCAACGGTGATGCACGACCAACTTGAACATGATGAGTGTGCATTTGCAAACAGGCAACATTTCTCTCGTGTAGGTGATTTTCTGTTGTGTAATATAGTAGAAAAATGTTCTAATGAGATTTTATTCTTGGCAGCTGGTGAGACGCTTTACGTTGTCGAGCAGTTTCTGGATAGGCAGTTCCACCCAACTGTTACATGCCGAGGTTGGTACATCTAGACTAGTCATTTCTAGACTTTTCGCATGTGGTATAGAAAGTCCTTGGTCGTAACAAACTTCAGGCTGTGATGAGAATATTTCATTAACGTAATATCCAATATTTTTTCTCGTATGTCTATGATTATACAAATGTGAATAGTATGGCTGGAAGTTGCAGCTACATGTTAGATATACAAACCAGATGTGAACTTCTGTTTCGGTTCCTAAATTGTAATGTACCTTTCATTTGTGTGCAGCATATTCTTAACGGCGTTGGAAGATATAGTGGCTGGTCTTAAGAAGATTTAATATTACAGATGAATATTACAGATTGTAAGTTAACTTTCTAGATTTTTGCTTCCAATCAGAAGCGGTTATGGGATGTTTTGTTCAAGCTGTTGTACCGAGCTCCTTCTCATGACTTCGAGTTTTGAACTTTTTAAAACTATTTCTTGACACTGAATTTTTTTTGCACTTTTAACCGTGCAGGTTTAATGATGCTGGTCATTGTGCACGAAGTTGTACCTTCTGGTTTCATTGCGTACTCAGTTCTAGGCACTATTGAAATAAAATTCGACTAAGCTCAGTAACTTGTCATAATTGAGTATTATTAAACTGATGTCTGGTTGGCGTAATTAGTTTAGTTGCAGGTCTGGCCAGAGTTGTGGAAAATCCAGTCAAAGCATAGAGAAGTGGATCTTTGAACTGATAACTTTGTCAGACCATAGTTAATGCCATTGCAGCGGATTGACGGCGGTTTGCGGCAACATTAATTCGGCACCTATATGAAGAGTGGCCCCAGGATTGATTCTTACCCACATTTTAGTTTGACTGTGTGTGTAGCTTGTGCAGTTTGAGACAGTGTAGCATTTGTTAGAGAGAGTGTAGTATTTGCAATTTGAGTCTGTTCCATTGTGTGTGAGTAGAGGTCGTGAGGAAATGGTTGAGAGGCGGAGAATGGTTGTGTCCGTTGATGAGATCATGGAAGGTTTGAGAGATGTAGCCTTTGAAGGGAAGGTGTTGAATCGTTATGGTAACTACGATTCTACCTAGGTGATTGAGTTTAAATACCTTCATTGTGATCTGGTAGACAGCTAGGGTTTTACAACCGTCACATTAAGTGTGAAAGAGCACACGAGTCCAAGCACACGAGTCCAAGCTTCGTGTAGGACAAGTTATTAGAGTCGAGAATTTTGGAGTGGCAAAGAAAAGTGCAAAGTCGCATGAGAAAGGGGATCAGATGTTTGTTCTGAAAGTTATGTCTTCTACTGTTGTGAGCTTGGTAGAACCGATCCGTGTTGGTTTTGTTCCCGAATTTTATCATACTGACACTGTTTCAGAATTCACGGCCCGTTCCCATGAGGTGTGGGCAAGTGCAACTATTGCAGTGTGTGTGATAGAGGTGAGGGGGTCTTTTGCTGGGAAGTATGGAAATTTATACCAAGTGGTAGTTGCAGATGGTATCAAAGAAGGAGACTATGATGTCTTAGCTTTCTCTGACCAATTTAAACTAGAATATGAACAAGTTGTAGAGGCATTCAACAATGGATTATGTGTTATGGTGCTTTTCAAGAACATTTCAACAACCCTTTCTGGAGATAAATATCTCATTACAAGAAATCACACCATCATCACCCCTGTCGTGGATGAAAGCACCAGAATGGAGTTGCAAAGGGTGTTTGAAAAGATTGGGAAGAAAACAATGACGGCATGTAAATCGGTAAGTTTTGCAGTCTTTTAACTTTTTCCATTTACCATAGTAAAATGTCATTTTTTCACATCTAACTATCCCTTTTGTTTTTTACAGGTGGAAGGAATACTTTCCATTCAAAGACCTTCGGTTGCTCCCTTTAAGCACCATTGCATCAAATGTCAGTATACTAATTTGATGGTAATAGAAGGAGGTTTTTACTGTAATCACTGTCGTTGTATGCAAGAGGTCGTGAAAAAAACACACCTTTGTGCGAAAATAGTAAATGGTGATGGAGAATACTCCATCACCATTGAGGGTTAGTGGTTGGTAGCATTAGTAAGGATGAGTGAGGAGCAATTTCTTGCTCTCTCACGTGGTAATCAAATTAAGCTTTTGTCAAGCTTAAAAGTGAAAGGTATCTACTCTTTGACACCTATGGCTGTCCTGTGTGGCTATGAAGAAAATATGGAGGTTAGTACTAGTGTTATAGATACGAATTTTTCACAAGGTAGTGAGGGTACTTTTAGAACACCTCCTAAAAGGAAGCTGGACGATATGGGAGTCTCCACAGGGTCAGAATCTGTAACCAAGGCAAAGTGAGTTCATTGATGTCTTGTATATTTATATCTAATTTCCATATAACTAAATTTTGTATCTTTGTGCATTTTTGCTTGCCATGGCCGCCCTCCCCATAGCTACCAGGAGGATGCTCAACGTCGCTCTTCTGTGTTCCACTGCTTTTGTTTCATATGTTGTTACTCCTCAGCCAGATGTATGTTAGCATGGCAGCGCTTTCTATTGGATCTGGCCTAGCTTGTTCTAGTGATATCACAAATTAGTTCAGTTTCTAGGCTGGGTTTTGTAAACGAAAACAGGTGGCCTCTATTTTTTCAACATTGCAGCCCATTCGAAGTCCTTGGTGTTCATGGGTAGTGCTTCGGCAGTGCTTCGGAGGGCAGTGCATGTCGTTCCTCACATCAGCAGATTAGTTAGTTTACACAGCCTAAATCTTCTGGTGTGTTCCTGGGAGAAGCTTAGTGTGAGAAGATTAAGAGCAATAGTATATTGTATTTCTCTTTATAAAAGTAAAGTGTTATTGTTTTCCTCCAAAGGGGTATCTATCCTCCAAACTTTCAAATTACTCAAATTACTCAAACTTCTTAAATTACTCAAATTACTCAAACTACTCAAATTACTCAAATTACTCAAATTACTCAAAAACATGATTTCAAAAGCATGAACTCAAAAACATGAACTCAAAAACATGAACTCAAAAACATGATCTCAAAAGCATGAACTCAAAAGCATGAACTCAAAAACATGAACTCAAAAGCATGAACTCAAAAACTCAAATTACTCAAACTACTTAAATTACTCAAATTACTCAAACTACTCAAATTACTCAAATTACTCAAATTACTCAAAAACATGATTTCAAAAGCATGAACTCAAAAGCATGATCTCAAAAGCATAAACTCAAAAGCATAAACTCAAAAACCTTTTCTCACCTTTATTATTTCACTTTGTAGCATTCATTTTTATCAACTTGTTTTACAATATAGAATTTCCTACCATTATTATTTTCATTATTTCAAAATTTATTTGTAAATTAAAAAATTAGACTTTGTAGATACTTTTTATCAAACATTTACCACTATAGATTTGTTTCAATTAATATATATATATATATATATATATATATATATATAAATTGATATAATGGCTCTTATAGATGAGAAATTAAAAGAGTGTAATTTACGTCGAGTTACTACTTATAAATTCATTGTTGGTGATTGTTTATTCGACTCTATTTCATATCTCTTGGACTATGAGATTTCATCTATTCTCTTAAGAAAAAATTCTATGAATCATCTTGCCCAATGCTTAGTTTTAAATACACCAAAAGCACTACAAACACGAAATCAAGAACTAAATCCTCAATGGTTGCATGATTTACATGAAGGTGTATATAATGAGCATGACTATATAAGAAAAATGGCTCTTAGTGCAAGTAATGGTGGACTTTGGGGGGACTTTACAGCCATCAAATGGATCTCCGACTATTTACAAAAACCCATTTATGTTTGGCTTAATAATAGTGCAAAAATCATTAGTATATCTGGACAAGAATTTGAATTGGAACCATTACATTTAGCATTTGGAAACTCTCATTACGAACCTATTGAAAAAATACACCAATCAATGCCGGTAATTTTATCCAATGATAATAGTTGTAATACTAATAATACAAACAAATGTCATAATGATGTGATTGATTTAGATTCAAGTTCTTCACATGAAATTGAGGTTCTAAGTTCACAAGAGACATTGATTCAGGATGAATCAAATCAAACATATCTCTCTAGTTGGCAATCAAATTTCAATGAACAATGTTTAAATTCAAGTACTTCAACTAAAACATTTGACCATGATATTTTTAACTCCAAAGACTTATTAACAAAAAATAGAAATGATGTTGTGTTCAACAATGAAATGTACATGGGCTCATTTCCTAGTGTAGCTAATGAAACAATTATAAAATCCAAACCGAAATTAGACATGGATCAAAATTTGGTAGGAAATATAAACAAAAAAACTAAACGAATGTTTTGGACTGTAGATTTAGATGAGCTTTTAAGAACTTTAATGTCAAAGTATTCAACGACTTCCGAAATTGCTACAAATTTTTTGTTTCAGAAAAACGAACTTGATTTAACAATGAATCAAGTAATGCGTCACATTAGAAACTTGAAATCTGGAAATTTAAAACCTAAGACCCCCATATTGAAAAAATCACAAGTAATAGATTCTCACATCACTCCAATTGATGTTACTTTACATTCAACCCAATGTTATACATCACCAAAAAAACGATCATATACTAGATGGAAAGAGATGGATGTTGAATTAGAAAAAATTATAAACAATGATGTCAATAACACTTATGTTGATAAAGAAAATTCATTTGTTATCAAAAATCCAACCCTCAATAAAACTGCAGTACAAATAGTTAAGCGAATGAAACTTCTATCATCCAAAGCAAAAGCCAATTCCACTTTAATTCAAAAGTTACAAAAAAGAAAAAATGACCCTTTTGTTAAATTTCATGATAAATTAAATGATACCCCAACCTTTGTATGTGAATTGTGTGAAAGATATAATTTTCTTTCATCATCTACTTTGATAAATGAAAAGCTTCTATACCAAATAAACAATTTTCTTCATCAAAGTCTTGTATTAAAACAAGATGAAAATTTATATGTATGCAATATTTGTTTAAATTGTGTTAAAAATGAGAAGATTCCAGTTTTTTGTGTTCCAAATAACATTTCAAGAAATTCTGTCATTACAAGTGTGAAAGAATTGACATCACTAGAAGAAAGATTAATATCACCACGCTTAGCATTTGCACAAATACATAGATTGTACAATTATGGTCAATACAAATTACATGGAAGTATTGTAAATGTGCCTGCAAATATTGATTTAACACAATCCATTCTTCCACGTTTACCTGAAGATGGAACAACAATTGGGGTGTTATTAAAACGCCGATTAGAATATAAGTCCCCATATATGGCAGGAAACATACGACCAAATAAGACAATGTTAGCATTGAAGGATTTAATAAAAACACCCCTTTATGAAGAATGTAATGTTAGAATTCGTCCACAGTGGTATAGTTTATTTTCTTTACACCTAAAAGCAAGTATGAATTTAGATATTCAATGTGATACTATAAATGAAAATGACTTTGAAGAAGAAATTGATAATCCACCAAGTGAAACTTTAGTACATAATTTCTTAGAATCTGATAAAATTCATGATTTTGATAAGATGTTATCTGTTGCTCCCGGTCAAGAATATTCTCCTATAGGAATTTTTAAAGACAAGTTTAGTGAAGAATTGAATCATCCAACATTATTTTATGGACATCCTAGAAATGAAAACATTAATGAAAACTTTTCTTATCATCAAATAGCAAGTTGGGAGATTTTGCACAAGGATCATGATTTTGCTACAAACATCGAAAATATTTTCTTCAAAGCAATTAAAATCTGTATACAAAAAGTAAGGAATTCTAGTTGGATTCGAATTCAAAAAGGTAAGCTTTCAAGAAGAAGATTAACCGCCGGGCAAGTTGTTGATGAACCCAATCTTGATAAACTTTTACAATCTCATATAGGGTTTCGAGATTTAGAGAAATTACGCACATCACCAGATTATGTTGAAGGATTAAGGAAAAATTTGTTTGCTATGATTAGACAATTGGGACCTTCAACTTTTTTTATTACTTTGACAAGTGCAGAACGATTGTGGACACCATTAATTGAAGCTTTGTATAAGCTAAACTCTAAACGACTCAATTTACCACATTTTGATTTATTGGAATCTAGTCATATTGCTCAGTTAATAAGGTCTGATCCGGTGACTTGCGCTTTATACTATAATCATCGTACAAAAGCTTTTCGAGATTTGCTCAATAAAGAATCATCTATTTTAGGAGAAGTTTTGGATTTTTTTTTTATAACCGAATTTCAACATCGTGGAAGTGAACATGAGCATGCTGTAATTTGGGTAAAAAATGCACCTCAATTTAGAACTAATTCCAACAAAGAAATTGAAAGTTTTGTTGATAAATACATATCCAGTGATAAGAGTTTGTTACCTGCAGCTTTATAAGTAGCCCAAACCCATAAACATTCATGAACATGCAAAAAGAAAGGACAATCTATATGTAGATTTCATTACCCACTTCCTCCAATGAATCGTACAATGGTATTGGAACCTCTCGCTGAGACAAACGACTCTATACTATCATTCTTAAAAAAGAAGGCTAAAGAAATTTTTACATATTTGCAAAATGTAGAGGTAGGAACTGAGGTTGAATTTGATGAATTTCTATCAAAATTTGAAATTGATGAACAAACTTACATATTGGTGTTATGTAGCCAACTTAAAAGACCACAAGTGTTCCTAAAGCGCTCATTAAGTAATATATGTACCAATGCTTTTAACAAAATTATAGCTCATAATTGGTATGCAAATACAGATGTTCAATTTATATTAGATCCATATGCTGCTGCCACTTATTGTACATCCTATATGACAAAAGTTGATAAAACTATTACTGTAGAGTTAAAATCAATTTTACAAAAATGTATTGCAGAAAAAACAGATGCTAATTTAAGAATTTTGAAACTAGGAAATGCCTTTTTAAATGCCCAACAAATGTTTGCTGAGTTAGCAATATATCTTATTTTATCAATACCATTATATCATTGCTCTCGTTCATTTAGTTTTATAAATACATCACCATCACAAGAGCGTGCATTTATTTTAAAACCTCAAAACCAATTACTTAAATTAGATAAAGATTGCACAGAAGTTATGTGCAAATCTATTATAGATAAATACATTGATAGACCAAGTAATTTAGAAAACATATGTTTGGCTGCCTTTGTAGCAGACTATAACTATTATAAAAAAAAAATCTCGATCCGAAAAAAGTCTAAAATAATAAGATTTGTTCATTACAATAAAATAAAAGATATAGAAAATTGGTGTCGTGAACAATTATTACTATATGTTCCTTTCAATGTATCTGAAGAGTCTCAAAAGATTGGAAAGGAAACATGGAAAGAAGCATATGACGAACAAGTAGAAATGGTTTCATGTAATCGAAAAAAATTTAACTACCAAATACAAAAAAATGCATTAGAAGATTGTGGTGATGAATGGATAGATCTTCAAGATTTTGCAAATGAATTGGTTTTATGTCAGGATTTTGATATTTGGAAAGATGCATCTATTGAAGAAACGGAATCGATTATAATGAGCATGAATATTGAAAAATATGACTTAGCTAGTGATATTTATATAAAATCAAAGTCTACAAATACGTACAAAAATACATCAATAGATAACAATAATGTTTTGGAACTTATGAAAAATGACGAATATTTTGGAATACTATGATCTCTTAATGAAGAGCAAAGATCAATTTATGATGATATAATGTATAGGAAAAGAACTTTTCCAAATGAATCATTATATTTGTTTCTTACTGGAGGTGCAGGATCAGGAAAAACATACACACTTCATGCCATAATTCAAGGATTGTTACGTATTTATCATAAAGACCTACATTCCAATCCGTTAAAAGCAAAAGCCTTACTTATGGCTTACACAGGAAAAGCAGCTTTTAATATCAATGGAACTACTATTCACTTAGCTTTACATATTCCTATCAATCAATCACTTGAAAATCTTAATAATTTATCTTCAGAAATGCTGAATAAATTAACAGATCAATATGAAGAATTGCGATTTATTGTACTTGATGAAGTATCACTAGTAGGTGCTAGAAT
This sequence comes from Bryoerythrophyllum caledonicum, assembly GCA_963971425.1. NCBI lineage: Eukaryota > Viridiplantae > Streptophyta > Bryopsida > Pottiales > Pottiaceae > Bryoerythrophyllum > Bryoerythrophyllum caledonicum. The sequence goes on along the minus strand of OZ020526.1, from coordinate 7,195,923 downwards.
GTTACATGCTATTGATCAACGACTTTGTTCAATTATGCATGTACAAAATAAAGTTTTTGGAGGTTTAGATGTTATAGTCACTGGTGATTTTTATCAAGCTCCTCCAGTAAGAGATAAATGGGTTTTTCAACAACTTGACTTTGGTCTTAATGCTATAGCTCCAAATTTTTGGCATCAATATATGAAATGCTACGAGCTACAAACCATTGTGCGTCAAAATGATCCCATATTTATAAATATATTAAATAGATTCCGAAAGGCAACTCATACAGTAGAAGATGTGGAATTCATAAATAATTTCTGTTTGAAAAAACCTCCAGAAAGTTCAATAATTCCTTATTTATATTACACTAATACGGAAACATCTGCTCATAACAATAGAGAGTTTATGAAATCTACGGAACCTACATTTAATTTTGAAGCAATTGATATTCGACATCATTCACTACCATCAACATTTAAAATTCCAGACAATCCAAATAAAACTGCCGGACTTCAAACTACAATCAAAGTTAAAAAAATATGTTGGTGGAACTCACCCACAATTATGCCACCTCAGATGGACTTGTTCATGGAGCAGATGGATTATTCAAAACAACCACATCAATTAACAATAAAACATATGTATGGATAAAAATTTTCAATGAAAAAATTGGTAAAACTGCAAGGTTTGCAAATGCTCAATTATATGAAGATCAAAATGTAGATTCTACTTGGACTCCTATAGAGTTAGTTTCAAAAGAAATAAATCTTAGCAAGAATAACAAGTATCTTTTAACACGTATACAATTTCCTATTCAATTAGCCGCAGCACGAACAATTCATCGCTCACAAGGTTTATCATTCGATAATGTAGCTTTTAATCCAAGTAATATTAATAAACACGGATTAACTTATACAGCATTATCTCGTGTGCGTACCAAAAAAAAATTATATTTACTTGCTCCATTAACTATTTCCAATTTTCGTGTAGATGCATGTGTTACTGATGAAATGAACAGATTAAATTCAATTGCAAAATGGGAATTTCTTGTACCAAGATTACAAACAATGCGTCATTCACATATAATTATCCAGAGTATCAATATAAATTCATTACAAAAACATCACATTGATTATAAAAGTGATCATAATATGCAAGCAGCTCATATTTTATGTTTTCAAGAAACCAGAGTAGAACATGCAAATGAAATCATAAATTACATTGATACTTCTCGATATAAATATATACATGCTTATGATAAACACGGAATATTATTAATGTACGAAAATCGTATGGGATCTTGCAACATCGAAACATACAATGGTAGTGAATTTATTGCTGCTTCATTTAATTTGGGAACTCGAAATGCTATACATGTTATTACTATATATAGATCCCATTCAACCAAATTAAAAAAATTTCTAGAAATTCTACAACTACTGATATGTAAAGCACCAAACGAATGTCCAATTATTATTCTGGGAGATTTCAATGTTGATATTTTAGAAAATACAACCCAAAAATATGATGCTAATGAGAATTTAAATTATATGCATAACCATTGTTTACATCAAAAAATATTAACAAGTACTACAAAGAATAATTCTTTGATAGATCATATTTGGACAAACATCCCTGGAGTAGATGCTAAGTATGGAGTTACAGATGCATATTGGCCAGATTATCATAAACCTATATATTGTGCTTTTAAACTACCAACTACATTACCAAAGTTTTTAAAAAATTCAACCTCATTTCGTTTTATTTAAACAAAAATACTTCAAGGAAAATAAAATAAGAAATGATCCATAATTTCTTCAATGATGGATATTTTGATTGGAAACAATCATAAATAATCTAAATATGGATTTTGTAATACGTACACAATATAAATATTAAAATAAAATTAAAATATGAAATGCTTATATCTAATCATGTTCAATCATATTTTAAACTATAGATTTGACTTTGAACATTAAATACCAGTTTACATACAAGATTAGAATTAAACATTAGGCATTGAACATTATACATAGAATAGATATCATGTTGTACATAATTACATACAACTTACATAAATTTTATTGCAATTATATTCAATGCAATTATTGAAAAGAAAAAAATATGTGAAAACAAATTTATAAAAAATGCCCCAAATACTAAATTCACCATGTTGTATTAAATAGGTTAATATATGATCTTGAAACTACAAATCGAGTGTAAAGACAGAGCCCTTACGGTCCTACCGTTTTCTTGTTGTGATGTTTTGTCTTAGTGCTTTTATTATGTTTGTTCTAATTTAGGATTTTGATTTTTTTTAAATTTAAATTTTGTATATTCTTATAAACTTACTATTGATTAAAAATGACACATGCAAATTGTGAAATAAAAAATTCTTCATATTTAATGTTTTTAAAACCCATGATGTTTCTTCTAAAATTGAATTCAATCACCTATTCATATTATTATTTCTCATATAAACCTAAACTTTTTTTGTGATAAATTCCAACATATATTCACTTCCTAATTGAAATAATAATAATAAAGCTAATTATTAAGTAATTAAATATATATATATATATATATATATATATATATATATATATATATATATATATATATATATATATATATATATACATTGATTGAAATTTTAGTCCAATTTGAGCTAGTTTTAATTTATCCAATTTTAAAATATTTAATATAACATTTAATGTTTAACATAACATTTAATATTTAATATAATAGAGTTCTATTTATCCAAGTTTGTTTGATGAATTCAATATCTTTTTATCAATCTACTTTGATAAAATTAATCTTATATAATTTTCATAAATTTGATCTAATCAATTAATTTGATTTAGTTTAATTAATGCAATCTCACTTAATTGATTTAATCCAATTTTATTAATAACATACATTTGATTAAAAGTATAAGATAAATTATTTCAATATAATTTATGTTATTTTTCATTGTTGATGTTCAATGTTAAGTTTAGGATAAATGAGATTGGTTGCAAGTTAATAATGCATAATTGATTAAAAATTAAACTCTTTAAAAGATTATGCTACTAATTATTGTACGACTTTAAATACACATTTAATTGAAACCACCTGATAGTATTCAAACACAACATACCACATGTCCACAAAATATAATCCAAAATCATTTAACATTTGAATAATAATTTGCTTTAAGTTTTGTACATGCTTTTAGAAGACATTTGTTTTTGTAAAGTGAGTTTTTGCAAATATGATAGTCTAGCTTTGTTATTTATGGTGTTTCAAGTTTGAAGACCAACATGCTCTTTTGTTGTTGATCTAATGACTGCTATCGCTATAAATCAATGAGCAAGGACATAAGGCCCGGGGATAAATAAATAAAGCATGAGTTGTTCATTGGGTCATTCCTACAACTTGAACTATCACCCCTTTTACAATGACAAAAAAATAGTCTGGACAAGGGTTGTCTTTGCAGCTATTCAAACCCAAAGCTAATTCTGGACAAATACCTAAACACTAACTCAACGTAATTTATTTTACTTAAGTATGAGGTTTACTCATACTTGATGTACAGTCTACTATTAAAATGTAAGTTCTAAGCTAGTCCATCATATTTGCAAGAAATCGCTTTACAAAATATTTTAAAAGCATATATTCCATTTTTTCTTACAAGACATCACAACCTATGGCCTCACGCAATTGCGGATTGCATTGCTCCTCCATTTCCTGCAGCCATAAAGCACGTCCAAGTCCACCTTGCTCGGATTGCCTCGCACATGCTTAAGCCTCAGGTGAGAGCAAAAAATCAAAGGGAATTTGGTTGCAATTCAAGGGAATTCTCGGTTTTTTACTCTCGTTGTGGGTACCTCTGCTAGTTACGGATTTCTGGTGTGTTTGAGGATTTTGGAGAGATTTGGAGATTGGTGTTTTTGTGCGCTTTTTTGGGGATTGCAGGAGAGTGTTATTATGGGTGGTTTGGGTAAGGAAGCAACGCGAGCGCGCATAACAACGCCATAACTCAAGGTGGCGCTGTTGGGCGCAACGGGAGGAATTGGACAACCTTTGTCGTTGCTTATGAAGATGCACCCATTGGTGTCCACTATGCACCTTTACGATGTGTTCAACACGCCGCATGTTGTAGCGGATTTGAGCCATACCAACACCTCGGTTGTGGTAAGGCAGACCTTTCTGTGCATTTGGGTTTGAATAGCTGCAAAGAAAATCCTTGTTTAGACTATTGTTTTCTCATTGTAAACAATCATTAGATCAACAACAAAAGAGCATGTTGGTCTTCAAACTTGAAACACCATAAATAACAAAGCTAGACTATCATATTTGCAAAATCTCACTTTACAAAAACAAATGTCTTCTAAAAGCATGTACAAAACTTAAAGCAAATTATTATTCAAATGTTAAATGATTTTGGA